>JARQOD010000006.1:330626640-330674713 GCA_033576555.1 Oophaga sylvatica | reverse complement strand
ATTAGTTTATGGAGGGTGAAAACTTTTCAAAATGGGTGGTGACCATGGCGGCCATTTTGAAGTCGGACATTTTGGCTGCACATCTCGTATCTAAAGGCAATTGTCCATGCTGTGAAGATACAAGATGTGCAGCATCTGAAACAACGGATACTGGAAGCCTGTGCTAGCATTTCTTCTGCGGTGTTGCTATCAGTGTGTCAAGAGTGGGGGAAGAGGGTTGCTTTGACAGTCCAACACAATGGGCAACAATTTGAACACATTTTATAAGTGGTCATAAACTTGTAAATAACTCAAAAGAATAAAGTTACGTTAAAACCAAGCACACCATTGGTTTTCTTGTGAAAAAGTTTGTGTCACTTGACCCTCTTCCCATTGGAAAAAATAAAGTTAGATCCAAAATGGCCGACTTCAAAATGGTCGCCACCCATCTTGAAAAGTTTTCCCCTCCCATATACTAATGTGCCACAAACAAGAAGCTGATATCACCAACCATTCTCATTTTATTTAGGTGTATCCAAATAAATGGCCCACCCTATACTATAAGGTTTTAGGGAGGGTAATAAGAGGAGCAAGAGCTATAAGAACTAGTAGTCTTAAAGAAAAAGTGACCGGTGATTAGGCTGCTGCGTCTCTAGATCTTCAAAATAGAGAAAAGTGACAATAATAACTTCCGGGCAGCACAAATAGCTGAGCTTTAACTCAAGAAGCATCATAAAGTTCATGAAGATCTAAGAGCTCTTAAGTTTTTGAATTCACTGAAGATGTATATCTATAATATATTGCTAAAGCCTTTATAGATTGCGCAGTCTGGCTCCAGACAGAAGACTGCATCCAGCGGTGAGGATTGTGTATGGCGCCGGAGATCGCGGTACGCGTAGACTCTGGATGCATACCGCGATCTCGGCACGATACTTGCATACTTACCTTACATACTTACCTGACTGGGAGAAGCGTTGCCGCGGTGCTTCTCGCTGGAGACCGTGGCAGGAGTGCGCATCGAAATCGTGCATGTGCAGAGCGCTATCCAGCACCATTTTACTCAAGTGCAGTGTGTCTTCAGCAATATGGCGCCGGACAGCGCGGTATGGGCATACGCGTACTCCGGCGCCACTCTCCTCCCCCCGAGGCCAGCAGAACGGGACAGCGCTAGAGCACAGGGAAGAAAGGGGAGTATAAATGTTTGTTTTTTGTTTTTTTTTGTATGTGTGCAGTTTAATAGGGGTGAGGGGGACCAAACATATCAGGATAGGGGGTGAGAGGTAGCATGTATACCAGGATAGGGGGGTGAGGGGACCATGCATATCAGGATAGGGGGTGAGGGGACCATGCATATCAGGATAGGGGGGGAGGGGACCATGCATACCAGGAAAGGGGTTGAGGGGACCATGCATATCAGGATAGGGGGGTGAGGGGACCATGCATACCAGGATAAGGGGGTGAGGGGACCATGCATACAGGATTGGGGGGTGAGGGGACCATGCATATCCAGGATAGGGGGGTGAGGGGACCATGCATATCAGGATTGGGGGGTGAGGAGACCATGCATATCAGGATTGGGGGGTGAGGGGACCATGCATATCAGGATTGGGGGGTGGGGACCATGCATACCAGGATAGGGGGGAGGGGACCATGCATACCAGGAAGGGGATTGAGGGGACCATGCATATCAGTATAGGGGGGGAGAGGTAGCATGATACCAGGATAGGGGGATGAGGGGACCATGCATATCAGGATAGGGGGGTGAGAGGTAGCATGTATACCAGGATAGTGGGGTGAGGGGACCATGCATATCAGGATATGGGGGGAGGGACCATGTCATACCAGGAAAGGGGATTGAGGGGACCATGCATATCAGGATAGGGGGGTGAGGGGACCATGCATACCGGAAAGGGGGGGAGGGGACCATGCATACAGTGAAAGGGGGGTGAGGGGACCATGCATACAGGATAAGGGGGGTGAGGGGACCATGCATACCAGGAATGGGGGGTGAGGGGACCATGCATATCAGGATTGGGGGGTGAGGGGACCATGCATATCAGGATAGGGGGGTGAGGAGACCATGCATATCAGGATTGGGGGGTGAGGGGACCATGCATATCAGGATTGGGGGTTAGGGGACCATGCATATCAGGATTGGGGGGTGAGGGACCATGCATATCAGGATAGGGGGGTGAGGGGACCATGCATACCAGGATGGGGGGTGAGGGGACCATGCATATCAGATTGGGGGGTGGAGGGGTACCATACATCTAGATAGGGTGAGGGGACCATGCATATCAGGATTGGGGGGTGAGGGGACCATGCATACCAGGATAGGGGGATGAGGGGGACCATGCATATCCAGAATTGGGAGGTAAGGGGACCATGTATACCAGGATTGGGATGAGGGGACTATGCATACCAGGATGTGGGAGGGGACCATATCACGATAGGGATGAGGGACCATGCATACCAGGATTGGGGGATGAGGGGACCATGCATACCAGGATTGGGGGGTGAGGGGACCATGCATACCAGGATTGGGGGTGAGGGGACTATGCATACCAGGATTGGGGGTGAGGGGACCATGCATACCAGGATTGGGGGTGAGGGGACCATGCATACCAGGATTGCGGTGAGGGGACCATGCATTCCAGGATTGGGGGTGAGGGGACCATGCATACCAGGATTGGGGATGAGAGGGACCATGCATACCAGGATTGTGGGGTGAGGGGTACCATACATCCTACATAGGGATGAGGGGGGACCATGCATACCAGGATTGGGGGGTGAGGGGACCATGCATACCAGGTTGGGGGATGAGGGGGACCATGCATACCAGAATTGGGAGTAAGGGAGCATGTACACCAGGATTGGGAGAGGGACCATGCATACCAGGATTGTGGGTGAGGGGTACCATACATCCTACGATAGGGATGAGGGGGGACCATGCATACCAGGATTGGGGGTGAGGGGACCATGCATACCAGGATTGGAGGGTGAGGGGCCATGCATACCAGGATTGGGGGTGAGGGGACCTGCATACCAGGATTGGGGGTGAGGAGACCATGCATACCAGGATTGTGGAGGTAAGGGATGCCATAATACCAGGATTGGGATGAGGGGACCATGCATACCAGGATTGGGTGGTGAGGAGGTACCATACATCTACAATTAGGGATGAATGGGGTCCATGCATGCTAAGGTTGGGGGGTGAGGGGACCATTGCATACCAGGATTGGGGGGTGAGGGGACCATGCATACCAGGATTGGGGGGTGAGGAGACCATGCATACCAGGACAAGGGGGTGAGGGAACCATGCATACCAGGAAAGGGGGTGAGAGGACCATGCATACCAGGAAAGGGGGTGAGAGGACCATGCATACCAGGAAAGGGGGGTGAGAGGACCATGCATACCAGGATAGGGGGGTGAGAGGACAATGAATACAGGATAGGGGGGTGAGAGGACCATGCATACCAGGATTGGGGATGAGGGGACCATGCATACCAGAAATGGGAGATAAGTGGTGCCTTGTATACCAGGATTGGGGATGAGGGGATTATGCATACCAGGATTGGGGGGTTAGGGACCATGCATACCAGGATAGGGGGGTGAGGGAACTATGCATACCAGGATAGGGGGAGGGGACCATGTATATCAGGATTGGGGGTGAGGGGTCCATGCATATCAGGATTGGGGGTGAGGGGACCATGCATAACATGATAGGGGGCTGAGAGGACCATGCATACAAGGATAGGGGGGTGAGGGGACCATGCATACCAGGATATGGGGATGAGGGGCCCATGCATACCAGAATTGGGAGGTTAGGGGTGCCATGTATACCAGGATTGGGGATGAGGGGACCATGCATACCAGGATTGGGGGGTGAGGGGGTAACATACATCCTACAATAGGGATGAGGGGGGACCATGCATACCAGGATTGGGGGTGAGGGGACCATGCATACCAGGATTGGGGGTGAGGGGACCATGCATGCCAGGATTGGGTGGTGAGGGTACCATGCATTCCAGGATTGGGGGGTGAGGGGACCATGTATTCCAAGATTGTGGGGTGAGGGGACCATGAATACCAGGATAGCGGGGTGAGAGAACCATGCATACCGGGATAGGGGTGTGAGGGGACCATGCATACCAGGATAGGGGGTGAGGGTTCTATGCATTATTAGGATTGGGGGTGAGGTGACCATGCATACCAGGATAGGGGTGAGGGGACCATGCATACCAGAATGGGGGTGAGAGGACCATGCATACCAGGATTGGGGGTGAGGGGCCATGCATGCCAGGATTGGGAGATGAGGGGTAACATGCTTACCAGGATAGGGGGGTGAGGGGTACTATGCATACCAGGATTGGGAGGTAAGGGGTGCCATGTATACCAGAATTGGGGATGAGGGGACCATGCATACCAGGATTGGGGGATGAGGGGGTACCATACATCCTACGATAGGGATGAGGGGGGACCATGCATACCAGGATTGGAGGGGAGGGGACCATGCATACCAGGATTGGGGGGGTGAGGGGACCATGCATACCAGGATTGGGGGGTGAGGGGACCATGCATTCCGGAATTGGGGAGAAGGGGACCATGCATACCAGGATTGGGGGGTGAGGGGTGCCATGCATACCAGGATAGGGATGAGGGGTGCCATGCATACCAGGATAGGAGGGGGGCAGCACATACCAGGATGGGAGACCATATACCTATAAAAATGTTGCCACCTGGGCGTAGAACGGGTTCATAGCTAGTAAATTATATGCACTGGGTATTGTTTTGGTTTGATTTTTTGCTTACCAAACATAAAACTGAAAAGCTTTCTAAATAGTCTTCATTAAAAATATTGTAAAATTTTGTTTTTGTAGAGCCTGTGCAACTCTTTTACATAGCTGGCTGTCATTCTGCTTCTGGCAGAGATTAGACAACACAGTCCTCCTGTGTAGTCTCTCTTGCGCGCTCTCTTCTCTCTTAATCAGTAGAGTGTGCAATAGGGAGGTGGTTCTAGGTGGTAGATCAGATTGAGCAGGAGAAGGGCATCCAAGTCTGCATGGGACATCATACAGGTTGTGCATAGGTGAATAAAATGCAGGCTCTGTGAGTGAGGAGCCTTACAATGCTCAGCATAAGTGTCAGACAGCTAATGGGAGAAATCCCTAATGATCTATAGAAGAAGAAATCAGTGCAGGAAGAAAAGATGCTTGTGTAAGTGAGCTAGTGAAATCAGTAGCATCCTGAACCCACAGTTCTTACATCCACAATGTATCGATATGAGGCACTGAGAAAGCTTTATACCAAAAAGCTGGTTGCATAAATGAAGGAATCGAGATTGGCAACTGTGTTTTAAACTGCAATCTATTAACTTTTTCCTGGACAAACGAACCAAAAATTACGGACGGCCTGACACTAACAATATACAGAGATTGCGTATAGTGTTAGAAAATACACTCACTTTGAGGTGTATAATGACAATATATATTCACTGTGAGGTGTATATACTGTTAGGAGGCTCAGTCACAATTGGGTGTATATACTGTGGGCAGTATGGTGACTCAGTGGTTAGCACTGTTGCATTGCCACACTGGGGTCTTGGTTTCCTCCAAGTATGAACTCCGGTTTCCTCCCACTCTCCTAAGACATACTGATACAGAATCTAGATTGTGAATTCCAGTGGGGACAGCGATAATCACATCTGTAAAGCACTACGAAATAGTACAGCAAACATAAGCTACACATTATAAATAAATACTGCTAGGAGGTACATTCACTGTGAGGTGTACAGTGGCCTGTAAAAGTTTTTGGGCACCCTTGATCACAAAATTACGGTCATTGTGAACAGATAAGCAAGTTGAAGATTAAATAAACTCTAATAGTACCTAGTAGCACCCCCTTTTGCAAGTATCACAGCTTGTAAATGCTTTTTGTAGCCAGCCAAAAGTCTTTCAATTATTGTTTGAGGGATTTCATCCATTCTTCCATGGAAAATTCTTCCTGTTCTGTGAGATTCCTGGGTTGTCTTCATGCACTTTATGCACATGTCTTCATTTGGGGTGTAACAGATTTTCAATAATGTTCAGATCAGGGACTGTGAGGGCCATTGTAAAACCTTCAGCTTGTGCCTTTTGAGGTTGTCTATTGTGGACTTTGACATGTTAGACATTATCCATTTGTAGAAGCTATCCTCATTTCAACTTCATTTTTTTCCAGATGGTGTTATGTTTGCATCAAGAATTTGTTGAAATTTCATTGAATCCATTCTTCCCTCTACCCCTGAAATGTTACCTATGCCATTGGCTACAACACAACCCACAAAGCATGATTGATCTACCCCCATGCTTAATGGTTGGTGAGAAGTTCTTTTCTTGAAATTCTGTGCCTTTTTTTTCTACACACATACCTTTTGATCATTGTAACCAAACCTTTTCATTTCAACCTCATGGGTCCACAGGTCTTGTTTCCAAGTTGCATCAGGCTTGTTTAGATGTTCTATTGCATACTTCTGACGCTGAATCTTATGGTGAGGACGCAGGAGAAGTTTTCTTTTGATGACTCTTCCATGAAGGCCATATTTGTGCAGATGTCTATGAACAGTAGAACAATGTATCACAACTCCAGAATCTGCTAAATGTTTCTGAAGGTCTTTTGCAGTCAAGCAGGGATCTGATTTGCCTCTCTAGCATTCCTACAAGCTGCTCTCTCTGAAATTTTTCTTGGTCTTCCAGACTTTCTCTTGACCTCCACTGTTCCTTTTTAAAAGTCATTTTTTAATTGCTTTTCAAACTGAGGAAAGGGCAACTTGAAAATGCTTTGCTATCTTCTTATATCCTTCTACTGCTATGTGGGCCTCCACCATTTTTATTTTCAGAGTGCTAGGCAGCGGTTTAGAGGAACCCATGGCTGCCGTGTTAAAGCTGAATTAGTGGGAAAAAAATATAGCAATGTACTGTGATTGGCTGTGTCTTACATACTAACATACTGTAGCTGAATTCTACTATGCTGTTCGAATTGTGTATGATACTTGGTCATTTCTGCTTTTCAATCCTTTTTATCAGAATGGCAAATTTAGTCCTTTTTTCTAAACCATATTTCTCCATTGAGGTGAAAAGGAACAAGGAATGTGACCATGTAATTATGTAGTGTAATCCTGTCCAGTAAACTATTACAAATAAAAAAGTAAAAGGGTTATAAGGGGACATTATGAGGGGTACCAAAAAGAAACAGGAATCGTCTACTAGAAAGTGGGGCACTTTTAGTACGTCAGAATGCCAACTGGCTTCGTTAGGTGAGGTTGTGTTTTAGCGACTTTTTTTTAATGAGTTGTTGAACCTTTCCCCTATTTTGTTATGATTGATTCACATGAACAGCGTGTGGCTATAAAGTTTTTTTTCCTTTTGGAAAAAAAGTATCAGAAACACTGTTGAGTCATGAATTTTGCTGCAACTTGTTACCTGTCCAATTCCTCCATTAAAATACACTGACAGGAGCAAAATTAAATCCCAGTCAACTCCACCAGTTCATGAATGGGTCAACGGTGATCTTTCCAAATAGCTTGACAAATTTTCGTCAGCTTGGGTGGTCAAAAGAAATCCAGATTGCGGTTGATCGTCAGTTGACATTTTACCTTGTTTTAAACAGGAGAACCATTCTTAAACTTGTGCTTTACTTATGGCAGTTTCTTCTTAGGCTGTGTGTAGCATATCAAGAGTATGAAAACATAACAGCAAAATACCAATTTTACCCCTTCCCATAATAACCATAAAAGAGACACACTATCATGTTGGGTGCATATCGGTCACAGTTTTATTATAAAACGCATGTGACAATCGTTATAAAACACAACTGGCCATAAGGGATATGCCGACACTGCTTCCGCTGTGGAATTCCGCACTAAACCCAGATTTTCATCATTTTTAACTCTGCTGTGACTTGTTACAAATAGAATTCCATTGGAACTGTTAACAAATAACAAAGAAAAACACCATTAACAAGCTGATATGATGACACATTAAAACTGGGAGGGAAATGTTACCAGATCCCAGGTACTAGGGGAAGAGGATGGATTCTAGATATCAGGAGACAATAAACCCACAGGGCACAACCAAAACTACTATTGGCCAGGGTACTGAGCCAATAGAAGAGGAACGTGGCCATAACAAGCAGGAAGGGGCATAAAATAAGTTTCAGCATCACAGTCTGTGGCACTCTCATTAACCCCTTCAGTGGTCTCTCCAACATTTCCAATGCTTTTTTCCCCCAAAATGAAAAAAAAACAAAACTTTATAGCTGAAGGCCGTTCATGTGAATCAAACTTTACAAAATAGGTGAAAGATTGAATACCTTATTTAAAAGAAATGAGTTCGGCTGTTATAATAACTCAGAAGAGGTCTGTTAATATTCACATAGCGGCACAATCCCGTACTACAAGTGTCTTTCACTCCAGAAGTCGATTCCCTTGTCTGTTGGGTACCCCCGGGCATCATCCATCTACAAAAGCTATCTAAACATCTCCTTAATAAAAGAACTCCATTCTTGAGATATCTAGTGGATAGATGCACACCCCAGAAAAAAAGTATTAAAAAGTGCCTTTTGCAATTCAGTTAAAATATTAGCTTTATTTTATCGTATCCTATATAACCACCATTGTAGAGAAAGGATAGGATCACACGACCATTATCTCCACATCCAAGAAAAACGGTCTGATTATTCTGATCAGACTTTCATTAGAGTTTGATCAGAGTGGCATCAGTTTTTCTCTGACATGGAGAGAAAAAAAAGTTTCTCCACATTCTTCATTCTATTAGTCCGTGAAAGTCGATTTTTTTTTTTCCCCAGCCCCATAGAATATCATATGTACGACTGCTATCCCTGAAAACCACAGATAGCACTCATACTAAAAAATTGGTTGCGTGCATAAGCCCTAATTGAGTAAGCCAGCTGGCAAGTTATCATAATTAGCTGTATGCATAACTACACTGCTCAAAAGAATAAAGGGAACACTTAAACACATTATAACTCCAAGTAATTCAAACTTCTATGAAATCAAACTGTCCACTTAGGAAGCAACACTGATTGACAATCAATTTCACATGCTGTTGTGCAAATGGAATAGACAACAGATGGAAATTATTGGCAATTATCAAGACACACTCAATAAATGAGTGGTTCTGCAGGTGGGGACCACAGACCACATCTCAGTACCAATGCTTTCTGACTGATGTTTTGGTCACTTTTGAAAGTTGGTTGTGCTTTCACACTTGTGGTAGCATGAGGCGGACTCTACAACCCACACAAGTGGCTCAGGTAGTGCAGCTCATCCAGGATGGCACATCAATGCGAGCTGTGGCAAGAAAGGTTTGCTGTTTCTGTCAGCGTAGTGTCCAGAGGCTGGAGGCGCTACCAGGAGACAGGCCTGTACACCAGGAGATGAGGAGGGGGCTGTAGGAGGGCAACAACCCAACAGCAGGACCGCTACCTCCGCCTTTGTGCAAGGAGGAACAGGAGGAGCACTGGCAGAGCCCTGCAAAATGACGCCAGCAGGCCACAAATGTGCATGTGTCTGCACAAACGGTTAGAAACCAACTCCATGAGGTTGGTCTGAGTGCCCGACGTCCACAGATGGGGGTTGTGCTCACAGCCCAACACCATGCAGGACGCTTGGCATTTGTCACAGAACAACAGGATTGGCAAATTCGCCACTGGCGCCCTGTGCTCTTCACAGATGAAAGCAGGTTCACACTGAGCACGTGTGACAGAGTCTGGAGACACCGTGGAGAGAGATCTGCTGCCTGCAACATCCTTCAGCATGACCAGTTTGGCAGTGGGTCAGTAATAGTGTGGGGTAGCATTTCTTTGGAGTGCCGCACAGACCTCCATGTGCTCGCCAGAGGTAGCCTGACTGCCATCAGGTACCGAGATGAGATCCTCAGACCCCTTGTGAGACCATATGCTGATGCGGTTGGCCCTGGGTTCCTCCTAATGCAGGACAATGCCAGCCCTCATGTGGCTGGAGTGTGTCAGCATTCCTGCAAGATGAAGGCATTGAAGCTATGGACTGGCCTGCCGTTCCTCAGACCAGAATCCGAATGAGCACATCTGGGACATCATGTCTCGTTCCATCCACCAATGTCACGTTGCACCACAGACTGTCTAGGAGTTGGCAGATGCTTTAGTCCAGGTCTGGGAGGAGATCCCTCAGGAGAACATTCGCCGACTCATCAGGAGCATGTCCAGGCATTGTAGGGAGGTCATACAGGCATAGGGAGGTGATACGGGCATGTGGAGGCCACACACACTACTGAGCATCATTTTGACTTGTTTTAAGGACATTGCATTCCACTCTAATTTTGTGTGCGACTGCAAATCCAGGCCTCCATTGGTTAATAAATTTGATTTCCATTGATGATTTTTGTGTGATTTTTGTTGCCAGCACATTCAACTTTGTACAGAACAAAGTATTCAATGAGAATATTTCATTCATTCAGATCTAGGATGTGATATTTGAGTGTTCCCTTTATTTTTTTGAGCAGTGTATATTTTATTTATTTGTGTATCTATGTATATATTTATATATATGTAATATTTATATATATATGTGTGTGTGTGTGTGTGGTGTGTGTGTTGTATATATATATATATATTTATATATATATATATATATATATATATATATATAAGCCAAGAGTTCTACAAGCTACTTCACTCAAAATCATACATCATTGGAATGCAGATCGCAGCTGGCTAAGCTTTATATATATAAGACATAAAAAATGTAGCTCCACAAAGTTATAATGGTCAAATAAAGGAATTTTCGATAACCTTTAAGGACTTTAATTAATGCAGAATATTTCACACGACATGAAACCACAAATCTTTGCAAAAAAAAAACAGAGGGGAAACTAATATATATATATATAAAATATATATATATATATATATATATATATATATATATATATATATATATATTTCTATTGTGATGTGAGTGATCGTATCCTGAATATAATATCAATGATAAATACAATTTAAAATGATCAGTTTGTCTGATGCCCACATTTCTCAGATTTCTGTACACCACAGCAGTTTTTTAGAATCCTTTCCTTTGTGTGCCATATTTTGATATGTTTGTTACCCCTGATATATTTAAAATAAAATGTTCTGGTTATTTCTACTCTGTTCTGGTCCAAGTTTGGGTAGTCCTGTATGCTAGGAAATTCTTACTGTGTATATATCACCAAGAGTTCTCTACACCCGAAAGAGGTTAATTCAGTGCCCTTTTGCCTGCCATCGGGCTATTATAAGTTTACTTTTTTACCTTTAGAAAACCTTAGTCTACTAAACCTATCAATGCTAAGGCATAAACACACAAAAAACCTTGGATCTGTTTTGTTTTTTTACACTTGAATCTGACAAAAGTAATAATAAAGAAAAAAATCTATGAAAATGAACAAATGAAAGTCAGACATTGCTTTTCAACCATGCTTCCACAGAATTTAAAAAATATATAAAACTTATGAAATAGGCCTGGACAGAAGTGATGGTACCCTTAACTTAATATTTTGTTGCACAACCTTTTGAGGCAATCGCTGCAATCAAACGATTCCTGTAACTACCAATTAGACTTCTGCACCTCTCGACAGGTATTTTGGCCCACTCCTCAAGAGCAAACTGCCCCAGTTGTCTCATGTTTGAAGGTTGCCCTTTCCAGACGGCATGTTTCATCTCTTTCCAAAGATGCTCAATAGGATTTATACACGTGGTCAAAATTGTTGGTACCCCTTGTTTTGACAGAAAAACCCACAATAGTCACAGAAATAACTTAAATAAATAACTTAACCCCTTAAAGACCAAGCCATTTTGTAGGTTAAAGACCAGGCCAATTTTTACAATTCTGACCACTGTCTCTTTATGAGGTTATAACTCTGGAACGCTTCAACGGATCTTGGCGATTCTGAGACTGTTTTCTCGAGACATATTGTACTTCATGATAGTGGTAAAATTTCTTCAATATAACTTGCGTTTATTTATGAAAAAAACGGAAATATGGCAAAAAGTTTGAAAATTTTGCAATTTTCAAACTTAATTTTTATGCCATTAAATCAGAGAGATATGTCACAAAAATTAGTTAATAAATAACATTTCCCACATGTCTACTTTACATCAGCACAATTTTGGAACCAAAATTTTTTTTTGTTAGGAAGTTATAAGTGTTAAAAGTTGACCAGCAATTTCTCATTTTTCCAACAAAATTTACAAAACCATTTTTTTTAGGGGCCACCTCACATTTGAAGTGAATTTGAGGGTCAATATGACAGAAAATACCCAAAAGTGACACCATTCTAAAAACTGCACCCCTCAAGGTGTTCAAAGCCACATTCAAGAAGTTTATTAACCCTTTAGGTACTTCACAAGCATTGAAGCAATGTGGAAGGAAAAAATTAACATTTAACTTTTTTTCCCAAAATTTTTCTTTCGACACAATTTTTTAACATTTTGTCAAGGGTATCAGTAGAAAATGAACCACAATATTTGCTGTACAATTTCTCCTGAGTACAGCGATACCCCATGTGTGGGGGTAAACCACTATTTGGCCGCATGGCAGAGCTCGGAAGGGAAGCAGCGCCATTTGACTTTTTGGCTGGAATTGAGATTGGACGCCATGTCGCATTTGGAGAGCCCCTGTGTGCCTAAACAGTGGAAACCCCCCACAAGTAACCCCATTTGGAAACTAGACCCCCCAAGGAACTTATCTAGATGTGTAGTGAGAGCTTTGAACCCCCAAGGGCTTCACAGAAGGTTATAACGTAGAGCTTTAAAATTAAAAAATCATATCTTTTCCACTAAAATGATCTTTCCACCCCCAATTTTTATTTTCCAAAGGGTAAAAGGACCCCAAAAGTTATTGTGCAATTTGTCCTGAGTACGCTTATACCCCATATGTGGGGGTAAACCACTATTTGGGCGCATGGCAGAGCTTGGAAGGGAAGCAGCGCCATTTGACTTTTTTAGCTGGAATTGAGATTGGACGCCATGTCACATTTGGAGAGCCCCTGATGTGCCTAAACAGTATAAACCCCCCACAAGTGACTCCATTTTGGAAACTAGACCCCCCAAGGAACTTATCTAGATGTGTGGTGAGCACTTTGAACCCCCAAGTGCTTCACAGAAGTTTATAACGTAGAGCCGTGAAAATAAAAATATCATATTTTTTTCCACAAAAATAATCTTTTTGCCCACAAATTTTTATTTTTATAAGGGTAACAGTAGAAATAGGACCCCAAAAGCTATTGTGCAATTTTGTCACGCGGTCTTATGATATGTGTACGATGTCAGTAAACTATTCTTAAAAGAACAACACTCTATACAACATATAGATTAGCAACATCAGCATGTAAATATAGAATAGATTTACCTGACACGATATCCGTTGAACTCAGGTTAATCTTGAGGACTTGATACACTGTCACAGGAAAGAGGAGGACCGGGGGTCTAACCTGACCCTAAACTGGGGTCCTAACTAATCCCTCACCTTGGAGGTACTGATAATGGTTCAGAGGTCCAAGTCTCCAGCCTAACCCTGTCTCCTATCAGTCCCTGAACCCTGTAATCAGTCCTAAGAAGGATTCTGATTACCACCAAAGGGATATGGGCTGATCTCTGCTAAATACACAGATTAGACATATAAGACAGACTGGAGAAAGCACAGACTTGCATACACACTCAAACACAGAAGGAACATAAATGATCTGGGATATTAAACTCTAAGCAAGGTGAGCTTAAAACAACTAAGGAGCTCTTTAACTTAAGTCTATACAGATACAATCCTATCTGTGGTCTGCATGAAGAATTTCACTGGCAACTCCCAACACAGACAACCAGAGATTTAAAGGAAACCAATCAACAAATAATTAATTGCAGCCGGGAGAAAACTGCACCCAGTCCCAGAACTGAGCACAGACAGAATTAACTCCCTAACTGCCAAACACAAAGAAACAGCAACTCAGCTGTGAGAAGTCAGAATGTGCAACCGCGACGATCTTCGTGGCGATGCACACATGACAGTACCCCCCCTTCTACGAGGGGCCTCCGGACCCTCAGGGCCAGGTTTGCCCGGGTGAGTTCTGTGGAAGGTCCGCACCAAACGATCTGCGTTAATGTCAGACGCAGGAACCCACGTCCTCTCCTCTGGACCATACCCCTTCCAATGCACCAAGTACTGAAGGGACCGGCGATTCAGACGTGAGTCAATGATCTTTGACACTTGAAACTCCAAGTTACCATTGACCACCACTGGAGGAGGAGGTAGAGGTGACGGTATGACTGGTGCCACATACCTTTTAAGTAATGACTTGTGGAACACATTATGAATTTTAAACGTAGGAGGGAGGTCCAGACGAAATGCCACAGGATTAATTATGGAACTGATCCTGTACGGCCCGATGAATCTGGGGCCCAGCTTCCAGGAGGGAACTTTAAGTTTTATATTCCTGGTAGACAACCATACCAGATCGTTCACATTAAGATCTGGACCAGAAACTCTCCTCCTATCAGCCATACGTTTATAACGGTTCCCCATAGCACTCAGATTATTCAATACACCTCTCCACACTGAAGCAAGTGACGACGAGAAACGCTCCTCCTCAGGAACCCCAGAAGGGCCCCCCCCATTGAATGTACAAAACTGGGGATGAAAACCATATGCCCCAAAAAACGGGGACTTACCAGTGGACTCGCTCCGCCTGTTGTTAAGAGCGAACTCTGCCAGAGGCAAGAAAGAAGACCAGTCCTCCTGGTTCTCTGAGACAAAACACCGAAGATAAGTCTCTAGGCTTTGATTCAGACGCTCTGTCTGACCATTGGTCTGCGGATGAAAAGCCGAGGAAAATGACAATTGCATCCCCCGACGTAAACAAAATGCCCTCCAAAACTTGGACACAAACTGAGACCCCCTATCTGACACCACATCAGAAGGCAACCCATGAAGTCTCACAATCTCCCCAATGAACACCTGTGCCAGAGTTTTAGCATTAGGGGGGCAGGAAGAGCAATGAAATGTGCCATTAACTCCCTAACTGCCAAACACAAAGAAACAGCAACTCAGCTGTGAGAAGTCAGAATGTGCAACCGCGACGATCTTCGTGGCGATGCACACATGACAAATTTGTCCTGAATACACTGATATCCCATATGTGGGGGGGAACCACTATTTTGACGCATGGCAGAGCTGGAAAGGGAAGGAGCGCCTTTTTCAAATGCAGATTTTGATGGAATGGTCTGCGGGTGTCATGTCACATTTGGAAAGCCCCTGATGTGCCTAAACAGTAGAAACCCCCCCACAAGTGACTCCATTTTGGAAACTAGACCCCCCAAGGAACTTATCTAGATGTGTGGTGAGCACTTTGAACCCCCAAGTGCTTCACAGAAGTTTATAACGTAGAGCCGTGAAAATAAAAATATCATATTTTTTTCCACAAAAATAATCTTTTTGCCCCCAAATTTTTATTTTTATAAGGGTAACAGGAGAAATAGGACCCCAAAAGCTATTGTGCAATTTGTCCTGAGTACGCTGATATCCCATATGTGGGGGGAACCACTATTTTGACGCATGGCAGAGCTCGGAAGGGAAGGAGCACCGTTTTTAAATGCAGACTTTGATGAATGGTCTGCGGGTGTCATGTCACGTTTGGAAAGCCCCTGATGTGCCTAAACAGTAGAAACCCCCCACAAGTGACTCCATTTTGGAAACTAGACCCCCCCAAGGAACTTATCTAGATGTGTGGTGAGCACTTTGAACCCCCAAGTGCTTCACAGAAGTTTATAACGTAGAGCCGTGAAAATAAAAATATCATATTTTTTTCCACAAAAATAATCTTTTTGCCCCAAATTTTTATTTTTCTAAGGGTAACAGGAGAAATAGGGCCCCAAAAGCTATTGTGCATTTTGTCCTGAGTACGCTGATACCCCATATGTGGGGGGAACCACTGTGATCGCCTTACTGCGATCTTTGGGAGGCACAATGAACAAATCCACAAAAGGTGAAGAATTGGTTTTCTTTTTTGCGCCGTTCCTCGTGCGGTATTAGTGATTAGGCGACTTTATTCCTCGGATCGGTGTGATTACAGCGATACCAGATTTATACTCTTTTTTCATGTTTAGCTTCTGTCACACACTAAAAGATGCTTTTTTTTTTGAATAATTTTTTGTAAGAAATTTTTGCATCGCCGTATTTTGAGAGTTATAATTTTTCCATATTTCGGCCGACAGAGTTATCTATGGGCTTATTTTTTGCGGGACGAGCTGACGTTTTTATTGCTACCATATTGAGGCACATAACGTTTTTTGATCGTTTCCTATTCCGATTTTTGTGGAATCAGAATGAACAAAAACCAGCAATTCAGGAATTGTTTTTTTGTTTTTTGTTTTTTTCCTCCGTTCCGTGTGTGGTAAAATTGATAAAGCAGCTTTATTCTTCGGGTCACTACGGTTACGGCGATTCCTCATTTATATATTTTTTTTTATGTTTTGGCGTTTTTTACACAATAAAAATTTTTATAGAAAAAATAATTATTTTTGCATCAGTTTATTCCGCGAGCTATAACTTTTTTATTTTTTCGCTGATGATGCTGTATAGCGGCTTGTTTTTTGCGGGACAAGATGACGTTTTCAGCGGTACCATGATTATTTATATCTGACTTTTTGATCGCGTGTTATTGCACTTTTTCCAAGCGGTATAATGATACCGCTTGGAAAAAGTATAATTTACTACTTTTTTGTGTTTTTTTTTTTACGGCTTTCACTGAAGGGGTTAATTAGGGTTACGCTTTTATAGATGGGATTTTTACGGACGTGGCGATACCTAACGTGTATGTTTTTTGTTTTTTATTTTTTTTATTACAGAAAAATGTGTATTTTTTAGGGGATTTTTTTTTAAATTATTTTTTAATATTTTTTTTACAATTTTTTTAAAAAAATGATTTTTTTTAACTTGTCCCTTTATGGGACTTTCACTTTTTTTACTTTTGATTGCAGTTACAATGCATTGCAATGCATTGCAACTATAGTGGAAGCTGCTGTGACATGATCACAGCAGCTTCCCGTAGCTAAATGACCCGGAGGTTGTCATGACAACCCCCGGGTCATCAAGGCAGAGATCGGGCCCTGCGATTACATCGCTGGGACGCTGATCTGAGGCAGAGGGAGCTCCCGACCCTCTGCCTCCCCCCCTGAGCTCTGCGATCGCGCTCGATCGCAGGAGTCAGGGGGTTAACAGCCAGGGGCGGTGGGGGCTCCACTCCTGTCTGTCAGTGCAGGAAGCCTGGCCACTGCAGCGCCGGCTCCTGCACTGATCGCGCTGGTGAAGCTGAAATTTCAGCTTCTCCTGCACGATCGCTGCTGTGTTTGGTCAGTCAGATTGACTGACCAATCACAGCGCTGTGGGTGTGGGGACCGATGGCAAAGGTCCCCGCACCGCTTGCCGTGCCTGTCAGCTGTCTGTGACAGCTGTCGGCACTGATCTACCACTGCGTGTTTACACGCAGTGGTAGATCAAAGCCATGACGTGCAGAGTCCATCCTGGTGCCGGAACTGGCACCTTGCCATGACAGACTCTGCACGTCAGTGGACATTAAGGGGTTAAATAACTGACAAAAGTAATAGTAAATAAATAATCTATGAAAATGAACAAATGAAAGTCAAACATTGTTTTTCAACCATGCTTCCACAGAATCTAAAAAGAAAATAAAACTCATGAAATAGGCCTGGACAGAAATGATGGTACCCCTGAAAATAATGTGACAAAAGGGACATGTTAAATCACGGTGTGTCCACTAATTAGCATCACAGGTGTCTACAATCTTGGAATCAGTGAGTGGGCCTGTATCGAGGGCTACAGATACTCACTGTGCTGTTTGGTGACATGGTGTGTATCATACTTAACATGGACCAGAAAAAGCAAAGGAAAGAGTTGTCTCAGGAGAAAAAGAAAATTACAGACAAACATGATAAAGGTAAAAGTTATCAGACCATCTCCAAGCAGCTTGATGTTCCTGTGACTACAGTTGCACATATTATTCAGAAATTAAAGCTCCATTGGGACCATAGCCAACCTCCCTGGATGTGACCACAGGAGGAAAATTGATGACAAATCAAAGACGGATAATACGAATGGTAACAAAAGAGCCCAGAAAAACTTCTAATCAGATTAGAGGTGAACTTCAAGCTCAAGGAGCATCAGTGTTAGATCGCACCATCCATCATTGTATGAGCCAAAGTGGACTTCATAGGAGGCGTCCAAAGAGGACACCATTGTTGGAAAAAAAATCATAAAAAGCCAGACTGGAATTTGCCAAACTACTTGTTGACAAACCACAAAGCTTCTCGGAGAATGTCCTATGGACAGATGAGACAAAAATGGAACTTTTTGGCAAGGAACATCAGCTCTATGTTCACAGACAGAAAAATGAAGCATATCAAGAAAAGATCACTGTCCCTACTGTGAAACATGGAGAAGGCTCTGTTATGTTCTGGGGCTGCTTTGCTGCATCTGGCACAGGGTGTCTAGAATCTGTGCAGGGTACAATGAAATCTCAAGACTATCAAGGGATTCTAGAGACAAATGTGCGGCCCAGTGTCAGAAAGCTTGGTCTCAGTCGCAGGTCAAGGGTCTTGCAACAGGATAATGACCCAAAACACATAGCTAAAAACGCCCAAGAATGGCTAAGAGGAAAACATTGGACTATTCTGACATGGCTTTCAATCTGTGTAGAAGTTTTTCTGGGCTCCTTTGTTACCATTCGTATTATCCGTCTTAGATTTGTCCTCAATTTTCCTACTGCGGCCACGTCCAGGGAGGTTGGCTACAGTCCCATGGAGCTTAAATTTCTGAATAATATGTGCAACTGTAGTGACAGGAACATCAAGCTGCTTGGAGATAGTCTTAAAGGTAAAAGTTATAACATATTTGTCTATAATTTTCTTTCTAATCTCCTGAGACAACTCTTTCTTTTGCTTCCTCTGGTCCATGTTGAGTGTGATACACACCATTTCACCAAACAGCACAGTGAGTATCTGTAGCCCTTGATACAGGCCCACTCACTGATTCCAAGATTGTAGACACCTGTGATGCTAATTAGTGGACACATCTTGATTGAACATGTCCCTTTTGTCACATTGTTTTCAGGGTTAGCATCATTTTTGTCCAGGCCTATTTCATGAGTTATATTTTTTTAAAAATTCTGTAGAAGCATGGTTGAAAAGCAATGTCTTGCTATCATTTGTTCATTTTCATAGATTTTTTATTTATTATTATTACTTTTGTCAGATTTAAGTTATTTCTGTGACCATTGTGGGTTTTTCTGTCAAAACGAGGGTACCAACAATTTTGACCACGTGTGTACATGGAAACCTATAGATGCTGTATGTACATGTCTATTTAATGAAGAAATTTGGAACGGGAAATATACCCTATGAAGGGAGAGTGGGTAAGTGCTGGTTATGATCACCTGGTGCAGTTGTGACACTTTAATAACCACACGTTTCAACAACGGTGTCTTTTTAAAGAACCTTATTTCACGTGCTGTGAAGATTCAGTTTATTCAGCAGCGCAGTCCGTTTAGTGTGATTTGTCCATTTGGTTCCTATGTCTATTTAATGGCATAGGTCAGAGCTACACATCAGGCAATGCTCACAACATATACTTCTGATGGACGAGTAACACATGATGGGAGGGGAACTTCAATTTGTAACCTGTAATTCAAGAGTGGACATAGCATTGGTGCAACTTGTGCAGCCACACAGGGGCCCAGGAGATAAGGGGGCCACTGCCCCCAAAGCAGGTGGAAATGTGCATTTTGATGAGCAATCGGACTGCCGTACACCCTTAGTTTTCTTGTCTGTGTCCGCCCCTGCTGTGATGCATGTGTGCATTCTGTGCATTGTGTTTGACTTATTAGAAATGTGTATAGTCTTTTGGAGAATATTGTGCCTTCTCTCACTCCCTGGTTCTTTCTCTATATTATGTGGTTTGAAGAAATCATAGCCTCTATTTGATAATTATTCATTGTGATTCCACTTCTCACAGAGAGCTTCTTGAAATCCATCAGTTTTTCAGAGAAGCACCACTCAAGTTCCTTTGCTGACACTGTCTTTTTTTCCTTTTTTTTATCTTTCTCCCTCCTTCCTTCACTTGTTCAGCTCATCCCCTTTATCGACAAGCTCATCAGTGCCAGAGCTCTTCAGTATTCCACTCCTGTCCTTTGTGAAGTGATTTTGCCCAGACACGTCTGGCTCAGGGTGAAGTGCCCTCCCCTGAGAGCACACTCTGCAGCCCCAGGTCGCCAGCACCATGAATACATTATTATCCCAATTTCCATCCGTTGCCACGGCAGCACTTTTGGAGCTGCTGGGTTATTAAGTCGTACATCACTAATACCCTGATATGAGCAGAAGTTGGATTTAATATCGGCCTTTGATCAGATTACTACCCAACAGTCAGCTGTCATTAGAAAATTCCTTTGCTCGTTATGTTCCCGGAGCTCGGGCCTGTGTGTTAACCGGAATCGGAGGGATCCTTAGGCCGGAGACGTCCTCCGCACAGGCTAATCTATGACTTCTGTACATGGATGGACATATTTAGAATGCACATACTCTTTGTTATATCCGTCTTCTCGGCTCGGTGATACTTTGAGAATGGCCTTGTTTTTTTTCTCTGCCAAGTCCTCCGGTAATGTATAAAACATGGTGCTTCAGGTAGAGATGAAGGGTAAACTGATGTCCCCCTAAATGGCCAGCCTGTGTATGCACCTAACACTTCACTGAGCAATCTGTCAACATGTCAGCAACACATGTTTTATAAAAAGCCTCCAGTGGGAGCAAAAGCTCCTGCCAGGACTTAGGAAATGCTTTGAATTCAGCAGAATTCTATTGCTCGAGTCCCCCGAGGTTCCTTTTACAATGCCTACATTTCAGAAATTTGAACTCGGGACCCTTAGGGGGTTCTCTCCGAATGCCTGAAAATGTAGAGTTATATTGTTGCGTGTCCCCGAGCGGTCTTTACTAATACCTGAATTCGGAGAAGCTGGAAATTACAGGGCTCCCCAGGGGGAGCTTTATCCACACCAGGAAGAAGAGAATAACTCTGCAGGGAGATTGCTTAATGCATTGCTGAAATAAAAGAATTTGAGAGAGATGTGTTGAAGTGGGTTTTTTCTCCCTCTCTCTGGCCACTCCTTCAGCTTAGCCGAGTCCTTAAAGACAAAGTCAGAGTCTAGAAGCAGCTGGGCTTTTTTAATGAAATTTTCGATGTGGCTTTTGAAACAGTCAGAAGTCTGATGCCCACGTGAATATCCTTCTCTTTTGAAGGATGGAAGAATTATCTTGTTTCATTTCATATGATGCTGGATATTTTATATCTGCTCCACAACCTTTGTATTATCCCGCACTTCATCAATATCCCCTTTGGTTGTTTATGAATATTATTTCTTTCTTTTGCTGCCTTTTTTATTTTTCTTCTCTGGTGTTTCCAGCAAAATGACTTTTGATCATTGCGGCATTCATGTGTCTCTTATAATTGAGCCTTTATTGTGTCTGCACTTTTTAGCTGTACGTGGAGGCGCTTCAACTTTGTGTTTAGAAGCTTCTTTTAGCCTCATTATGAAAATGAAAATCTGACCTTGCATCAATAAGTACAGGGCTTTCATGCTCACTTATTAACAAGGTGCATTAGAAGTTAAAACCTTAGAAATCTCAAGAAGCAGAGGTCATTTTATGCTATATTTTACGTTTTGAAGAGGATAATTATGCAAATTGTAGTGCACTTTGTGTCCCAAGTCTTTGAAAAACAAAAAAACACTTTTATGGGTTTCTAGTTATGAAATGAAAGTCTGAGCAAAGCATGAAGAGACACATATATCCCCATCTTATTAAAGAAGCTTGTTTGGTATTGACTTTTCTGATGATTCCTAGTGATGTCCTCTGACTCCGTCACCTGACCCCATCGGGGAGCTCTGGAGCTGTAGGCTCATGTTTGCTTTCTTCTCTCTGGAGACCAGACTGGGACTCCAGCCTCTTTCATTTACAGACAAAGACGAGGGAGAGCTTTCTGACAAAAGAAACAGTCTACTCTAAAACTGTTCCAGCTGTTCTAGCTCTTAAATTAAACAAAAACGTACACGGTCAGAGATTTTTTTTTTTCATGTTTATGACGGAAACTTTTCCTAAGTAACAACAGACTAAGTGGGGTAGTACATCAATGTTATGTGCTCAGGATGTCTTTACCCAGCCTTGCCTCGGCTCCAGTGATTGTGCCCATCATTCTATTCATCCCCATAGTCAGGGAGTTTATTGCTCTAAAGATTATTTGAGGCGGCGGAAAAAATAGGATTGTCTTCAGGTACAGATTGATATCTCTCCTTGCACATACTTCATGTATATTTCCATGATAAGTAAGGGCTGTAGTCACTGAAGTTTGTTGTAGTGAGATGATACTCACTACTGCAAACGAGAGTAGGATTTATTAACAGAAGCATAAATCTTACAAAACAAAAATTTATGTTGCTCAGTTGAATTTTAATAAATTTTAAACATAAAAGTGTGGGTCAATTATTATACAACCCCTATGTTTAATATTTTGTGGAATAACCCTTGTTTGCAATTACAGCTAATAATCGTCTTTTATAAGACCTGATCAGGCCGGCACAGGTCTGTGGAGTTATCTTGGCCCACTCCTCCATGCAGATCTTCTCCAAGTTATCTAGGTTCTTTGGGTGTCTCATGTGGACTTTAATCTTGAGCTCCTTCCACAAGTTTTCAATTGGGTTAAGGTCAGGAGACTGACTAGGCCACTCCAACACCTTGACTTTTTCCCTCTTGAACCAGGCCTTGGTTTTCTTGGCTGTGTGCTTTGGGTCGTTGTCTTGTTGGAAGATGAATTTACGACCCATCTTAAGATCCTTGATGGAGGAGCGGAGGTTCTTGGCCAAAATCTCCAGGTAGGCCGTTCTATCCATCCTCCCATGGTTGCGGACCAGATGGCCAGGCCCCTTGGTTGAGAAACAGCCCCACAGCATGATACTGCCACCACCATGCTTGACTGTAGGGATGGTATTCTTGAGGTCGTATGCAGTGCCATCCAGTCTCCAAACGTCACGTGTGTGGTTGGCACCAAAGATCTCGATCTTGGTCTCATCAGACCATAGAACCTTGAACCAGTCTGTCTCAGAGTCCTCCAAGTGATCATGAGCAAACTGTAGACGAGCCTTGACATGACGCTTTGAAAGTAAAGGTACCTTACGGGCTCGTCTGGAACGGAGACCATTGCGGTGGAGTACGTTACTTATGGTATTGACTGAAACCAATGTCCCCACTGCCATGAGATCTTCCCGGAGCTCCTTCCTTGTTGTCCTTGGGTTAGCCTTGACTCTTCGGACAAGCCTGGCCTCGGCACGGGAGGAAACTTTCAAAGGCTGTCCAGGCCGTGGAAGGCTAACAGTAGTTCCATAAGCCTTCCACTTACGGATGATGCTCCCAACAGTGGAGACAGGTAGGGCCAACTCCTTGGAAAGGGTTTTGTACCCCTTGCCAGCCTTGTGACCCTCCACAATCTTGTTCTGATGGCCTTGGAATACTCCTTTGTCTTTCCCATGTTGACCATGTATGAGTGCTGTTCACAAGTTTGGGGAGGGTCTTAAATAGTCAGAAAAGGCTGGCAAAAGAGATCATTAATCCACACATGTGAGCTCATTATTCTTGGTGCCTGAACTACTTCTTAATACTTTAGGGGGACCAAACAGAATTCTTGTGGTTTGAGGGGTTGAATAATAAATGACACTCTGAATTAACTTTTAACGTTTTTAAAAAAAAAAATTAAAACAAAAATTTTTGCTGCAGTGCATTTCCCACTTCCAGGCTGATCTACAGTACAAATGTCACAATGCCAAGTTAATTCCGCATGTGTCAACCAGCTAAATCTGCAGGGGGTTGAATACTACTTGTAGGCACTGTATGTATGTTTATCTCTGGGATGGAATCTATGTGATGCTTTAGAAATACATGAGGCCTTCATCTGGAAAATAGACTTAGGCCGGATCAGACATGCGAGAAACTCGAGCGTGCCGCATGCTCCGGTCCGAGTGCCGGGTGTTCATGCGAGAGACTCACACGAAAATCGTGCAAGTTTCTCGCATGTGTAATCCCGGCCTTATTCTAAGCATTTGGGGAGGACAATCAAAATATACTGGTATATAAAATATACTATGTCTGATGTAGTCAGTCTGGTGGTTTGGTTTTGCACTTATTAATTAAGAAAAAAATGTAGAATAATTTCCACACATAGCAAGTATGCACTATTTCTTTATCAGAAAGGGAGCAACTATTAAAGGGAACCTGTCACCCGGTTTTGCCCATATAAAGTGGAGCCACCACCTTTAAGGCCTCTTTTACAGCATATTAAAATGACATAAAAAAGTCCCCAATCTACTCTTCAGATCCCCAAAAAGATCTTTTAATATGCTCACAGACAGCACGCAACGTCCGATGGGCATTGCTGGTCTTTATCCTGCACCTCCTCTCTTCTTCCCTGCTCTGTGTGGATGACACATCCTACATCATCCACACAGTGTCCTCCATCGCACTCCTGCGCAAGTGCACAGTACTGTAATGCGCATACGTCGGGGTAGGCCAGAAGTAAAGACGGCACATGCGCATTACAGTACTGTGCTCTGCCTTCAGCAGGGTAGAGAGCAGCGCGCCTGTGCAGAAGTGTGGATGACATAGGATGCATCATCAACACGAAGCAAGAAGGAGGAAACCAATAGAAGGAAGAGAGGAGACGCAGGATCAAGACCAGAAACGCCCTTTGAACTGGACAGTGCCATCTGTGAGTATAATAAAGGATCCTTTTAGGGATTTGGAGAGTGGATTGGGGACTTTTTACAGCATTCTAGTATGTTGTAACAGAGACCTTGACAGTACTTTATAAGGGTAAAATCTGCTTAGCTTTAATTCTGCCTTTCCCATTTATAAATGTGTAATATGAACATATAATATAGATTTGTATGTATTTTATATATATATATATTTAAATATTAAATATGATGAACACAGAATTTATTAATTTATGTATATATAAACAAAGGTAAGGACGCACAAGCTAAAACAAAAGGCAGGTCATAGGTGACAACCTGTAGGTTTCGGCTCGTATAAGTACAAAAAACAGGCAGCGCACTATAGGTTTATCAAAAAAGTGAACAAACTTTTAATTTGCCATGTGTGCAAAAAAGCAATGTTTCAGCTTGACAAAGGCTCTTTAGTGCTAAAACATTGCTTTTTTTGCACACATGGCAAATTAAGAATATCAAAAACGTGAACAAACTTTTATATTGTGCTGCCTGCTTTTTTGTGAAATGCATACTATATATATATATATATATATATATATATATCTCACACTACTCCAGAAATATCAATGCCAGAGCAACTTTTCTTAAAATATGCATTGTATCATGCTTCTGTTATTCCAGCTAAAAAATGTAGTTTCATGCATGCAGTTTATTTCTGAATATATTTTCAACTGAGTGTTACCACATAATCAATGTCCATAAAATTGGTAACACCCAGTTGACAATTTTCTTTTTTTTTTCAGATATTCAGGTGGAACAACAGCAGAAAGGCACAATGCAAAGTTGCTCCAGAATTGTCCTATGTGTTCTTATGTAGAATACAAGTATTTACAAACACATTCAGGTTAGGAGAGATGGCACATCCTCTTTAACGGAGTTGTCTGGTGAAAAAAAAGTTATTACCCATCTACAGGATAGGTGATGACACTTAGATTGATGGGGACCCCAACCGATTGGCAGAATGGGGACTTTTATCTCTATTAGAATGCAGTCAAAATGCTCGACATCAGCTCAATCTCAATGGGACTGCTGAGCTGGCTTTCTTTCTGAACTTTCCATTAGGAATAGATGCAGTGGCAGATGAGTATCCGCACTTTCACACTGCTGCCAAATTTAATCAGCAATAAATGTGTCCCATTCTGTCAGTCGATGGGGGTCCCAGTGGTTGGGCCCTTTGCAATCTACAAAGACATCACAAACTCTGTGGATAGGTGATAACTACTTTTTCCTGGAGAACTCCTTTATGTGGGTTTTCCATTACTATGACATTGATGACCACTCCATAAGGTAAGGGTTTGAGATCTAGCTCCCCCATTGATTAGCTGTTACTGACTTCGTTATCCGGTGGATGTAAGCTGTAAAGGGAGCGGTGGAACAAGATCTCTCCGTCACATTGGTTAGTGGACTTTCCAGGTCCTGCAGATCCGTAATAAACATTCAGGATTTTGTATATTCTTTTATAACTGTAAAACGGACTTATACATTAGATAAAGATTGGGAGATCCTGACAACACTCTAATTTTATATCATATCTACTTACCGTAATTATTGGCCAGTAGCCATTCGCTCAGAATTAGAGGATTGCAAGGAAAGGAGATGGCAATCACTAAAATGTCCTAAAAATATGTTTACAGTAAAATGTAATTTAAGTATTACAACATTTTCTGATTATACCTTCCCTTTAACATCAAAGACGTAGTTTAGAGGTGTGATTTCTATATGAAGAAGATGTCTATTCAGCTATTACTGAAATCATAATAGACAGAAAATGCTTCACGTAAATTTCACAGTTCTTAAGTGTTGTCTTTATTTACTGAGCTCACATCTAATAGAAGTGAGTCCGTGCATTTCCTACCCTTCCATTAATATGAAAGTTATATGGCCATTTTAGGTCTAACCATTGACCTGCTTAAAGTGACCACAGGCAGAAGAAAGCTTCCTATCCCGATGGAGCACACTTAGGATGCATTCACATGGGCATTAACAATATGTTTTATGCATTTTGTGTTTCACTTTCATGAAAGCTGGCACAATGCCCACCAGCCTCCATTACAAGACTTGTGCATGCCCACTTTTAATTTCATTCTAATCTTTGCCCGCTCAGGACCCTTCATCAGTGCGTTCAAATTGGTTATTTGTTAATCAACCCATCAGGAATAGATCTTAAGAAATTTGATATCATCTGCACACAGGGTTGTCTTATGCTGAACCCCGGGCCCCTGTTCTGTTGGAGGTATGGAATTGTCACAGCTTGGGCCCACTAGAGGATGCTCTTGGAGGCAAGTGTAGTCCTCTTCTAATGTGCCCCATAATTTTATGGCGTATCTCTGTTCTAGTTTTAGTTAAAGGGAACTGGACACCTCAGAAAATGCTATCTACCTGCAGATGTAGTAATAATAATAATAATAATCTTTATTTATATAGCGCCATCATATTCCGCAGCGCTTTACAGTTTAACAGTTTCAGAACACAAGTCATAAGTAACAACGTTAACAATACAGTAATTAAAGCAAAATAAGAGGGCCCTGCTTGTGAGAGCTTACAATCTACAATGAGGTGGGGGAGATACAAAGTACAGGTGTACAGTTAGGTCCATAAATATTTGGACAGAGACAACATTTATCTAATTTTGGTTCTAGACATTACCACAATGAATTTGAAACAAAACAAATCAGATGCAGTTGAAGTTCAGACTTTCAGCTTTCATTTGAGGGTATCCACATTAAAATTGGATGAAGGGTTTAGGAGTTTCAGCTCCTTAACATGTGCCACCCTGTTTTTAAAGGGACCAAAAGTAATTGGACAAATGACTCCAAGGCTATTTCATGGACAGGTGTGGGCAATCCCTTTGTTATGTCATTCTCAATTAAGCAGATGAAAGGGCCGGAGTTGATTTGAGGTGTGGTGTTTGCATTTGGAAGGTTTTGCTGTGAAGGAAACATGTGGTCACAGGAGCTCTCCATGCAGGTGAAACAAGCCATCCTTAAGCATCAAGAACAGAAAAAAACCAATCCAAGAAATTGCTAACATTAGAAGTGGCAAAATCTACAATTTGGTACATCCTGAGAAAGAAAGAAAGCACTGGTGAACTCATCAATCCAAAAAGACCTGGAGCCCACGGAAGACAACAGTGGTGGATGATCGCCGCATACTTTCTTTGGTGAAGAAGAACCCGTTCACAACATCAACTGAAGTCCAGAACACTCTCAGTGAAGTAGGTGTATCTGTCTCTAAGTCAACAGTAAAGAGAAGACTCCATGAAAGTAAATACAAAGGGTTCACATCTAGATGCAAACCATTCATCAATTCCAAAAATAGACAGGCCAGAGTTAAATTTGCTGAAAAATACCTCCAGAAGCCAGCTCAGTTCTGGAAAAGTATTCTATGGACAGATGAGACAAAGATCAACCTGTACCAGAATGATGGGAAGCCAAAAGTTTGGAGAAGAAAGGGAACGGCACATGATCCAAGGCACACCACATCCTCTGTAAAACATGGTGGAGGCAACGTGATGGCATGGCCATGCATGGCTTTCAATGGCACTGGGTCACTTGTGTTTATTGATGACATAACAGCAGACAAGAGTAGCCGGATGAATTCTGAAGTGTACCGGGATATACTTTCAGCCCAGATTCAGCCAAATGCTGCAAACTTGATTGGACGGCGCTTCATAGTACAGATGGATAATGACCCCAAGCATACAGCCAAAGCTACACAGGAGTTCATGAGTGCAAAAAAGTGGAACATTCTTCAATGGCCAAGTCAATCACCAGATCTTAACCCAATTGAGCATGCATTTCACTTGCTCAAATCCAGACTTAAGAGGGAAAGACCCACAAACAAGCAAGACCTGAAGGCTGCGGCTGTAAAGGCCTGGCAAAGCATTAAGAAGGAGGAAACCCAGCGTTTGGTGATGTCCATGGGTTCCAGACTTAAGGCAGTGATTGCCTCCAAAGGATTCGCCACAAAATTTTGAAAATAAAAATATTTTGTTTGGGTTATGTTTATTTGTCCAATTACTTTTGACCTCCTAAAATGTGGAGTGTTTGTAAAGAAATGTGTACAATTCCTACATTTTCTAACACATATTTTTGTTCAACCCTTCAAATTAAACGTTACAATCTGCACTTGAATTCTGTTGTAGAGGTTTCATTTCAAATCCAATGTGGTGGCATGCAGAACCCAACTCGCGAAAATTGTGTCACTGTCCAAATATTTCTGGCCCTGACTGTATATACAATGGTGCATTTACAATGATGGTCCAGCCATCTTGAGGGAGTGAGGGATGGATGGAGATAGTGAATGGGCTACACACACACACACACTTACACAGAGAATGACTTTGATTAGTGAATGTGATAGGCCGCTCTGAACAGATATGTTTTGAGGGAGCGCCTGAAACCATGCAAATTGTGGATAGTCCTAATTTCTTGGGGTAGAGCATTCAGAGGATTGGCGCAGCGCGGGAGAAGTCTTGGAGTCGGGAGTGGGAGGTACGGATTAGTGCAGAGGTTAGTCGAAAGTCGTTTGCAGAGCGCAGCAGTCGGTTAGGCCGATAGATAGAAATGAGGGAGGAGATGTAGGGGGGTGCTGCAGTGTGGAGAGCTTTGTGGTGAGAACAAGTACTTTGAATTGGATCCTATAATGAATGGGCAGCCAGTGTAAGGACTGGCGAAGAGCGGACGCGTCCAGAGTACCGATTAGCCAGATGGATGACCCTGGCTGCTGCATTAAGAATGGACTGGAGAGGGGATAGTCGAGTAATGGGGAGGCCAAGTAATAGAGCGTTGCAGTAGTCCAGGCGGGAGTGGATCAATGCTACAGTGAGGGTTTTTGTTGTTTCCATGGTGAGAAAAGGGCGGATTCTAGAGATGTTCTTTAGGTGTAGGCGGCAAGAGCGGGCAAGAGATTGTATATGGGAGGTGAAGGAGAGATTGGTGTCAAACATAACCCCAGACAGCGAGCCTGCTGCCGGGGTGTTATTATGGTGCCGCCCACTGAGAGGGAAATGTCAGATTTAGGGAGGTTAGTAGACGGCGGGAGCAGAAGAAGTTCAGTTTTGGAGAGGTTAAGTTTCAGATAGAGAGCAGACATGATGTTGGAGACTGCGGACAGACAGTCGGTGGCGTTCTGTAGTACAGCGGGGTAAGGTCGGGGGATGACATGTATAATTGTGTGTCATCAGCATAAAGATGGTACTGAAAGCCAAATCTGCTGATGGTCTGTCCAATTGGGGCGGTGTAGAGAGAGAAGAGAAGGGGGCCAAGGACTGAGCCCTGGTGTACACCGACAGTGAGAGGAAGAGGAGATGAAGAGGAGCCAGAGAACGAAACACTGAAGGAGCGGTCAGAAAGATAGGAGGAGAACCAGGAGAGAACAGTGTCCTTAATACCTAGTGACTGGAGCCTAGACAGTAGGAGACAGTGGTCAACAGTGTCGAAAGCTGCAGAAAGGTCGAGTAGAATGAGCAGAGAGTGGTCGCCGTTACGTTTTGCTGTCAGAAGGTCATTGGTCACTTTGATGAGTGCAGTTTCAGTCGAATGTAGGGTCGGAAGCCGGACTGTGAAGGGTCTAGGAGGGAGTGAGTGGAGAGGTAACGGGTGAGGCGGGAGTAGACTAGGCGCTCCAAAAGTTTAGAGATGAAGGGGAGATTGGAGACCGGTCTGTAGTTGTTTGTGCAGGAAGGGTCAAGAGCGGGTTTCTTTAGTAGTGGAGTAATGATGGAGTGTTTGAAGGAGGATGGGAAAATGCCAGAGGAGAGTGAGCGATTGAAGATTGTAGTTAGGTGAGTTGTGACAACTGGAGAGAGAGACTGGAGGAGATGTGAGGGAACGGGGTCGGTAGTGCATGTAGTCGGACGAGAGGAAGAGAGGAGTCTGGAGACTTCTTCTTCTGTGATGGGATCAAATGTGGAAATTGAGCCAGGGGAAATGCAGGGAGGGATGGGAGTCACAGCACTTGGTGGTTGAGAGCAGATTTCCTGACGGATAGTATCTATTTTTTCTATAAAGTGGGAGGCCAGGTCGTTAGCACAAATGTCAGTGATAGGGGCTTGTGCTTTTGGCCTGAGGAGGGAGTGAAAAGTGTCAAAAAGTTTCTTGGGGTTGTTGGCTAGTGAGGAGATCAGGGTAGTGAAGTAGGTCTGTTTGGCGAGGTGAAGGGCTGCATTATAAGTTCTTAACATGAATTTAAAGTGGATGAAGTCTTCTGGTGTGCGGGTTTTTCTCCATAGGCGTTCAGCACTCCTAGAGCATCGCTGGAGAAGGTGAGTTTGCGATGTGAGCCAGAGTTGTTTTACTGTGTGTTTGGAAGTTCTGAGGGTGAGCGGTGCTACTTGGTCAAGGGTGCTTCTAAGAGTGTCATTGTAGTGATGAACAGCCAGATCAGGACAAGAAAAGAGGAGATTGGGGACAGCGAAGAGTGTAGGGAGTCTGAGAGTGTCTGAGGGTTAATGGCTTGTAGATTTCTGAATGTGTGGTAGGTAGGAGTTCGCTGGGGTGGTGGAGGATTTGTGAGCTTGAAGAAGAGAATGTTGTGGTCAGAGAGTGGAAGCGGTGAGTTATTTAGGTGGGAGATTGAACAGAGGCGGACAAAGACCAGGTCAAGGGTGTTACCATCCTTGTGTGTCTCAGAGGTTGAAAGCTGTGAGAGGCCTAGAGAAGTGGTTAGTGATAGAAGCTGAGATGCAGATGTGGAAGTAGGACTGTTAATGGGGATGTTGAAGTCTCCAAGGATAAGGGTTGGTAGTTCTGAGGACATGAAGTGCGGCAGCCAGGCTGAGAAGTGGTCAAGGAACTGGGTGGGCGAGCCTGGGGGCCGATATATGACCGCTACTCTGAGGGAGAGGGGATGGAAGAGCCTGATGGTGTGGACCTCAAAAGAAGGGAATGAGAGTGATGGAATTGGGGGGATGACCTGGAAAGTGCATTGTGGGGACAGGAGTATGCCAACTCCACCACCATGTCTGTTTGTGGGTCTCGGGGAATGGGAGAACTGTAAGCCACCATAGGAAATGGCAGCAGGGGAGACCGTGTCAGAATCCTGAATCCAGGTTTCAGTGAGGGCCAACAGATGAAGAGAGTTGTTCAGAAAGTAGTTGTGCAGGAAAGATAGTTTGTTGCATGCAGACCGTGGATTCCAGAGGGCACAATTGAAAGAAGGAGATGAGGGAGTGCAAGTAATATTAACAAGATTATTATGGTTTCGACATGAGGTAGGGTAGGGATTGAGGTTGGGGGATGGACCAGGGTTGGGGGAGATGTCCCCTGAAATCAGTAGGAGTAGGAAGATAAAGAGCAGGTACTTGTTAGAGTTGTAAGTAGGTTTTTTCTGTGATATGTTTGGGCAAGATGGGCTGAGGTTTCTCAGGAAGGTGAGGAGTGCATGGGAACTGTACATGGGAGAGGGAAGTATGGAGGGGCTGATGTATATGAGTGGTGATGGAGGGGGGATGGGGCAGTGAATGTGGATGGCAAGGGAACGCAGGAGGATAGAGATAAAGAACATAATTTAAAAGAAAGCAAAGTGTGGGCTACCTGATTCCTGCCCTGATTAATTGCCATGGATAACTGCCTTTTACTCTATGCTTGTCTTTCGTGATGCTTTGCTTTCTGTGATGCGTGCGCCCCCTTACTGCGTGCGCCCCTTAGACTACTCCTAAATATATAGCCCACACTACAGGGTCAGGAAAGTGGGATTGTGGGAGCTGTTTTGGGATAATTTGCCAGCTGGGGCCAGCACACCAGGGGGTGGTTAGATCATCAAAGGCAACCTGGCAACATCTATATGCTTTACCACCTTCCACCTGATAGGATCTAGAGAGGCCCAAGTCACAGGATATGAAGCAGTAAGTATTTTAAACACAGTGCAAAAATGAATTATTCCAAAGCATTATACCAGGCACATTAAACTATGTTGCAAGATGGTAAAGCAGTGCTTGACAGCAAGCAGAAGTATGGAGTGCACACCATTAATATATAGTGCAGCATACAACACAGATAGCAGAGGTGGGATTCTATCATTCAGCTGTTTGCTTCCACTGAATGCAGTTCATACCATTAATATATAGTGCAGCATACAACACAGATAGCAGAGGTGGGGATTCTATCATTCAGCTGTTTGCTTCCACTGAATGCAGTTCATACCATTAACCTCTCTGCATCAGCGTACAATCCGTCCATGTGACCGGACTAATTCCATGATGGAATAGTACGTCATGGCGATCAGCTGATTATCCAGTGACACCCGTTGACTGTGTGTCAGAGCGGTCACGGACCGCTCCGGACCATTAACCATTGCACACGCGATCAAAACATGATCGCGGTGTACCAGGCACGGGGAGTGGATCGCGCAGGCAGGGGGCTCCCTGCGCGCTCACTGAACCCTAGGCACGCGATGTGTCCGCTGTTCCGAGGTCGTCCTCCCTCAGGTACCCGGGCACAAGATGGTGCAGGCAGGGGGCTCCTGCGTGCCTGCAGGGAGCGCTGCGGGCGTTCCTCCAGTGCCTGGTCTGAGGCCAGCAGCAGGCGCTGGGGAAGCCTGCAGCGATGCCAGAGCGATCGCTGGTGTGACAGAGTGCTGTGCACACTGTCACACCAGCGATCTGATAAAATACTGTGATGTCCCACCCTGGAACAAAGTAAAAAAGTAAAAAAAGTAAAAATAAAAAGTGTAAAAAAAAATCATAAAAAAAAAAAAAAAATATTCCCCAATAAATTCATTTTTTCCTGTAAATAAAAAAAACAAAACAATAAAAGTACACATATTTGGTATCCCGCGTCCATAACGACCCCCCCTATAAAACTGTCCCACTAGTTAACCCCTTTAGTGAACCCCTTAAAAAAAAAAAAAAAAGAAGCAAAAAATCAATGCTTTATCATCATACCGCCGAACAAAAAGTGAAATAACACGCGATCAAAAAGACCGATATAAATAAACATGGTACCACTGAAAACGTCATCTTGTCCCGCAAAAAACGAGCCGTCACACAGCATCATGAGCGAAAAAATAAAAAAGTTATAGTTCGCAGAATAAAGCGATGCAAAAATGATTTTTTTATATAAAATTGTTTTCATTCTATAAAAGCGCCAAAACCTAAAAAAATGATATAAATGAGGTATCGCCATAATGGTACTGACCCGAAGAATAAAACTGCTTTATCAATTTTACCACACGCGGAACGGTATAAACGCCTCCCCCAAAAGAAATTCATGAATTGCTGATTTTTGTTCATTCTAACCTCCCAAAAATCGAAATAAAAAGCGATCAAAAAATGTCACGTGCTCAAAAATGGTACAAATAAAAACGTCAACTCGTCCCGCAAAAAATAAGACATCACATGACTCTGTGGGCCAAAATATGCAAAAATTATAGCTCTCAAAATGTGGTGATGCAAAAAACTATTTTTTTGCAATATAAAGCGTCTTTTAGCGTGACAGCTGCCAATCACAAAAACCCGCTATAAATAGTAAATCAAACCCCCTTTATCACCCCCTTAGTTAGGGAAAAATAATAAAATTAAAAAAATGTATTTATTTCCATTTTCCCGTTAGGGTTAGGGTTGCGGCTAAAGTTAGGGTTAGGGTTGGCGCTAACGTAAGTATTAGGGTTAGGGTTGGCGCTAACGTTAGTAGGGTTGGGATTAGGGTTATGGGTGTGTTAGGGTTAGGTTTGTGGTTAGGGTTGGGACTAGGGTTATTGGTGTTTGGGGTTAGGGTTGGAGTTAGAATTGGGGGTTTCTGCTGTTTAGGCACATCAGGGGCTCTCGAAATGTGACATGGCGTCTGATCTCAATTCCAGCCAATTCTGCGTTGAAAAAGTCAAATGGTGCTCCTTCACTTCTGAGCTCTGCCATGCGCCCAAACAGTAGTTTACCCCACATATGGGGTATCAGCATACTCTGGACCCCAAGAGTTATTGTGCAATTTGGCCTATTTCTCCTGTTACCCTTGGGAAAATAAAAAACTGGGGCGACAAAATCATTTTTGTAAAAAAAAAAATGATTTTTTTTGTTTTTACGGCTGTATGTTATAAAACTTCTGTGAAGTACTTGGGGCTTCATAGCGCTCACCACACTTCTAGATAAGTTCCTTGTGGGGTCTATTTTCCAAAATGGGGTCACTTGTGGGGGGTTTCCACTGTTTAGGCGCATCAGGGGCTCTCCAAATGCGACATGACGCCCCCAGACCATTCCATCAAAGTCTGCAATCCAAAACGTCACTACTTCCCTTCCGAGCCCCGACGTGTGCCCATACAGTAGTTTTCTCCCACATATTGGGTATCAGCGTACTCGGACAATTTGGACAACAACTTTTGGGGTCCAATTTCTCCTCTTACCCTTGTGAAAATAAAATATTGGGGGCGAAAAAATCATTTTTGTAAAAAAAAAAGGATTTTTTATTTTTACGGCTGTACGTTATAAACTTCTGTGAAGCACTTCGGGGTTCAAAGTGCTCACACACATTTTAGATAAGTTCCTTGTGGGGTCTATTTTCCAAAATGGGTTCACTTGTGGGGGGTTTCCACTGTTTAGGCGCATCAGGGGCTCTCCAAATGCGACATGACTCCCCCAGACCATTCCATCAAAGTCTGCAATCCAAAACGTCACTACTTCCCTTCCGAGCCCCGACGTGCGCCCATACAGTAGTTTACTCCCACATATTGGGTATCAGCTACTCAGGACAAATTGGACAACAACTTTTGGGGTCCAATTTCTCCTGTTACCCTTGTGAAAATAAAATATTGGGGGCTAAAAAATCATTTTTGTAAAAAAAAAAAAAGACATTTTTTATTTTACGGCTGTACGTTATAAACTTCTGTGAAGCACTTTGGGGTTCAAAGTGCTCACCACACATCTAGATAAGTTCCTTGAGGGGTCTATTTTCCAAAATGGTGTCATTTGTGGGGGGTTTCCACTGTTTAGGCAGATCAGGAGCTCTCCAAACGACATGGCATCCAGCCAATTCTGCGTTGAAAAGTCAAAACGGCGCTCCTTCCCTTCCAACTCTGCATGCACCCAACAGTGGTTTACCCCACATATGGGTATCAGCGCACTCAGGACAAATTGCACAATAACTTTTGGAGTTTGTTTCCCTTGGGAAAATAAAATATTGGGGTGAAAAGATCAATTTTGTGGAAAAAAATATAATTTTTTAATTTTACGGCTCTACGTTATAAACTTGTGTGAAGCACTTGGGGGTTCAAATTGCTCACCAAAGATCTAGATAAGTTCCTTAGGGGGTCTAGTTTCCCAAATGGGGTATTTTGTAGGGGGTTTCCACTGTTTAGGCACATCAGGGGCTCTCCAAATGCAACATGGCGTCCAATCTCAATTCCAGCCAATTTTGGTTGGAAAAAGTCAAATAGTGCTCCTTCCATTCCGAGCTCTGCCATGCGCCCAAACAGTGGTTCCCCCCCACATATGGGGTATCAGCGTACTCAGGACAAATTGGACAACAAATTTTGTGGTCCAATTTCTCCTGTTACCTATGGGAAAATAAAAAATTAGTGACTAAGAGATAATTTTTGTGGGAAAAAAATAGGATTTTTTATTTTCATGCCCGGGCATTATAAACTTGTGTGAAGCACTTGGGGTTCAAAGTGCTCACCAAAGATCTAGATAAGTTCCTTAGGGGGTCTAGCTTCCAAAAGGGGGTCACTTGTGGGGGATTTCCACTGTTTAGGCTCATCTGGGGCACTACAAACGGAACATGACCCCCATCAATGTTTGCATTCCAAAACGTTACTGCTTCTTTTCCAAGCCCTGCCGTGCGCCCAAACAGTTTTCCCCCCCCCACATATGGGGTATCAGCGTACTCAGGACAAATTGGACAACAAGTTTTGGGGTCCAATTTCCTTGGGAAAAATCAAAAATTTGGGACTAAAAAATCATTTTTGTGGAAAATTGTTTTTTTTTTTTTTCACACCCAGGCATTATAAACTTTTGTGAAACACTTTGGGGTTCAAAGTGCTCACAACAGATCTAGATAAGTTCCTTAGGGGGTCTAGTTTCCAAAATGGTGTCACTTGTGGGGGGTTTCCACTGTTTAGGCGTATCAGGGGCTCTCCAAACACGACATGGCGTCCAATCTCAACTCCAGCCAATTTTAGTTTGAAAAAGTCAAACGGCGCTCCTTCCCTTACGAGCTCTGCCGTGTGCCCAAACAGTGGTTTTCCCCCACATATGGGGTATTGGCGTACTCAGGAGAAATTGCACAACAACTTTATCTGTCCATTTTCTCCTTTTACCCTTGTGAAAATAAAAAAAAGTTTGTAAAAGATCATTTTTGTGGCTAAAAAGTTAAATATTAATTTTTTCCATCCACGTTGCTTCAGCTCCTGTGAAGCACCTGAAGGGTTAATAAACTTCTTGAATGTAGTTTTGAGTACCTTGAGGGGTGCAGTTTTTATAATGGTGTCACTTTTGGGTATTTTCTGCCATATAGACCCGTCAAAGTGACTTCAAATGTGAGGTGGTCCCTAAAAAAATGGTTTTGTAAATTTTGTTGTAAAAATGAGAAATCACTGGTCAACTTTTAACCCTTCTAATTTCCTAACAAAGAAAAATTTTGGTTCCAAAATTGTGCTGATGTAAAGTAGACATGTGGGAAATGTTATTTCTTAACTATTTTGTGTGACATATTACTCTGTTTTAAGGGAAAAAAAATTCAAAGTTTGAAAATTGCAAAATTTTTAAAATTTTCGCCATATTTGCATTTTTTTCAAAAATAAACGCAAGGTATATCGAAGAAATTTTACCACTAACATGAAGTACAATATGTCACGAGAAAACAATCTCAGAATCGCGAAGATCCGTTGAAGCGTTCCAGAGTTATAACCTCATAAAGAGACAGTGGTCAGAATTGTAAAAATTGGCCCGGTCATTAACGTGCAAACCACCCTTGGGGTGAAGGGGTTAATATATAGTGCAGCATACAACACAGATAGCAGAGGTGGGGATTCTATCATTCAGCTGTTTGCTTCCACTGAATGCAGTTCATACCATTAATATATAGTGCAGCATACAACACAGATAGCAGAGGTGGGGATTCTATCATTCAGCTGTTTGCTTCCACTGAATGCAGTTCATACCTGTGTGAAGAGAGAAGATGAATGTTAATTCCTCGCCATGGATAACTGCCTTTTACTCGATGCTTGTCTTTCGTGATGCTTTGCTTTCTGTGATGCGTGCGCCCCCTTACTGCAGGTAGTAGCATTGCAATGCTTCCTGGTCTCTTTCTGTTAGAGCGACTATGAAGAGAAAGCTGATGGCTTTCAGTCATTGGGGCGTGCACAGAGCGACTTAAGTCACCGCTCACAGTGTAAGCAGGACTGGCACCTTGATTGCTCTACAGTGCATCTGTTCAGAGTGAGCTGTCAATCAAAGTGCTGGGGCGTGCTTACAGTCGTGGCCCCAACAGTATAGTGACCGTGCTGTGAGCGGCGACGGTAACCGTTCTGTGCATGCCCCCATGACTAAAAGCTGGCAGATCATGGGAGGAAATTAGTTCTTTTTCTCCTTAGAGTGCAGCGGCCGGGCAGCATTGTAACACTATTTACCTGCAGATTAACCATATATCTACAGGTAAATCGTATTTTCCAAGGTGACAAGTTCCCTAAATATGAATTGTTTATAGCCTAGTAGGACTCATTAGGTATTTTAAATTGCAGCAAAAATATAATAGACAGATGTAGGAAATTAACAGAAAAATGCCTGTGTTGTCGTTGTAGCCAATCAGAGGGCAATGTTATTTTTTTAATTTTATTCAGTTCTGCTCTTAAAAAATTAAAGCTACACTGTTGATGGTAACATGGACACTTTACTAAATCTGCTCCAATCTAGCCTCAACATGTTGATATTTGCTCATAGAGTTACTGTTTACCTGTATTGTAATGTGCTGTGGAGTATGTTGGTGCGATATGAATAAAGGTATTATCATTCTAAGGCCGGTGTCACACTTATGTGTGTGATGCGAGAAACTTGCACGAGTCTCTCACATCAACACCCGACACTGCTGCCGGCACTCGGAACGGAGCGTGCGGCTGCATAGAAATACATGCACCCGCACACTGCGGTCCGAGTGCCGGCGGCAGTGCTGGGTGTTGATGCTAGAGATTCATGCGAGTTTCTCACATCACACACACAAATGTGACACCGGCCTAGACTGCGTTCACATTAGAACAATGTTATTCAGTTGGGCTGTTCAGATGAGAGGTTTTTTTGCAGACTGAATCTGCAGGTGAACAAAATTGCGACATGCACTATTTTCTTCTGTATGCCTGGTGAGACTCATACGAATGACCCATATAGGTTCCAATTTTTACTGTTGCATTGCATTTATTTAACATAGTAAACTGTACTTGGTCTTTAAATTTTACTAACAGCTGATGTATAAATATGGATTGCATATGTATGACAATTAAGATGAAAATCTCACATTTTTTCTGGACGAAACGTAGATAATTTTTTTATACAGTCATGTGAACTTAATCTGAGGAAGAGAGAATGATGGATCTGTCGCATGAACAACATTGACATATAATGGGGTCTATCCACTTGCCTCCTGGTTACTTTAGAGAAGCAATCCCATGGCCATTTTTTTTGCTAAATCTCTGTATATGTAATGTTATCATGTTAATATACTCTCCTACCGAAACCTTCTCTGGGATCCAGCTCCATCCGCTCCTCTTCTCAGTGATGTCACCACTCTTCAGACTCTCCTGCTCACTCTTTGTGTGAGACAGAAGTCTCTTTTCCAATGAAAGCCTATTGAGTCTTGTTCTGATGCTCTTTAGACTTGCATTGTTAAAGCCACTTTCAAGTGACTCTGAAAGTCTGAAGAACGATTACATCATGGAGAAGAGGAGCAGAACGACGCTGGATCCTGGTAGCAGTAGGTAATTATATTAACACACTCACATTACACTACATACATATACATATATTTAGTAAAATAAAACTTCTTTAATTTCAGTGGAGAGAATAGTTCTGTATGCTACTCAGTTATTCTCAATAAATAAGATAACATTTTCAGCAGGGAACAGAGCCTTGTTCAGGCCCAGCTATTTTAGCCTTGCATACACGTCACCCGACAACATTTCATTGTGCTCACATTTTTGAAAATTGCGATTTTCATCAAGCAACCTCTGCTTTTCTCAATGATAGAGGTTGTTCGATGATCACATAATAGATTTTTCTGCAAGACTAAACTCCTATTCCTAATGGCTAGCCTGTACAATATCCAGAACCACTCCTTGACCTTGTACTAGAGGATGCAGAGTGGAAGACTAATCTACTGAGCATGTGTGAACATCAGTATCAGAAATGTTAGGTGGAGGTTCTCGAAGGGATCAGAAGAATGCAAGGAGTTGACAATATAATGGTAACCGCTACTGTATATTTACAACCAAAATTTATTTTTTAATCATTCTAAATGAAAATGTTTTTCTTTATGTGAAAAATTAACCTTTACTTCTGAGAAAACCCATATGTCAAAAAATATGGGTTTTCCCTTCTTGCAATAAAAAGCTACATCTAGTCTAAACCATATGTCAAAAAATAAAAATCTCCCATATGTAAAGGTGTTGTCCGAACTTTTACATTGATGCCCTATTTTTAGGATAGATCATGGATGTGTGATCACTGGGGTTGCAACAACTGCCATCCCCGTCCATCAGCTGTTCCTGGTTCAGGTGGCTGTCGGTGGGCAGAAGTACTTAGTTATGGAGCCTCACAGCTCTGTCAATTATTTAGTGGCCACGGCTGGGTATAACACATCCGCTCCCAATGGATATGAATAAGTAGTGAATGTGCAGTACCCGGCCATTGTCACAATACACTTTATGGAACTGTGCTGTGCAGTTCCACAACAGAGCACTTCCGCGCCCCACTGGGAACAGCTGATTATTCGGTGTGTAGGGTGTCGCACCCTAACCAATCAGATATCCATGAGCTATCATGAGGATGGGCCATCAATATAAAAGTCCTGAGCAACCCATTTAATTTTTAGAAATAAAATCGCAATTTTATTAGTAAAGCGGTCAGTCATAATCTCTCTGACTCATTTATATGACTAATCCAGTTATGATCATGGCAGTGGCGCATGAGAATTCCATGATCATAGACTTTAATAACCAAGTAACCATGTGATGGAAATTGTGTACCAAAGTTCTGTCTTTCAGATATAGAATTGGTAATTAATTACTTTACCTTTCTTATCTAAGACACAAGCAAATACTTCTACTGCCTCCAACTTTGGGTTCTGGAGACGGCTATCCTGCATGACGCACACAAAGTTAAATATACAATGTAGAGGAAGGTATCTGGGGACATGCTAGGAGCCCCTCCTCGGATTTATAGACACTTAAATATATTCTGCTGACAAACATTCACACCTACCGGACACGACATCATATTTAATCTCCAAGCTAAAAAGGGATGTGGCTACTAAGTTATGTAGTGAAGTAGTCACCCGTTACGTAAGCCACCATCAGAGTCCTGTATGGAAAGCCTCCATGAATACCTCTACACCTACAGTATTTACTTCTCATTGTGCTTCCTATCAGACATGCCTTTATACATTAGAAAACATATTTTTCTTGTGTTCTCTGAAGCGTATCTTATTTAGTTTTCCTATCCATTTTTTTAATTGATGCCCAGTGGATACAGACCTAAGTATTCAAGTCATAAAGAAGTGTTTTCTTACTGACCAATATTGTTTATCTGCTTGATATCCTTATGTATAAATTAGCTGGTCAGAATTAATAGGCATAGGATCTCTTCGTTTATTACCATAGGATTACTTTCTGAATTCTTCCTTTTTGCTTTTGTGTAATAAGCAGTTTCTTGTATTTTTGTTTAATTTATTGTATTTTTTTCTACATTAGTCAAGGGAGTTGAAGAGTAAATTGTAGATTTTGTAGCGTATTTGATAACTGAACAGCATCGCTAAACTGTCAGCATGTTTATCCTGGAGTTATACACCTAGAACTTGTATGTTGGGACTAATTTCTAATTGGCAAATTTGTTTTCCAAATTTTTACGATAACCATAGAATGTAGATAATATCTACACCATATAAGTCACCGCCATTTCTGGGAAACCAAAGTGTGATGCAGTAAAATCATCTTGGGCTGATCTCCAAAAGTAATTGAAATCAACATACTGTAGATTTGTGATTTATTTTGCACCAAATTCTGTTGTAAGAATAATTCTGTTGGACTAATAGTGTCCCCTCCCAGATAGCCTTGCCACATTTATCACCAACTTTTTAAAGGTGGCATGATTATGGGGCCTGATTGATTATTTGCGGGGTTCTTTTTAAGTCACTTTTCTTTTTTGACTTGTGGTTTTCTCTGACTTTCTTACTCCAACTTCATCAGAACTGGGCATGAATTTTGCACCTAGCACTCCTGGAGTGTAGTTGCGCCAGAGTGTTTGACTTTTTTTTATAAAGTCATGAATGTCTAAAAGATCTTGGAAAAACCACATTGGCGTAAAAATCAGAAAACTTACGAAATACCAAAATGCTAATTGAAGAAAGGTGCAAATCGTTTGATGGATTTGTAGAAAATCACAAAGTCACTAAATAAGGCTGCTCTCAAATCTGTGTAAAAAAATAGGCGAGGACAATGTGAGAAAAAAAATTGCATTGCACTTACTTCAATATTATTCCATTAGCCAGTATTCATCTGCAAGGTTTTACTCACCTGGAATTGGGGTGAGGAAAAAGTCGCCGCATGCTGTCTATAGCTGCTTTAAAAGTCAGAGACTCCCCAATACATGTCAATGGAAAAAAATCGCAAGGCACATGGACCATACGTGTGCCGTCCCATTTTTACGCACCCATCTCATAGGAAACCCAACATTTCATCAGCCGAGTACAGTAAATTCATAGTGAACTGTCAGAATAGAATAGATATACGGATAGAATAGATAGAAAGATATCAGTGCGATATATAATCAGTGCTGTACATGTATTTAGCTAATAAAGAAATAAAAGAAAAAATAGTGTTGTGTCCCCCTTATTTTTAATACCCAGCTAAGGGAAAGCAGACAGCTGGGGGCTGGTGTTATTTTTCTGGGAAAAGGAAAATATCTATGACCTTTCTCATGCTGCGAGCGCTGTCAACAGTAAGGCTACCACAGTATATTGGCTATGAACTGCGATAACCTTAGTGACGTCAGCGGTCAACTAACCCCTGGTTTTGATGTCAGTGTACACTACAAAGCTGACATCAACCCCAAAACTAATTACCCTGTTTGCCAATGCACTAGGGCAAGCAAGAAGAGCCGAGGCTAAGCGATGAGCCATTTTTGGGGCAGCTGAGTTTTGGTTATTATATTTATTATAGTTATTAGTATAGGAGGGGGCCAACTTTTCTGGCTGAGAATATCAGCTACTTTATATACGCAGATGTGAGCGTACCAGAAGAGGCATTCACACCAAAAATCAGAAATTTATTAATGAATTGGGCACAATTTCTGATGTTTTAGATTAAAAATAGCATTCTAAAGCTGATAAATTCTATTTGGAACACATTATGAAGAATAGTAGGGTTATGGTATTTTACTTTCTTGTTGGAAATAATTCTTTCTCATTTTTGTATAGAAATAATTAGGTCAGATTCTATGCAGGAATTCAGAGTTTTTACTATGGCCGTGCCTATAGACAATTAGGCAGGTTCATCTAGGTATGAGCTTCTCTTGCATGCGTTATACAGTATGCACCCAACTGTTTGTTCTCCATTATATTACACTAGAAAATGAAGTTTCCAAGACTTTAAAACAGTATGTGGCCTCTGGTTTAGCAGCCTCATTGTCTCGGGCATCACAGGTGCCTCTCAGTGCAGTCAAACATGTCTTATAACAATATAATACTATGATAATACCATGGCAAATGTGTTTTTTTGAAGTGAGAAAACATAATTATAATGATGCAGCAAAAATTGTCTGTACAGAATTCTGGCCCATGTTTCAGTCCTGAGACCTTGCTCACAGTCTACAAAAAAATGTATACATATGACATTGATAAATAATCATGTAAAATTAAAGAACCACAACAACAAAATACTGAAAAAGTAAAGTAAAAATAATATGCAAGGTGCATAGAGAGACCAGGAAAAAGGAGAAAGATTGGAGATATAAGAAGAAAATACATTTTCTATTTAAGCCATTTGGCTGCTGCATTTGATGATCACACAAATGTAACTTGGATATTTAAATTAATGTGTATTCCAATATAAATACTTTAATTTTCATTGTGTTTGGCTACTTGTTTATCTCATTATATGTTTTTCCTTTTGTATTTTTTTGGTCTTATTCTCTTTCCATTTTGCTCTCTGTGTTTTCCCTCTTTGTTTCCCCTTCACGTTTATTATTTATCTTATTTTAGATTTTGTTCTTATTCTTTAGGCTTCCCTCTGATTTTTGTCCCTATTCTTGTCCTAAGTGTATCCTCTTTTCTATTACACTTCTCCTTTCTGCCTGTTCTCCATTAAACCTGCTATGTGGTCGTTCATTTCAGAGCATTATCAGTTGGTTTACCATCTATGGTACTTTATGCTTCTCCTTGCTCCTCTACTTGTGTGTGTTTTCATATATTTCCCATATGTCTTATCCTTAATTTATTCGAACGTCCATGACAGCACTACAGAGAGAGGGGATCCGCCCCTTAGGAACAGGAAACCTACAGATATAAAAGGGCGGCACCTCTCCCACACATCAGTTGGTTTCCTGTTCCTAAAGGACGGGTTTCCTACAGATGAAGATCTTCAGGAGGACCCAGGCCGGCCGGTCGACCCAGGTAGCGGGGGGAATCTCCTACCTCGGCCGGTGCGGAGCCCCTGGAAGCGCCACGGTGGGTCCGGGTAGGATTCCACGGCAGTGTGCGGAGCAGGTGGAGCAGTATCCAGAGGATCTCTGTCTCCCAGCCAGCGCCGGTAGGTAAGTATTCCCCCCCTCTCCCTGGTCCCGATGCCTTCTCCCTGTCCCTCCTGTGGCCCTGTCATGGTGGGGGCCTCTTGAGGGTGCAGCCGTGATTTTTTAAAAAAAAAAAAAAAAAAAAAATTTTTAAAATTTGAATTTCCCGCCGCGTCACTGCTGTGAGCAGCGCGGCGGGGGTTTTTTGAATTTCCCGCCGCGCGTCACTGTTATGGATAGCGCGGCGGGGGTTTTTTGAATTTCCCGCCGCGCGTCGCTGCTATGGACGGCGCGGCGGGCGGTTTTGAATTTCCCGCCGCGCGTCACGGCTATGGACGGCGCGGCGGGGTTTTTGAAAATTCAGTCGTGCGCCGCTGTTGCAGCAGCGCGGCTGGGGTCGGGAGAGATCTCCGCTCGGAGGGGCGATGCAGCGGGGGATTATACTTACCTCCATCGGTATGGTGGGGTCCGTGCGAGCGGGGGGAAAAGGGGGCGGAGTCTCCACCACCGGAACCGGAAGTGAGACGCCGGCCGGCGTTTTTTGAAAATTTTGGCGGCTGCATCATCGGACGGCGGGGAGGTGCGGGGGGGCCGTGGGGCGGGGAGTAGGAGGGGGTGGACCCCTGGCCAGACCTGCTGATCCGGATATCCGGGGGAGGATATAAGGAGCCTAGGAAAGAGGTAAAGCGCTTCTGCCCCATTTTTTTTTACGATGGACACTGCAGAGGCTCCCTCGGTGCAACAGGAGAGCCAGCAGCAGCAGACAGAGCGCTCCTCTTCAATGGCCAGGAGCACCAGTCGCAGAAGTTCCACAGCTGGGAAAAAGCCCCCTCCCCGTGATCCGGTACCTACTGCTGTACAATCTGGGTAAGAGATCGTCAGATTTAGAATACCCAGTAATACAGTTTTTTCCCCATTTTTGTGTTACTAGGGGAAGAAGTGTTCGGTGAAAAGCAAGCACAGGGAATGTGCCTTTTGCGCTTGCCCTCTGCCTGACGCTTGCCCTAAGAGGTTGTGCCAGCCGTGCATGCAACAGATGGTAGGGCATTTTTAAGGGGAAGGGCAGGGGCATGGGATGACATAGTAAACCCCCCTATGCCCCTTCCCTTTTTAGATAGCGGAGGAGACTCCAGATTTCACCGAAAGCCTGAAGGAGATAATAAGAGCAGAGTTGAAAGCGTCCTCAAGACACGGAGAATTTTCCAGGCGTAGAAATGTACCAGTTTTATCTGATTCAGAGTCACCTGCCGCCCATGATAGGGGTGAAGTTGTGTCAGGACCCTCCTCGCCTTCCTCTTCGGCTTCCTCCTCGTCTTCTACAGAAGACGCTATTCGTTTTTGTTTTCCCTTGGACCAGATGGACAAATTTGTCAAATCAGTTAGGTCCACCATGGGGGTAGAAGAGGCGAAACCAGAGCCCTCAGTACAGGATCTGATGTTTGGTGGTCTAGATCCAAAAAAACGGAGATCCTTTCCACTAAACAGTAGCATCCAAGGCCTTATAGACAGAGAGTGGAAGAAGCCTGAAAAAAGAGGCTCCTTACCCCAAGCGTTTAAACGGAGATATCCCTTTGAAGATCCCCTGACGGGTAAATGGGATAAGGCCCCGAAGCTGGATGCAGCAGTGGCGAAGGCTTCTAAAAAATCCTCCATCCCATTTGATGATATGGGGTCTTTGAAAGATCCACTAGACAGGAAGGCAGACTCCTTCTTGAAAGGCACATGGGAGATGTCGGCAGGTGCCCTGAGGCCGGCAGTTGCAGCCACTTGCGCAGCCAGGTCATTGATGGTCTGGCTAGACCAGTTAGCTTCCCAGTTAATAGATGGAACCTCCAGGGGGACAATTCGGAAGACCTTGCCAATAATTCAGAACGCAGCGGCTTTCCTGGCTGATTCCTCAGCGGACTCAGTAAGATGGCTGCCAGAGCGGCAGGGCTGTCTAATGCAGCACGAAGGGCATTATGGTTGAAATGTTGGCCGGGCGATATTCAAGCCAGATCTCGCCTCTGCTCCATTCCGTGTGACGGCGAATATCTTTTTGGCCCGGTCCTGGACGAACTTTTAGAAAAGGCAGGGGACGACAAGAAAAAGTTTCCCAGTCTATCAACCCCTTCCTATAAAAGACCTTTCAGCAGAAGGAGGTTCAGCTACCGAAGGTCGTCCAGGATCGAGCCAAATGGGATGAAAAGAGGCGAAGAGGTACAGGGTTTATGTTTAGAGGTCCACCTAGGGAAACAAAAAAACCCTCGCAATGACTAGCAATGCCGGTAGGAGGCAGATTGAAGGCCTTCTACCCGGCCTGGTCGGAAATCTCAAACAGTAGCTGGATCCTTAACATCATAGCTACAGGGCTGCGGTTAGAATTCTCCTCGGTACCTTGGGATAACTTTAAAGTTACCCCACTCAGGTCATCGCCATCGGAGCAGGCCGCTCTAGAGTTGGAGGTTCAGGAGCTTTGCGCTAAGAATGTCTTAGTGGAGGTGCCAGAAGGAGCGGGGTAAGGGTTTTACTCCCCCTGTTTTTGATCCGTAAATGGGGGGCCCTTTTAGAAAAATTTATTAATTTAAAGCCCCAATAATTCCATTATCACCATTTAAAATGGAAATTTCCTCAGCAATAAGCTTCTGTTTGAAAAATTTCTTTATGGTGGTTTAGATCGAAGACGCTTTTTACCCCATACCGATCCAAGGAGCATCAGCGTTTCCTCAATACAATCCAATGGGGGAATCACTGCCATTTCAATTGCGCCCTTCCCCTTTGGGTTGGTGGTTGCCCCCCGAGTATTCACTAAGGTTAATGTCGGAGGGTCATGGCCCCCTTCGTGAAACAAATATTTTCCTAGCCCCTACCTTTACGACTTTTCTTATCATAGGAAAGACGGCAAGCATTGCCTAACAACGAAAAGAGCGATTTTTACCTTAGAGCGGGGGATGGTAATAAAACCAAAAATCCGTTTTAAGATGGGGTTCAGCAATTTCTAGGCTAATTCTGGATTCACAAAATCAGAACTGTAGTTTACCGTCAACAAGTTAATTCGCTTACGGTACCAGGTCCAAATCTTTTCCCGTAACCCCTCCATGTCGCTTAGGGAAAGGCCCGTCTCTTTTTGGGCCCCCCTCGTCCTCATTCCCCCGGGTTTTGGGGGCCCAATTTCACACAAGGCACTGCAAGCTGAGGGCTTGCTTTATCAAAATTTTCTAGGGGTTACCGAAGGCCAGCTATCCTTGTCCCCGGCTACTATAAGATCCCTGGATTGGGGAAAATGAGACAAAC
>JARQOD010000006.1:330501093-330626540 GCA_033576555.1 Oophaga sylvatica | reverse complement strand
CAGGTGGAGCAGTACCAGGATCTCTGTCTCCCAGCCAGCGCCGGTAGGTAAGTATTCCCCCCCTCTCCCTGGTCCCGATGCCTTCTCCCTGTCCTCTCCTGTGGCCCTGTCATGTGGGGGCCTCTTGAGGGTGCAGCCGTGATTTTTTAAAAAAAAAAAAAAAAAAAAAAATTTTTAAAATTTGAATTTCCCGCCGCGTCACTGCTGTGAGCAGCGCGCGGGGTTTTTTGAATTTCCCGCCGCGCGTCACTGTTATGGATAGCGCGGCGGGGGTTTTTTGAATTTCCCGCCGCGCGTCGCTGCTATGGACGGCGCGGCGGGCGGTTTTGAATTTCCCGCCGCGCGTCACGGCTATGGACGGCGCGGCGGGGTTTTTGAAAATTCAGTCGTGCGCCGCTGTTGCAGCAGCGCGGCTGGGGTCGGGAGAGATCTCCGCTCGGAGGGGCGATGCAGCGGGGGATTATACTTACCTCCATCGGTATGGTGGGGTCCGTGCGAGCGGGGGGAAAAGGGGGCGGAGTCTCCACCACCGGAACCGGAAGTGAGACGCCGGCCGGCGTTTTTTGAAAATTTTGGGCTGCTGCATCACTCGGACGGCGGGGAGGTGCGGGGGGGCCGTGGGGCGGGGAGTAGGAGGGGGTGGACCCCTGGCCAGACCTGCTGATCCGGATATCCGGGGAGGATATAAGGAGCCTAGGAAAGAGGTAAAGCGCTTCTGCCCCATTTTTTTTTACGATGGACACTGCAGAGGCTCCCTCGGTGCAACAGGAGAGCCAGCAGCAGCAGACAGAGCGCTCCTCTTCAATGGCCAGGAGCACCAGTCGCAGAAGTTCCACAGCTGGGAAAAAGCCCCCTCCCCGTGATCCGGTACCTACTGCTGTACAATCTGGGTAAGAGATCGTCAGATTTAGAATACCCAGTAATACAGTTTTTTCCCCATTTTTGTGTTACTAGGGGAAGAAGTGTTCGGTGAAAAGCAAGCACAGGGAATGTGCCTTTTGCGCTTGCCCTCTGCCTGACGCTTGCCCTAAGAGGTTGTGCCAGCCGTGCATGCAACAGATGGTAGGGCATTTTTAAGGGGAAGGGCAGGGGCATGGGATGACATAGTAAACCCCCCTATGCCCCTTCCCTTTTTAGATAGCGGAGGAGACTCCAGATTTCACCGAAAGCCTGAAGGAGATAATAAGAGCAGAGTTGAAAGCGTCCTCAAGACACGGAGAATTTTCCAGGCGTAGAAATGTACCAGTTTTATCTGATTCAGAGTCACCTGCCGCCCATGATAGGGGTGAAGTTGTGTCAGGACCCTCCTCGCCTTCCTCTTCGGCTTCCTCCTCGTCTTCTACAGAAGACGCTATTCCGTTTTTGTTTTCCCTTGGACCAGATGGACAAATTTGTCAAATCAGTTAGGTCCACCATGGGGGTAGAAGAGGCGAAACCAGAGCCCTCAGTACAGGATCTGATGTTTGGTGGTCTAGATCCAAAAAAACGGAGATCCTTTCCACTAAACAGTAGCATCCAAGGCCTTATAGACAGAGAGTGGAAGAAGCCTGAAAAAAGAGGCTCCTTACCCCAAGCGTTTAAACGGAGATATCCCTTTGAAGATCCCCTGACGGGTAAATGGGATAAGGCCCCGAAGCTGGATGCAGCAGTGGCGAAGGCTTCTAAAAAATCCTCCATCCCATTTGATGATATGGGGTCTTTGAAAGATCCACTAGACAGGAAGGCAGACTCCTTCTTGAAAGGCACATGGGAGATGTCGGCAGGTGCCCTGAGGCCGGCAGTTGCAGCCACTTGCGCAGCCAGGTCATTGATGGTCTGGCTAGACCAGTTAGCTTCCCAGTTAATAGATGGAACCTCCAGGGGGACAATTCGGAAGACCTTGCCAATAATTCAGAACGCAGCGGCTTTCCTGGCTGATTCCTCAGCGGACTCAGTAAGAATGGCTGCCAGAGCGGCAGGGCTGTCTAATGCAGCACGAAGGGCATTATGGTTGAAATGTTGGCCGGGCGATATTCAAGCCAGATCTCGCCTCTGCTCCATTCCGTGTGACGGCGAATATCTTTTTGGCCCGGTCCTGGACGAACTTTTAGAAAAGGCAGGGGACGACAAGAAAAAGTTTCCCAGTCTATCAACCCCTTCCTATAAAAGACCTTTCAGCAGAAGGAGGTTCAGCTACCGAAGGTCGTCCAGGGATCGAGCCAAATGGGATGAAAAGAGGCGAAGAGGTACAGGGTTTATGTTTAGAGGTCCACCTAGGGAAACAAAAAAACCCTCGCAATGACTAGCAATGCCGGTAGGAGGCAGATTGAAGGCCTTCTACCCGGCCTGGTCGGAAATCTCAAACAGTAGCTGGATCCTTAACATCATAGCTACAGGGCTGCGGTTAGAATTCTCCTCGGTACCTTGGGATAACTTTAAAGTTACCCCACTCAGGTCATCGCCATCGGAGCAGGCCGCTCTAGAGTTGGAGGTTCAGGAGCTTTGCGCTAAGAATGTCTTAGTGGAGGTGCCAGAAGCAGAGCGGGGTAAGGGGTTTTACTCCCCTCTGTTTTTGATCCGTAAACTGGATGGGTCTTTTAGAACAATTATTAATTTGAAAGCCCTCAATAAATTCCTGATTATTCACCCATTTAAAATGGAAACGGTCAGCTCAGCAATAAAGCTTCTGTTTGAAAATTGCTTTATGGTGGTGTTAGATCTGAAAGACGCTTATTACCACATACCGATCCATATGGAGCATCAGCGTTTCCTCAGAGTAGCAATCCAGATGGGGGAATCACTGCGACATTTTCAATTTAGCGCCCTTCCCTTTGGCTTGGTGGTTGCCCCACGAGTATTCACTAAGGTTATGTCGGAGGTCATGGCCCACTTACGTGAATCAAATATGCTCATAGTCCCCTACCTTGACGACTTTCTTATCATAGGAAAGACGGCAGAGCATTGCCTAGAGCAACTGAAAAGAGCGATTTCTACCTTAGAGCGGCTGGGATGGCTAATAAATACCAAAAAGTCTCGTTTGAATCCGATGAGGGTTCAGCAATTTCTAGGGCTAATTCTGGATTCACAAAATCAGAACTGTAGTTTACCGTCAGACAAGTTAATTCGCTTACGGTACCAGGTCCTAAATGCTTCCAGTAACCCCTCCATGTCGCTTAGGAAGGCCATGTCTCTTTTGGGCTCCCTCTCGTCCTGCATTCCCGCGGTTCGGTGGGCCCAATTTCACACAAGGGCACTGCAAGCTGAGGTCTTGCTGTATCAAAATTTGCTAGGTGGTTACCTGGAAGGCCAGCTATCCTTGTCCCAGGCTACTATAAGATCCCTGGATTGGTGGAAGAATGAGACAAACCTGTCTAAGGGGGTTCCCTGGGAATATGACATATCCCGAATAGTCACAACAGATGCTAGCCCCTCTGGGTGGGGGGCTCATATGGGGGACGTTATGGTTCAGGGCTCATGGGAGCAGGATCAAATTCAAATGTCTTCTAATATGAAGGAATTAGCAGCGGTAGAGCTAGCGATTAAAAAACTCCTTGTCTATCTACAGGGTCACCACGTTCGAGTGCTCTCCGACAATCGGGTCACAGTCGCATACATCAACCACCAGGGTGGTACTCATTCCGGTCCTCTCATGGAAGTGGCAAGGCGCCTACTTCAGATAGCAGAACGACACTTTCTTTCTCTAACGGCTCTACATATAAGGGGAGAAGAAAATACCAAGGCGGACTTCTTAAGCCGCAATCTCCTGAGCCAAGGAGAGTGGTCATTAAAGACTTCCATCTTCGACCTAATTGTGCGGAAATGGGGTCAACCGGAGGTAGATCTCTTTGCTACCAAAAGCAACAGGAAAGTGAGACAGTTCTGCTCTCTGAATCCCAAAGAACGCCCTCTGGCAGTGGACGCTCTTCTATTACAGTGGGATTTCAATCTAGCCTACGCCTTCCCTCCCCTGTCCTTACTCCCCCTAGTATTGAGGAAGGTCAGGAAGGACAGGGCAAGGATATTAATCGCTCCTTTTTGGCCCAGTAGGGCATGGTTTTCATGTCTCAGAAACATGTCGATAGCCGACCCGTGGGTCCTGCCGGACATTCCCGATCTGCTCTCCCAGGGTCCAGTCTACCATCCTCGAGTAGCGGGCCTCCACCTGACGGCATGGATTTTGAACGGTCGCTGCTGAGAGATAAGGGGTTTTCTGCTAATGTAATTAACACTCTCCTTAAAAGCAGAAAAGAGGTTACAACTAGGATCTACGCTAGGATTTGGAAGAAATTTCTTCAGAGCTCGGCGGTTGTAGCAGGGGACACAACACCGATAACCCAGATTCTAGAATTCCTACAAAAGGGTCTGGACTTAGGTCTCTCCACAAGCACCCTTAAGGTGCAAGTTTCAGCTTTGGGGGCACTCTTTAGTTGCAACATCGCAAATAATTACTGGGTCAGTAGATTCATTAAAGCTGGGGTAGGTCGAGACCCATAGTGAAGGTGAGAATCATGCCATGGGACTTAAATCTTGTTCTCACTGCTTTAACAGAGCCCCCTTTTGAACCTATATCAGCAGCATCAATAAAAGTTCTTTCCCTTAAGACCGCTTTCCTGGTAGCATTAACCTCGCTAGGAGGGTAAGTGACATCCAGGCACTATCTAGACTATCTCCTTACACTCAGGTCCTGAATGACAGGATAATACTTAGACCGGATCCGGCATACCTACCTAAGGTGTCTTCCGCTTTCCACAGAACACAGGAAATTATTCTCCCTTCGTTCATCCCTAATCCATCTAATCAAAAAGAGATGAAACTTCATACTTTAGATGTTAGAAGATGTCTGCTGCAATATTTGGCAGTCACTGATCCCTGGAAAAGGGACAATGCATTGTTTGTCTCTTTTCAAGGAATTAACAAAGGCCGTAGATTAACAAAGAGCTCGTTGGCCAGATGGATTAGGGAAGCAATTTCTCTGGCATACACCTCGAGGGGCAAGCAGCCACCTGAGAGGCTAAGGGCGCATTCCACTCGAGCTGTGGCGACTTCATGGGCAGAAAGGGCAGAAGTCTCGATTGACCAGATATGTAAGGCAGCTACGTGGTCTTCTCCACACACGTTTTACACTCATTATAGATTAGATTTGGGTGCTTCCTCAGACCTTTCTTTCGGACTAAGGGTGCTGCAGGCAGTAGTCCCTCCCTAAATAGTTATTACTCTCTGTAATTCTCTCTGTAGTGCTGTCATGGACGTTCGAAAAAGTCTAAGTTACTTACCGTTAACGGTATTTTTCGAAGTCCATGACAGCACCCTTACATTCCCACCCAGGTTCTATGTGCACTTCTTCCGCTTATGTAGTCCACATGTAATAAACAATTGATTAATGTTACTGTGTGATGCATAAAATTTTTTTGCTGTATACCATTTAACCTTGATGTCCTCTTATGCTCTGTAATCCAACTGATGTGTGGGAGAGGTGCCGCCCTTTTATATCTGTAGGTTTCCTGTTCCTAAGGGGCGGATCCCCTCTCTCTGTAGTGCTGTCATGGACTTCGAAAAATACCGTTAACGGTAAGTAACTTAGACTTTTCTCCCTTTACTGTGTTTTTTCATTGTGACTTGCTTTCCACCCTATTTTACACATCTTACCCGTTTTTTTTTTTTTTTTCCATGTTATTTTCTTACCATAATTTCTCCCTTCTATATCTTCATTATATTTTTCCTCTTATGTCTCCCATCTTCCTCCTCCTGGTCTATTTATGCACCTTGCAAATTATTTTTCATTTCACTTTTCAGTATTTTGTTGTTTTAGTTCTTTTATTATGATTATCTTGATTATATATCTATGTCCATATGTATATGTTTTTGCAGACTGTGAGCAAGGTCTTTGGTCCGAAACGTGGGCCAGAATTCTGTGCAGACAATTTTTGCTGCATCATTAAAATTGTCTTCTCCACTTCCAAAAAACATGTGCTGTGGTATTATCATACTATATCGAGTTTACTCTACCACTGAGCACCACATCTACCCTCACCGTTGAGTGTCCACCATATTATTCTCTTATGACATTGTAAAGGTTTGTTGAGCACCTTATACTGCTCTCCAAATTATGTGCTTATTTGATAACTTAATATATACAAAAGTCCAGTCCTGGTCACCTAATTGCAAATAAGAATGTACAGAGCTGCAGTGTGTACTAAATAAAACTCCAAGAAGAAAAGGTTTCAATATCAACTGCTGATAAATTGTTCAGAGTTTATTTGGACATCCATAAAATCCATGTACAAACAGGGTGTTCCCTGTTTACTCCTTCCACGGCAGTCACCCCTTAGTCATAGTCTATTCGTGGTATGCTATGTCTAGGGCAGAATGAGGCCTGGAACTAGTAAGTGCTGGACACATTATTTGCAAGTGGATGTCTAAAGGAAGCGTTACATTTTTATCAGCAATAGATGCTAGAGCTATTTTTTTAGTTTCTCTCAAATTTGGCCCATAAATTTGATGTGTATCACATTTATTTGGCACAAATTTGATTGCTGGTAAAAGTTGTTTATTCAAGCGAATCAGAAAAAATCGGGCTCTTGCAAGTCTGAATTTGGGGCAGCCTTTTGTTATTTAATAAAAGAGTGGGTAGACCGAGATGGTGATTTTTGTAAATATAAGTGCGCAGAAAGTACCCTAGTGGGTCGCGAAAGGCCCTACTGTTTGGCAAAAATTTGTGCCGAACTTCCAGGTTGTGGCATCCTGGCATGCAAAGTGGGAACCTACAACCTTTCCTCAGCACTAGGGTTGAGCATTCCGATACCGAAACCCGAGTCCGATACCTGAAATCCAATGTAAGTCTATGGGAACAAAATATCGGAATTTTTTACATTCCGATATTTTGTTCCCATAGACTTACATTGGATTTCAGGTATCGGACTCGGGTTTCGGTATCGGAATGCTCAACCCTACTCAGCACCTCTACAAGTGAAAGCGAGATCTCATGTGTTATCTTGAGATCTTCTTTGCTCTAATCAAGCGCTGCAGGGCTTTTCATCCGAATAGTTACTGAACGGTAACCGTGCTCTTGATGTTACCATTTAGTAACTGCTTAGCGAACAAAGATGATCTTTAAGGGGGAATTATTGCTCATTCTATGCACTTTTTGACAATATTTAGAAAAATCACCACTGTGGGGCTGCCCATTCTTTTATTAAATAAAAAATGTCAGCCCCAAATTGGTGAGAGGTAGTTTGTAAATATATACTGTATCTCCGAGCTGCAGTTCCCTGCACAGTCGAGGTCTATTGCGGTTCCCTTTTGTACGGTCACAAAGAGAATACTTTATTTCTCAAATATTGAACTACTCCATGGTACGCCAGCATTTTTTGGTTACCATTGTTTTTCTCTGTCACTGAACATGTTTTAGTCTCTGCATTGTTGTACGTGACTTTGCTCTAATCTAAGGTGAGCTTCAAAATACGAATATTGAAATTGTCTCCATTAACTTCAGCTGTTCAGATTTCAGAATCTTTGAAGATATTACAAAAATACTGCCATAAAAGCAGTAATTATGTTCCTACCTCACACTTTAATCATAAAAAACATTTAATCTTTTCTCTGAGACTATTAAAATGCACTTTAAAGTTAAGACAGAGAAATATATAACTCTGAAATTAATCTAAGTAGTACATGGAGAAATAATTGCTTTTTCCTTCGTTTTATTTTGATGAGTCTTCTTGAGCGCTTGTGTATATGGGAGACTTTCATATTTCATATTTTGTTTGCAATTTAAGAAAAAAATGTCTACACACATGATCTCTCATGATTCATTCTTAGAAAGAACACAGGTACTTAACAGTGCTCATACACCATGATGCTGGTCCCCCTCATCTTCTGAAGTCTTGCACAGATTTGTCAGAGCTGGCACTCCTACCAATAGCTGGCTAGCTGATGAGGCATATCAAATGGTATCCTTTAATATTATGGTATTGTACTATAGCCACGTCTTATTTTGAGAAATTACCTTCTGTAGAGAATCTGTCTCCCCTCCTGACTTGTTTTATTAAATACTTACACCCCCAAAGAATAACAATGTCAGAACATCTTTCTTTTCTCTGGATTGCATCATTCCTCTGTGATTTTTACTGGGAAATAAATTGAAAACTGGATCATAACATTCCTGCCAAAATAGTCTATTCTAAGCACTGGGTATGCAGCACCGGGTTGTGTAGGGACATGCCCCATTGACAGGAGTATTGTTAGCACCCATTTGTCACTTTATCAACAACACAATGCATAGGTCAAAAAAAATTTAATACTTGATGATCTTGGCGTAAAAAGTTGACAGGGATACAGTAAGTATGATGAAAGTCTTTTATACATGTCTTGGGCCCCTTTCGCATTGAGTTCTTGCCCACGTTCTGTGGTCCTGTGGGGGCTTGTGTCCTCAATTCCTAACCTCCCGCAAAACAGGTTTTGGGTTTTTGCGCCGATGGAGCCATTGACTATAATGCTGTCAGTAGAGTCAATGTAGACACTCAGATGCTGTCTATTAGGTCTGATTGTCCGCCTCCAGTAGGCGAACACTCCCAAAAATTATGCAAAGCAGAGCGCATATTGACTCTGTTGACACCATTATAGACAATGGCCCCGTCAGCGCATACACCTGAAAACTGTCTTGCGGGGGTTGGAACGCAAGCCCCTATGGCAAGAACGCAGTGTAAAAGGGGCCTTATTATACTCTGTCTACTGGAGACTCTTAACTTCAGAACCCCAAGCAGTCCGCTCCTAAATAGCTGTTTGTAATATCAGAAATGTTTGTATAAATGGAACAAGTCCTTTGTGGTCCACAATATGCAGGATATATACAACAATGCATTAATTAGTATATGTTATATTTATATATCGAAAGTGGAAGCAGGTCTAATAAAGATCTCTGTAGGATGCATCACTTAACAGGCGTCAGGCTGATTCAAAGGTTATTGAGCGTGTCACAGTCATATATTAGTTATCGTCTTCATGGAAGTGGGATCATAGATGGTGTAGAAGAAGAAACAAGTCATTAGCAAAGATTAAGACTCAATTCATTAAGATGTAAAGATGACCCATGAGCTTTTACATAATGCCCTATTCACAGGCAGGCTTATGTTGGTTTTTTATAAACCTATGCAAACATTACGGTCCATCTCATTGGGTGGAGAGCTTTCTGTTGCCTATAAGTGAGTGATTGACAACCTTCTCCCTATGTGCACTGTACAGAATTAGCAGTCTGGTGAAAGAAGAAGATCTCACCCTCCTGGATGATCTGGATTTAGGGTTTGCAGCTTGCAGATTTAAATTATGCAAGTAGTATTTAATTGCTCGATAATCCTGCCTAATTTTTTATTTAGATTGTTATGGAAATGAAGTCACAAATATGCATTAAAATCTATTTATAAATACCATGAATTACATTGAAAATTGTTTTTTTTAGATATGTGTTTTTTTCAAAGAAAATGCCTAACATATTCTGACTTAAGGTTTATATTCTGACTTAAGGTTTTTCACATCAGAATTCTGGCATACACACCTTAATGAATAAGGGCCAAAGTCTTCTAGAAAACATCCAATGTCTTCATGTTTCTAGAGATTTTCAAGGTATTTCATGTAATAAATGAAAAAAGACACAAAAAATTGCATTGGCATCAAAATGTGTAAGGGGTTCGGGTTACTATCAAGTAATATTCTGGCCCGTCATACCGTTCTGGAATATATAAGCAATATTATATTGTATCCTTCACCTGGAGAGTATTGCATTTCTGATTTATAATGAAATGATATCTGTAAGTTTGCATATAAAATGTTATATGAAAGTTATATGGTGATTGAAAAAGGGACCTTTACCAGCATTTCTCCAGGCTTTGTGTCATACAAATGTTTTCTTATGTTTTACTTTAGAGATAGTTTTATTATTTTATTTTTGCTATAAATTTGATTTTCTTCCTGAAATTTTCTCCTAGGCCTAAAAAACCCCCATTGACTTAGTCCATGTGCTTGTGTATGATTGGTTCTGCAGATATCTTGTTGAACCTGCGCAGGCAATCGAAAATGTATAGTAAATGGCTGTGGGTTGCTAATTTAATTGATTTTGAGCAGGTCAGTAGTTCCTACTGTAATGTGTATAAATGCACTGATCTGTCCACAGATACTTTTCCTCGAAATTCATGAAGAACCCCAATTTTTCAATATACCAATTCAGTACATTATCACAACATACTTGCTAACACTTTTATGGGATACAATTTGCATCATGACAACTGAATGGCCATATTTTGACACCTATACTGTAAACATCTCCTAACAGATTATTAGAAAATGGAGATTAAAGGGGTTGTCCACTACTAGGACAACCACTTCTTGATCTAAAAGTCTGGCCCTAATAAAATTAAAAAGCTTATATTTGCCTCTCGTGCCGGCACTGTTCCAGCAGTGGCGGCACTCGTGGTCCCAGGGCTCTCGTCCAGTTGCTCTGACACTTGAGCCTGGTGCCCAATCAACTCTGGCGTCACTGTCTTCGCATGAATTGAACATGAAGAGGATGTCCGGGCTGCAGCTAACTTTTGTCTTCCTCTTCAATTCTTTTTCATTTTATTAGGGCCAAACATTTAGATCAAGAAGGGGATGGTCTAGTAGTGGACGACCCCTAAAATGTTTCAAAGAAGACCGCGCTGCTGTAGAGAGGTTGCAGTTCCAGAGTGGAATAGTAATTTTCGCATATGTAATTCTGCGTGTTTGTGCTTGCACAGAGCATTTTATTTTTCAAAACACAAGCTGCATAGAACCAATAAAATTTGCTTGTTCTTTATAGTTTAAAATTGAAAAAGGGCTCAGTGTGAGCACAAAACGCTTAAAAATAAAAACTCCAAAATTGCTATTCCATTCTGCAAATTGTCTCTCCAGAGAAGAAGAGGATTAGAACTCTAGTGCAACCTATAGGAAGTAGCAATCCTAGAAGTCAATGTCGACCCTTTAACGAGCCTTGTCACATGACTTAAGATAAAAGCCAAAGCCAGAATCTCAATTTGTGGACACAGTGTTTCGGGGTACTACCCCTCGTCAGTGCAAAGTATGAGATTTGACTGTGTGAGAGGCGTCTGACCGGTCACTCTCCGCAAGTAGAAATGTTATTCCATTCTGGAACTGCATCCTCTCTACAGCAGCTACTTTGAAACACCAATCTCCATTTTATACTAACCAATATGGAAAAGAGGGATCACCATCAATTGTGAATGGGACTGTAGCAGCTTTAATACTCATGGGCAATTATTGGAGTTGTGACAACCACAACCTTTTCAGGTGAGCAACTCCGTAACTCCCTTCTTATCTGTACCGTTCAGTATCGCCCTTTGTAGAGAAAAAAGGGAGGGAGACAAGCGAACAAAGTAAAAACACATCAGTATAACTCCATAAAAGGTCTCTTGGATGACACTGGACAAAGCAAAGTTCCATTTTGATGCCATTTTATTCAGTTGCATCATGAGAAATTCCCAAATATATGCCCTTTACTGCAGGGGTACACATACTATTGGTGCAACCTATCCAGATGAAGAGCCCAAGAAGTAAGGGGGCTCACTACCGCCTCATAAGCTGATTCGGATTCTGTCAGACACATAGAGGGTGCATTATGGTAAACTATTCGACTGCAAAAACCCCATATACTGTTCTTAGATAGGGGCGCTTTTCTTTCGGAGTCTGCCCTGCAATACCAGAGTAACAGCGCAGTGGCGTTGCTAGGGCTGGTGTCACCCGGTGCGGTATAAAATGTGGTCACCCCCACCCCCTGAGTCACTGAGCACAATCCTGCTAACAGGTATCAGTGTAATCAGTATAACGGCACCGACCTGACACTGCCTGTAGTCTCTGAGCACAATCCTGCTGACAGGTATCAGTTTAAGGCCGGGATCACACATGCGACGAAGTCGTCCGACACTCGCATGTGAAATCCTAGCTCTGGCGCCGGCACTCGGGAGAGGAGTATTTCTATGCAGCCGCTCGCTCCACTCCCGAGTGCCGGCGCCAGAGCTGGGATTTCACATGTGAGTGTCGGACGACTTCGTCGCATGTGTGAGCCCGGCCTAATCAGTATAACGGCGCTGACCTGACACTGCCTGTAGTCACTGAGCACAATCCTGCTGACAGGTATCAGTGTGATCAGTATAACGGCGCTGACCTGACACTGCCTGTAGTCACGGAGCACAATCCTGCTGACAGGTATCAGTGTAATCAGTATAACGGCACTGACCTGACACTGTCTGTAGTCACTGAGCACAATCCTGCTGACAGGTATCAGTGTGATCAGTATAACGGCGCTGACCTGACACTGTCTGTAGTCACTGAGCACAATCCTGCTGACAGGTATCAGTGTAATCAGTATAGCGGCGCCGACCTGACATTGTCTGTAGTTACTGAGCACAATCCTGATCACAGGAGCACTTTAACAGAGCGCAGAGGCCTCTATTGTGTAAATTCAAGCAGCAGAGCTGTCAGTCAAGCAGGAGGAGGCAAGGAAGGGGAATAGAGCTGGAGTGACAGAGGCTTCAGATCTACCATAGCTCTTCAGCCTTATTTGCATATTATTTCACACTGATTTCTCAGTAACAGAGGAGTAATATTAAAACAGCGGCCAGAAGCGACCTGCAAAGGAGAACCCTGCGACAGATCCCCCTCAGGAGGTGGGGATATGAGATCACAGCCAGTAGATCCCTGCACATAGAGGGGGAGATCTGAGATCACAGCCAGTAGATCCCTGCACATAGAAGGGAGATCTGAGATTGCAGCCAGTAGATCCCTGCACCTTATGGGGGGAAGTGATCTGAGATCACAGCCAGTGGATCCCTGCACCTCAGTGGGGGAGAGATCTGAGATCACAGCCAGTAGATCCCTGCACATAGAGGGGGAGATTGAGATCACAGCCAGTAGATTCCTGCACCTTATGGGGGAGTGATCTAAGATCACAGCCAGTGGATCCCTGCACCTCAGTGGGGAGAGATCTGAGATCACATACAGTAGATCCCTGCACATAGAGGGGGAGATTGAGATCACAGCCAGTAGATCCCTGCACCTTATGGGGGGGATGATCTGAGATCACAGCCAGTGGATCCCTGCACCTGAGGGGGATCTGGCCTCGTAGCCCCCACAATCCCTGCACCCCATACTCACACAGTACCTGAACAGTAGAGGATGAGCAGCAGACATCGCCCCCCGCTGGGCCCCTCACTTGTCTTGTCACCCCAGTATCAGCAGCACCCTGTGCAGGCCATGTCAGCCCGCCCCCTCACCTCCAGACAGCGGCCCTTTCTCCTCGCGCCACAGTCACGACCGGCGCCTTAACTTCTCCCTCGCGGCTCGTGCTGCCTCCGCGATCTGTCGCGATACGCCCAGGGCTCCTGGATCCTCCGCCATTTGTGCTGCCCGTTTGAACTGTCTGACTGCGCAGTATCCTTAAACCTGATTGGGTGAGACAGCGACAGCGGCGGCTGCTGTTCGATTGGACAGTTCGAATGTGGTGGGCGGAGCCTTGGAGAAGGTGTTGCTGTGCCGCTCTCGGCGGGAGCTCAGTCCTGTCAGGGCTGCGGAGAGGCCGGGTGAGTGTCGCTGCGGCCGGACCGCTTCTCCTCAGGCAGCTTCTCACGCTGCGCGATCAGCTGAGACCGGCTGATGGTGTCACCCCAAGCAGTGGTGTCACCCGGTGCGGCCCGCACCCGGGTCGCTACGCCACTGTAACAGCGCATTATCAGTGCAGAACATCAATAGGAAATCAAATGAATTTTCTTTTTTATAGGCAGAACTAATCTGACTTTGCCCATCATAATACAGTACATACTCTTCCATAGTTTGCTTTTGGTAAGTGTTCTGTCGTAGTGATAATGCTCCCCACAATGGATCCCCGTGTCTTTTCTTTGGGATTTTCTTTTCTATGCTCCCCCTGCTCTGTGCTGTCTGCACCCGGGAGAGAGTAACTGAAAGTGTGGCTTCTAGTATAACTGCAGATCTTGATGACACAGACTATTGATTCTCTCCGAGAATTGTTCTCCTTCAGGTTTAGATGGTTTTAATTTCTTCAAATTGCTCCTTGAATAATAGGAAAAAGGCGTTTGAATTTCAGTGACAGATTGGGCATAACAGGTTGCAACGATTATGCCTAATTTTACCATACTGAGGAATAAAATTGCCTAAACATAAACATCGATCACTGATGCAGTAAATTAATTTCCTCTCGTTTACTTGTTTAGAACCAGAGCGGTTTTTTCTCCCCACTGTTTGGGGTCACAGCAGCAGCGACAGTTTTTACCTTTTATGTACGCATTACACTTTGCTGTTTTTCTTTGGTGCAGTTCTTTATTTTGTTAGTTGAGATTTCCTGTACTCCCGTTAAGGCTTGCACCTCATATAGTGGGTTATATGCAATTTAGTCATTTCTTATAATAGTGTGTGGCCCAGCTGCGCTTGGTACACATGTTCCCTGGAGAATGCACAGAAAGGTAATGCACAAATACCTGATATTCATTCACACTCCACACTTCCCTATAGTGCCACCAGAGGGAGCCTTAGACTATTTATGGGTGTGGTAGACGTTAGCAGTAGTTGATTCCAGACTGGAGTTCAGTCTAGTCAGAGCTTTGTCTGAGCCAGTGCGAGTTCAGACGTGTGGTGATTCCTGTCAGATGAGACAGAGGAAAGATTGCAAGCTGTTACCTCAGAACAGGCTGACTGCTAGTTCCCTATGAACGTGGAAAGCGACTCTCGGAGCGAGCGTGAATTCAGTCTGACGGAAGGTCCTGAGAGCTGCTCTGGACAGAGTCTATGAAGGAAAAGAAGGAAGGGACTACAGTTATTATAACAACGAGCCAACTGCGAAACGGTCAGTGAGCTGTGGAAGGAAGGAAGCTGACGACTACGCCTACTGCTACCCGTGCTTATGTTAAGGGTGAGAGTAGGGCAACGGGCGAGTGGTGACAAAAGGAAAAGAGTGACCAAGGTGGTATAGCTACGGTAGCTGCCTCCACTCTGCACAACCGGACACCGGGTCCGAAGCTTGCTAGAACCTTCACGGCTAGTAGGAGAAAACCGGAATCCCTGCTGGACTTTAGGTCGCAGAGGGGCCCTATAGTGCTGATACGTAACCGGGGTCAGGAAGAACAGGAGTCGGGCCTGATCAGCCATAGACTTAGTTCTGTCCACAAGAAGGCTCCACCACAATGTCGGCCGGGCGTAGCTGTTCTACACAGAGTTGAACTTAGCTTCATGCAGGTTGGAAACTCACACATTAAGAAGTAAGGAGGCCTTAAACCTACTCAGTGATTTCCTGGATGTGCATCCTCCACCCTGAGCAGCTTCCCTGGACATACCTGCAAATACCACCAGTAAAGGTATGGAAAGAGACTGACTTGTGTGTGTCTGCCTTATTGCCTGCACCCTGCACCGCCATATACCTAGAGGGACTAGTCTTACCTGTGGAAGACTTAACATCTTGCTGCCCAGTAACAACTCCTCTGAGGATTCACCCTGCAGCGCTGGTCACCCTGATCAGAAACCACAGGTGGCGTCACGAACAATTACTACAATCCCCTGTAAATATCCCCCTTTGTATGAGCGCCCAGGGCAACGGACCGAGCTGTGCTACCTATGACCTATCCCCCATTGAAGTTAACGGGCTCGGTGCCGAGTACCCCATAACCCTGGTTGTGAGCGACTCATCTTTGGCGTCACGAACAGGATCCGAAGCTTACTATATGTGAGTCCTGTGTGCCTATGTGGACTGTTTTTGTGCAAAAAGACTGTGTTGCTGTTGTTTGATTTTTGGCGCCATTTTCCGCCATTTTGCCGCCATATTCGCGCCCTGAGGCGCTGGTGAAGAAGTTGGGCGTGCCTTCGTGGGCGTACCCCCCCTGTGGCGCGAAAGCTATGGGCGCCCTGTCTAAGTGCTATTACAATGTAAGAGCCTGCCCCACTGCAAGAGAGATCCGCCTTCTCTTCATCCTCTATGCCAGGAAGAGAAAGCGAAAGTCCCGCCTCCACGGAAGAGACCAGATTGTTCCTGATGGAAAACACAGTCTGGCCTGGAGTGAGATGGCGGAAGGACAGGAGACGCTGTGTGGAGGAATGGCGGTGCGCAGACCCCGTTCCCCTGAAGAGCTACTGCCTGTGCCTGAGCCGTCCCCAGGTCGGGTGGACGATCGAAGAACGCAAAAAGTGGAGGAGGTGGATGCGGTGCTGAGGGACATGGCCCGACACCGCGCTGAAATGGAGGCGATGGAGAAAAGCTGGCGTGCCCTGAAACAGCGGCTGCTGTGGGACGCAACGCTCTCCCCTCCAGAAGCGCAGCTGCCACCCGCGCCACCACTGGACCCGGCAGCTGATGAAGAACCAGACGCCGGCCCCAAAGAGCTGATCCTGACTCCGCCGAGGACGCGGCGGGAGGGAAGGAGGCTGAGGAGGCCCTGCCAGCACCGGAATGCCAGCCCGGCCTGGAGCCAGAGGCCGCAGCGGAATGCAGTCCCCCGGTAGGGACAACGGAGGAGACCCAGCTGTCCGTGATGGAGATCAACTGGGAGGAGATGGAGTACCTGGACGACGTGGAATACGCCGCCCAGAAGGAGAACGAGTGGCGACGCCGTGAACAGGAGCAGCGGCAGCAGCAGGAGCAGAGAGAGGCGCAGCTTTACTGGAGGGACCGGGAGCAGAATCTTGCGGACAAGAAGATCGTCCGGCGAGATAAAGGTACGCTCCGGGAGCCGCGGCGCCAGGGGACGGTGTGTGCCTCTAAGGCCCGAGGAGTTTGGGGTTACCTATGTGAGCTCGGGTTTTCTCAAGAGATCTTCGTTCACTGCCGCGATGCGGGGTTCAACCTGTTAAAAGGGGATGTTGTCACCTACACGCGACACTGGAGTCTTAAGGGGTGGTATGCCCTGAATGTCTCCCTAGTCAGTGACCCCGTCCCTGAAGCTGGAAATGTACCCCGTGTCTCAGCGTCCCAAGTCACAGCCCCATCAGCAACCGGCCGCGCACCTGCATCTTATTCTGCATCCTACTGTAATGTATGTAGTACAGTTCATATAGCGTCTTGTGCTTGGGTGCGATGAACATACATGAGACACAGGTTTGATATAGAAAAGTCCTGTATTACTTCATACAAGTTGGCAGAAATAGTCACACAGTTTGCAGACACAGAAACAGGAGACACAGCAGGCCAGAGTAATCCAAGCTCAGCAATCACTCTCCAATACAGATTCAGGATCTTCTTCTCTGTTACCGTAAGTCCATGCAAACGTGGGTCTTTCAAAGAGCAGGTTCAGAGTCCACAAGTGCTTCAGAGTTCCTCAGTAGGAATAGCTGGAGTACAAGGTCCAAGGCTTACAGGAGTCAAGTCACAGGTTCACTGCAGGCTAGATTCTGAAGCACTGATTGCTCAGCTGTGGCTGCTTAAGAAGCAAAGGAGAGAATCAGGGCGGGAACATGCAAGCTGGAAACTCCATTTTGACTGAGGGCAAGATAGCTGCAGCAAGACAGAAAGTAAAATGGCTGACGAACAAACTGAGTTTCAGGAATATATACATAGAACCTTACATTACTCCCCCCTTAAGGACAACCTCCGGATGACCTCAGACCAGGCTTGTGTGGGTACCTCTGATGAAACTGACGGAGCAAGCGAGGAGCATTAACGTTATTGACCGTTCCCATGAGTTGTCCTCCACTGGGTAGCCCTGCCATTTAATCAGATATTGTAACTGATTTCTATACAACCTGGAATCTAAAATCCTTTCCACCACAAATTCTTCCTGACCATCGACTAGCACTGGTCAGGGCAAGGAGAAGAACGTCCAGGAAACGTATTGGTGTCGCAGCCTTTAGTAGGGATACATGAAAGACAGGGTGGATTCTCATAGTTCTGGGCAGTTGAAGACGACAAGCAACGGCACTTTAATTTTACTGATTTTATAGGGTCCAATGTACTTATGTCCCAACTTAGACGATGGAATCCTTAACTTAAGATTTCTGGTTGACAGCCAGACCAGGTCTCCTACCTTGAAAGCTGGTGCAGGTTTACGAAATTTATCTGCTGCTTTCTTGTACCTTTCCTGAGCCGATTCCAGATTCTCCTTTAGAAGATCCATATTCTTCTGTAAAGACGTGATTCTTTCAGCCACTGCTGGTAAAGGCGTTTCTATGGGAAATCGTGGTAGAATGTTAGGATGATAACCTAGATTAGAGTAAAAAGGAGACTGTTTAGTGGAGGCACTCTGAGAGTTGTTATAAGAGAACTCAGCTAATGGAAGTAGATCCACCCAATCATCCTGTAGGTGGCAGATAAAGCAGCGGAGATACTGCTCCAGGGTTTGATTGGTTCGTTCGGTCTGTCCATTAGTCTGGGGATGAAAAGCAGAAGAAAGGTTTACTTTAATGTCCAATGCTGCACAGAAATTTTGCCAAAACCTAGAAGTGAATTGCACCCCTCGATCCGAAATAACCTCATCCGGTACTCCATGTAAGCGAAACACATCTTTAATCATCAAATCTGATGTCTGTTTTGCAGTGGGTAAGCCGACACAAGGGATAAAATGAGCTGCCTTTGTTAGACGGTCAACCACCACTAGAATGGTGTTCTTCCCCTGAGAGGTTGGTAACTCCACAATGAAGTCCATAGAGATGGATCCCCACGGGCGGGACGGGTGGGAAGAGGCTGTAACAGACCAGTTGGTGAGGAGCGAGGTGTTTTGCATCTTGCACAGACCTCACATGAAGTGACATAATTCAAAACATCCTTCCTGCAAGTGGGCCACCAAAAGAAACGAGAAAGAAATTCCTGTGTCTTTAGAATTCCTCTATGCCCAGCTATTTTGGAATCGTGAATGAGTTGCAATACTCTCAATCTGACTGTTTCAGGAATATACAGGCGTTGTCCCTGAATCCACACACCATTCTTAAAGACAAGACTTACGTCCCTTGGGGTTGTGCCAAAAAGGAATCCGCATGGTATGCTTCCTTGATGTCCTTAAGTAGGTCTTGATTATGAATTACTCCTAGGAATTAGAGTCAGGAAGAATAGTCTTAGGAGTAGTAATTGGACGTGTCTCTGCTGAGTAAATCCTAGAGAGTGCATCAGCCTTTCCATTGCGCGATCCTGGTCTATAAGAGATGATAAAATTAAATTGGTTTAAGAAAAGATTCCAGCGAGCCTGGCGAGGAGTCAGGCACTTAGCCGACCTGATAAACTCAAGGTTACGATGGTCTGTCAGGACGACTATTTGCTGTGCAGCACCCTGAAGAAGGTGTCTCCATTCTTTGAAGGCGGCAATAATGGCCAACAACTCTCTATTGCCCACATCGTAGTTCCTCTCAGCCGAAGACAACTGCTGGGAAAAGAAGGCACAGGGATGCAAGACATTCTTCTCACCTGTTCTCTGAGAGAGTATAGCTCCAACGGCACAGTCTGAAGCATCCACCTCTATTATGAAGGCAAGCTCGGGGTTGGGATGTACTAGGATAGGTGCAGTGGTAAATTTATCTTTTAGACGGAAAGATGCTTCCTGGGCTTGGGGAGTCCAGGAAAACCTAGACTCTTTCCGGGTAAGTTGAGTGATAGGTGACACTACCTCAGAGAAATTTCTAATGAAATGTCTATAGAAGTTGGCAAACCCGATGAAGCGCTGTACCTCCTTCACATTTCTAGGACTTGGCCAATCCTTGATGGCTTGGGTTTTGCTTCCATCCATACTAATTCCTTGTGTAGACAGTACATACCCCAGAAATTGAATTTCGGTCCTATGGAATTCACACTTTTCAAGTTTGATGTAAAGATGATTTTGTCTTAGACGTTCCAAGACCATTCTCACATGTCCATGATGTTCCTCTGTGGAGTTAGAAAAAATTAGAATATCATCCAAATAAATTACCACGAATGTATCTAGGAGATCCCTGAAAATGTCATTCACCAAGTGTTGGAAAGTGGCTGGGGCGGTACTCAGACCAAAAGGCATAACTAGATATTCAAAGTGTCCATAGCGTGACCTGAATGCAGTCTTCCATTCATCCCCAGGTCTAATACGGACTAAGTTATAGGCCCCACGAAGATCTAGTTTAGAAAAAATTTTGGCATGTCGCACTCTCTCCAATAACTCAGGGATTAAAGGCAATGGATAACGGTTTCTAATAGTAACCTTATTGAGTTCCCTATAGTCTACGCATGGTCTCAGAAATCCATCTTTCTTCTTTACAAAGAAGATGGGTGCACCTGCAGGAGATGAAGAGGGGCGTATGAAGCCCTTGGCTAGATTTTCATCTATGTAATCCTTTAAAGCCTTTAGCTCGGGCCCCGCCAGGGGGTAGATCTTACCAAAAGGTATCTCTGCTCCAGGCAATAATTCAATTGGACAATCATATGGACGGTGAGGAGGAAGCTGGTCAGCGTTCTTCTTGTCACATAAATCCACATAGTCCTGGTATACAGCTGGTAGTTCAGGGACTGACATGATTCCTTTAGGAACAGAGCAAGCTGAAACTTTTGGACTCATCTGTTTCTCTGGAAAGTGTAATTCCTTGGTCTCCCAGTTAATGGTAGGATTCTGAGCCTGCAGCCATGGTAGCCCTAGAATAATGGGAAAGTGGGGAGAAGAGATAAGCATAAAGGACAGTTTCTCTTGATGATCTTTACCCATAAGAACCCTCAAAGGCTCTGTTTCCTGATCCACTGGTCCAGAGGTCAGCAGGGAGCCATCCACAGTTTCCATCTGTACTGGAGTAGCCTTCTTCACTGAACGTATTCCCTGTTTCAGAGCAAAGGAGACATCCATAAAATTTCCACTTGCCCCTGAGTCGATCATAGCAGAGCTAGACACCCAAGCTGAGTCAACCCAGAGTTTGATGGAAAGAAAGCAATGAGAATTGTTTTTCTTACAACTCAGCTGGGACACCGCTGAGGAAACTTGAAAAATGGCAGCGTTTACACAGTCAACGTCCTCAGAGGTAACGGAGTTTAAAGGTACTGCCACACTAAACAATCCCGCTAGCGATCACAATAACGACGCATACTAATGCGATCGCTAGCGGGATTGTTTCTATATCGCTAAATGCTGCCGCATTTAGCGATATAGTTAACGACGCTATCGCCGTTAGCGATCTTCTTAACGACTTTAGCGGTACAAAAGTATTGCTAAATCGCTAAGAAAAGGTGCCACACAGCGATTAGATACTTACCCAGCGGGGGCGCCGACGAGAAAATAGGGTCCGGAACGATTCCAGCGACGAGCGAGATCACAGCAGGAAGCTCGTCGCTGGAAGCTGCCGCACTGAACAACATCGCTAACAGGATCGCTAAATAGTGACGTTTTTTAGCGATCCCGTTAGCGATATTGTTTAGTGTGGCATACCCTTAAGTCCGAGAAATCAAGATCTGTTGCTGCAGATCTCTCTGGAGCCTGAGGCTCGGACCTGACAGATCCCCTCTCGAACACTCACAATGAATGAGTGCTGCAGTAGTCTTATGAGAACGGCTGGGGCAGTTTATAATGAAGTGCCCTGACTTACCACAATAGAAACATAGATTCTCCTTAAAACGATGTTCCTTGCGTGCATCACTAACCCGTCGTTGTAAAGAGTCTACCTGCATGGGTTCAGGTTCAGGTTCCCGTGTAATCCTACTCAAAGGTTCCTTAGCTGGAGAGGAAGGTAGGAAAAGGTTAGTACGATTGCTTTCGAACCATCTCTCTTGCCTGCGTTCAGTCAGACGAGTATCAATACGGATGCAGTAGTTAATAAAGTCACCTAACGCAGTGGGAGGGTCGGCACGAGCAAGTTCATCCTTAATCAGTGGAGATAACCCCTTTCGAAAAATAGATTTTTTGGCGGAACTGTCCCAGGTGGTATCAAGGGCCCATCTCCTGAAATCCAAGGCATATTCAGCTACCGAGTGCTTACCTTGGCGCAAAGCTAACATGGCTGCTTCAGCTGTTGCACCTCGATTGGGGTCATCAAACACCTGTCCCATGGCTGAAATAAAATCATCAAGGTGATTCAAACAATCATCCTCAGTCTCAATCAGAGGGTTTGCCCACATTAAAGCCTTGTTGGTAAGCAACATAATTATAGTAAGCACCTTAGATCGTTCAGTGGGAAATTGTGAAGCATGTGCAGAAAAAAAAAGATTGCATTGATTAATAAATCCCCTGAATTTCTCACGTTCACCGCCAAAACGAAAAGGGGGCAACTTGGGAATCCCAGCACTCGGGGCTACCTCAATCCTGGCTCGCAAATCCTGGGTAGTCTGTCCAACCACTTGCAAATTGTGATTATTGAGGTCCTGTAGATTTGTAAAACGGGTCTTTATATTCTGCAAATCTGCAAGGATATTATCAGTCACTCCGCAAAGTTCCTTTATGCGGGCCTCCATTTTCCAGATCTTTTAAGACAGGATTACTGGAAGAAGAGGAGAGAAAAAAAAAACAATAGTGTTCACCTGTGGCAACACTGCAGAGAGAAAAAAAAATTAAGGGAACTGCTCACCTGGAATGGTTGTGAGAAGTCACAACCACTATCATCACAGAAAGTTTCAACCAGACATCTGATATCCACAGTACAGCAGACACAGCCTTCCAGACCCAGCAGACACTAACGTTTTGGCTTCAGAATCTTGTAATGTATGTAGTACAGTTCATATAGCGTCTTGTGCTTGGGTGCGATGAACATACATGAGACACAGGTTTGATATAGAAAAGTCCTGTATTACTTCATACAAGTTGGCAGAAATAGTCACACAGTTTGCAGACACAGAAACAGGAGACACAGCAGGCCAGAGTAATCCAAGCTCAGCAATCACTCTCCAATACAGATTCAGGATCTTCTTCTCTGTTACCGTAAGTCCATGCAAACGTGGGTCTTTCAAAGAGCAGGGTTCAGAGTCCACAAGTGCTTCAGAGTTCCTCAGTAGGAATAGCTGGAGTACAAGGTCCAAGGCTTACAGGAGTCAAGTCACAGGTTCACTGCAGGCTACATTCTGAAGCACTGATTGCTCAGCTGTGGCTGCTTAAGAAGCAAAGGAGAGAATCAGGGCGGGAACATGCAAGCTGGAAACTCCATTTTGACTGAGGGCAAGATAGCTGCAGCAAGACAGAAAGTAAAATGGCTGACGAACAAACTGAGTTTCAGGAATATATACATAGAACCTTACACCTACTCTGCATCGCAGCAGGCTAGTGCGACCCCCATGGAGCCAGATCTGTACGCAGAAGAGGCACCTGTAAGGTCTCAAGTAAATCGCAAAATTGAAACAAGGACTGTGGCTACCCAGACACAGGTAGCAGGACATGATCTTTTAGTGATGCGTTCCAGAGCGCACCGCATACTTCCAGCCCCAGGTATGGAAGGTGTCACTGCTATTTGCAAAAAGAACAGTAGGACCCAGACAGGGTTTACTGCAACTGTAAAAAGTTAAGAAGAATTGCACTTTATTGAATGTTGAAAATATGTGATGATGATGTTTGCATAATTTGAAGTAGTATACCCCAGTTGGGTAATGTGAAGTATATTGTGTGAAATGTTCTTATGCAAAGGACTGCGTGCTGAGGACTCTTGCAGCACAGAACTTTAGTTGTAAATAGTTAGCACTTTGGTGCCCCATCTTGGTTTTACGTAAAAGCCATTCTACCTCTGAAGCAAAACCCGTATGGTGTGGCCTTGAGTGAGGTCTGCAGCAAGGAAGTCCTGCAGCCCACCCAGGACCCACGTGGGAGGTTTGGTGCGGGTCCTCCACAAGAATATTGTATTTATTTGCACTGAGAAAGTATTTTGATATTTTTGTATTGTAATTTGTACACAATGTAACGTTAAAGTGTCCTTACCTCCCGCAAGGGATGAGTTATGTTGTTGATGTTATTATAAAAATCATTTTTCTATTTCAGCCCGGGAGTGCTGAATATAACTAGGGGGGATGTGTGGCCCAGCTGCGCTTGGTACACATGTTCCCTGGAGAATGCACAGAAAGGTAATGCACAAATACCTGATATTCATTCACACTCCACACTTCCCTATAGTGCCACCAGAGGGAGCCTTAGACTATTTAAGGGTGTGGGAGATGTTAGCAGTAGTTGATTCCAGACTGGAGTTCAGTCTAGTCAGAGCTTTGTCTGAGCCAGTGTGAGTTCAGACGTGTGGTGATTCCTGTCAGATGAGACAGAGGAAAGATTGCAAGCTGTTACCTCAGAACAGGCTGACTGCTAGTTCCCTATGAACGTGGAAAGCGACTCTCGGAGCGAGCGTGAATTCAGTCTGACGGAAGGTCCTGAGAGCTGCTCTGGACAGAGTCTATGAAGGAAAAGAAGGAAGGGACTACAGTTATTATAACAACGAGCCAACTGCGAAACGGTCAGTGAGCTGTGGAAGGAAGGAAGCTGACGACTACGCCTACTGCTACCCGTGCTTATGTTAAGGGTGAGAGTAGGGCAACGGGCGAGTGGTGACAAAAGGAAAAGAGTGACCAAGGTGGTATAGCTACGGTAGCTGCCTCCACTCTGCACAACCGGACACCGGGTCCGAAGCTTGCTAGAACCTTCACGGCTAGTAGGAGAAAACCGGAATCCCTGCTGGACTTTAGGTCGCAGAGGGGCCCTATAGTGCTGATACGTAACCGGGGTCAGGAAGAACAGGAGTCGGGCCTGATCAGCCATAGACTTAGTTCTGTCCACAAGAAGGCTCCACCACAATGTCGGCCGGGCGTAGCTGTTCTACACAGAGTTGAACTTAGCTTCATGCAGGTTGGAAACTCACACATTAAGAAGTAAGGAGGCCTTAAACCTACTCAGTGATTTCCTGGATGTGCATCCTCCACCCTGAGCAGCTTCCCGGGACATACCTGCAAATACCACCAGTAAAGGTATGGAAAGAGACTGACTTGTGTGTGTCTGCCTTATTGCCTGCACCCTGCACCGCCATATACCTAGAGGGACTAGTCTTACCTGTGGAAGACTTAACATCTTGCTGCCCAGTAACAACTCCTCTGAGGATTCACCCTGCAGCGCTGGTCACCCTGATCAAAACCACAGGTGGCGTCACGAACAATTACTACAATCCCCTGTAAATATCCCCCTTTGTATGAGCGCCCAGGGCAACGGACCGAGCTGTGCTACCTATGACCTATCCCCCATTGAAGTTAACGGGCTCGGTGCCGAGTACCCCATAACCCTGGTTGTGAGCGACTCAATAGCAGTCCACCCAGTGTTGATATCAGCACTAGGCATATGCAGGGAAGTGTCAGGGTCCACTGCACTTGATCGCCCACTTAGCCCCCATTTTAATTTCATTTTTTTAATGCTTGGCAGCATTCATGTTCCCTTTTTATGCAGATGTACTACAACAAGGGTGCCTGTGTTTTATACAGCTGACACCAGAGTCCAACTGCTGCAACCGGAGCTAGCTCCAGTCGCAGCAGTTTAACCTTCTAGATGTCACAGTCTATCGTTAAAGCTGAATTAAAAGGGTTGGTAATCGGGGCTGTCCCTTTTAATGCCCAGGATCTCTATCCTCCCCCACCTAAAATAACTTCCTGGTTTCTTAGCAGTTTTGTTATGTGTTGCCAATAGCAATTGTTCTTCATTGTGTAATTTGTGGCAGTGTCACCCAGCACTGACTCTCTGCTTGACTGAGAGGGGATGTGATTAGACATTAAAGTATAAGAGAACGCTCACTCTCCAAGACTTTCCATCAGGCAACTTCACTTTAATAAGTGCTCCGTAGAGTGGATGAGCTTTAGGAAGGCAATGTTCATATCATGTTTAGATTGCCTTTTAATGAATATCCGGGGTACGTATACTAAACGTCACACAGTGGCATCTGTCATTATTTTGGTGACTGTAATTTTTGCCATTTTATTGCCATGGGGTCCAATGTCACTCGATTATAGTCTCGCAAAAATCTTGAGCCAGCTCCAAGTCCACTGTATATGCTTGCATTTCATCGAATGGTTTTATTCATTATCATTTATTGTTGTCATTGGGCTGAGTTCACACTAGCGTTCCAAGTTGTATTTTTCTGCTCCAGGGAGAACTTAAGGGTTGTCCACTACTCCTACAATCCCACTCAATAACCATATTCCACCATGTAAAATAAAAACAGCCCGTACTCCCCTCCGGTCCCACTGAAATTCCAGCGATGTCGGCGTGGGGTCCTCAGGGCTTGCATGACATCATGTCATGTGAGCCCTGCAGCCAATCGGCAGCCACTAATGGGCCAGTTCACTCTCACTTCCTCTGGACAAAACTGACATTAGGAAGAAGTGAGAGTGCAGCAGTTCATAATAGCTCAGAAAAATGAGATTCGATTCCATTAATATGAAAGCGGTCATGTTAGTGTATTTAATTTCTATTGAAAATGGTTAGCATTACAAAGCAATCTAAGACTTCTCAGCAGCTCTTTTCAGGGTAAATTTTTTAACACATTTCTGTCTTTTTTTTTTTTATACTTGAAATGCCACAAAAAAATAATAGCTGTGAGTTATATACAAAATAATGAGCAAGTCTAAAAATTTGGTTTGTATATTTTTGTAGTCTGAGGCCTGCTGAATGTCGTTTCTGGGTGTTTTTCGACTTAGCCGTTCTATGTAACCTTAAATGTCTAAAAAGACATATAGAAACTTTTAATTGGAAAAAAAAAGATGCCAAAAACGCATTAAAAAAGTATAAACCTTAGAACTTTAGAAAATAGCAGGCATTTTTGCTGGCATTATACATGCATTTTTAAATGCAAACATAAATCCCCTGTCTTAAATCGGCCTAATGGTTTTTCTAGCAGATACAATTTAGCTTGCGGCTTTCACACAAATATATTCAATACGTTTTTGGCATCTTGTATTGATTGTTGGGGCTGATCTGTGAATTCTTAATATTACAAGTTCTTCTTTCTAAAACTAGGACAATGAAAAAGAATAGCAAAACAATAGTACTATATTTGTATTATTGTCACAACATGTGTGACAATAATACACTAATCACTCTGCAAAGATGTTTATTTTTTTGCTACTTCCTTAATTCGAGCAATGGGTGGGAATTGAAAGAGTTACTAAACTTAAATTTAAATCTAAATCTTGTCCGTCATGGGACGTTATGAAACCTGCAAATCACTTTATTAGATTAGTCTTTATTCCTGTAAAAAAAAAAAAAAAATGCATGCAAGTGGCTTCCAAGTCTGTACTTTTCCCCAGTCTATTTTGCTGCCTTTAGCTGCATTAATATCAGATTGATATGTACTCATTTGGAGCACAGATGATGGCAGTGAATGAGTCAGCTCAGCCTGTATTCCCCTCTGAGTGTTGTGCTGATCAGAACAATCTCTTGCAACAGTTTATCCTTAGCGTTAATGAAATACAGGAGCTGAGCTGACCCATCACTGCCAACATCTGTACTCCAATTGGAGCTAAAAACAGGGGTTTGGAAGCCTCTTATATGCAGTTTCTTTAGAGAAATGAAGACAAATCCCCTGATAAAATGATTTATAAAGTTTCATAACTTTCCATGCTAGAAAAAATAATAAAAAAAATAAACGTTTAGTAACTCTAATGTTTTCTTTGTATACTTTGTTCTGTGGGTCAGTATCCAGTAGACTTCTTTATTTTCCAGCTTCTTTTGACTGACATCATGCCATAGACCAAGTACGGATCACAATGAACAGACGGGCCGCTGGTCTCCTGACCCAAACTTGACATCCTCATACAGTTGTGCTCAAAAGTTTACATACCTCGGCAGAATTTTTACTTTCTTGCCCTTTTTGTCAGAGAATATGAATGATAACACCAACATTTTTTCTCCACTCTTGGGTAGTGGTTGGGTGAAGCCAATTATTGTCAAACTACTGTGTTTTCTCTTTTTAAATCATAATGACAACCCAGAACAACCAAATGACCCTGATCGCAAGTTTACATACCCTGGTGATTTTGGCCTGATAACATGCACAGAAGTTGACACAAATGGGTTTGACTGGGTACTAAAGGTAACATCCTCACCTGTGACCTGTTAGCTTGTAATGAGTGTGTGTGCATAAAAGCTGAGTGAGTTTCTGGGTTCCAGACAGACTCTTGCATCTTTCATCCAGCCACTGACGTTTCTGGATTGTGAGTCATGGGGAAAACAAAAGAATTGTCAATGGATCTATGGGAAAGGTAGATGAACTGTATAAAAGAGGAAAGGGATGCAAAAAGACATCCAAGGAATTGATAATGCCAGTCCGCAGCATTCAAACTGTAATTAACAAATGGAAAATCAGGGGCTCTGTAAAAACAAAACCATGGTCAGGTAGACAAACAAAAGTTTCGTCCACAACTGCCAGGAAAATTGTTCGGAATGCAAATAAAAACCCACAAATAACATCAACTGAAATACTGAACTCTCTGAAAACTAGCGGTGTGGCTGTTTCAAGATGCAAAATAAGGAGGCATTTGAAGAAAAATGGGATGCGTGGTCGAACAAGGTAATTTGGAGCAATGAGACCAAAATTGAACTTTTTGGCCACAACTATAAAGTTACATTTGGAGAGCGGTCAACAAGGCCTATGATGAAAGGAACATCATTCCTAATGTAAAGCACGGAGGTGGATCGCTGATGTTTTTTGGATGTGTGAAGCTACAAAGGCACAGGAAACTTGGTCAAAGTTATCAGGAAATACTGGAGGCAAATTTGCACTCATCATCCCAGAAGCTGTGCATGGGACGTACTTGGATGTTCCAACATGACAACGATCCAAAATACAAGGCCAAGTCGATCTGCCATTGGCTACAGCAGAACAAAGTGAAGGTTCTGGAGTGGCCATCTCAGTCTTCTGACCTCAATATCATTGAGCCATTCTGGGGAGATCTCAAGCGCGCAGTTCATGCTAGACAGCCCAGGAATGTACAGGAACTGGATGCTTTTTGCCAAGAAGAGTGGGCAGCTTTACCATCTGAGAAAATAAAGAACCACAAAAGAATCACAACTACCACAAAAGAATTCAAGCTGTCATTGATATTAGAGGGGGCAATACACTGTATTAAGAAATGGGGTATGTAAACTTTTGATCAGGGTCATTTGGATGTTTTGGGTTGTCATTATGATTTAAAAAGAAAAACACAGTAGATTGACAATAAATGGCTTCACCTAACCACTAACCATGATTGGAGAAATAGTTTTGGTGTTATCATTCATATTCTCGGGAAAAAGGCCAAGAAAGCAAAAATTCTGCCGGGTATGTAAACTTTTGAGCACAATTGTATATGCCGATGAGGCTGTTGTGTTCAGGTTGTGAGGCCCGGGGCCAGTCCTGCAACACACGGATATGTAAATGAGGCCTGAAAAATGCACTTCGTCTGAGGTGATTTTTTATTTTTCTTTATTTTGTGATTAGGTAGGCCTTAAAATATTAAATACTATCACTTCAATGTAATCTCTGGTAGCTTGAGATAAGACATCTTAAATTCCTGTCACACAGGATGTAACTAAAGCCAATAATTAAAAAGAAGAAAAAATAATAATTCTAGGAGCTGAGGCGATCTCCTCTGCAACCCTGAAAACAGAGCACTTAATTTACTGTATTTCATAGCACTAAGCCAAAGCAGAGGGAGGAAGTGGCACGAGTTTCAGAGCTCCACTAAACAGAGGTATAAGATATCCAGTGTCTGGAGCAGCCTTGATTTCAAGCAGTTAATTGTGAGTTCAGTAAGCTTCCTGACTGGAAACTGTCAGGGACAGATCTCCTGGCTGTTGGTCAGATCGCTTTTCATTTCTCTGGGAGCTGGGATATTGTTTTTCTTCTCTGGCTCTTTGGAACAATTTGTTGCAATGTAAAAACACATTAATAAAAATAGGATTTAGCCATTATACACTTCTCATCATTGAAATTGCAACCCAAGAAGGAATATTTGTGGAATTATAGAAAACATCAGAACAATAGACATGTTATTAATATGTAAATGATGAAAAAATTGTAACAAAATATTCAAATCATTGTGATTTATTAAGTATCAACCATTAGTGTTACACACAGAAATACACACACTTACACGCGTTGTCTGCTATCAGTGAGGTTAATGGTCGTGTGAGGAATGCTCTTCCATACGGAATGCACTTGGGCAAATCATCAAGATCCACTGCTGGCAGCTCTTTGCAATTGCCGACCAATGACATCCCAGATGTGCTCAATGGGAGACAAGTCTGGAGACCCTGCAGGCCATAGTAGAACGTATAAGCAAGCTGCTCATAGTAGCACGAGCAACATGACCATTTACAGAAATGAAAGAACCAGTGGTGCCACGATTGATTTATTTTGTACTGCAAGTGAAATTGGATGTCACATACCACGTCATAATTCCACAACTTTCCCTTCTTGGTATTGCAAATTTCACTTTTTAGGGTGTAGTCAGAATTAGAAAATGCAATGGTGTGCAATGCCTTACGTACACAGTAATAGTGCTTCCTAGTGGAGAATGCTTTCATGATACCACATCCAATTGGAAATTCCACATTATTTTTCCAATTCCCCATGCCTGTGAAAAAGTTGAAAACCTATTTGGGTTAAAGTTTAACCTAATAGGAGTCTACATCTACAGTGGTGGCCAAAAGTAGTGGCACCCTTGCAATTCTGTCAGATAATACTCAGTTTCTTCCTGAAAATGATTGCAAACACAAATTCTTTGGTATTATTATCTTCATTTAATTTGTCTTCAATGAAAAAACACAAAAAGAATTGACCTAAAGCCAAATTGGTTATAATTCCACACCAAACCTAAAAAGTGGGTGGACAAAAGTATTGGCACTGTTTGAAAAATCATGTGATGCTTCTCTAATTCGTGTAATCACCAGCACCTGTAACTTACCTGTGGCACCTAACAGGTGTTGGCAATAACTAAATGACACTTGCAGCCAGTTAACATGGATTAAAGTTGACTCAACCTCTGTCCTGTGTCCTTGTGTGTACCACATTGAGCATGGAGAAAAGAAAGAAGACCAAAGAACTGTCTGAGGACTTGAGAAACCAAATTGTGAGGAAGCATGAGCAATCTCAAGGCTACAAGTCCATCTCCAAAGACCTGAACGTTCCTGTGTCTTCCGTGCGCAGTGTCATCAAGAAGTTTAAAGCCCATGGCACTGTGGCTAACCTCCCTAGATGTGGAAGGAAAAGAAAAATTGACAAGAGATTTCAACGCAAGATTGTGCGGATGGTGGATAAAGAACCGCGACTAACATCCAAACAAGTTCAAGCTGCCCTGCAGTCCGAGGGTACAACAGTGTCAACCCGTACTATCCGTCAGCATCTGAATGAAAAGGGACTGTATGGTAGGATACCCAGGAATACCCCACTTCTTACCCGAGACATAAAAAAGCCAACCTGGAGTTTGCCAAAACTTACCTGAGAAAGCCTAAAACGTTTTGGAAGAATGTTCTCTGGTCAGATCAGACAAAAGTCAAGCTTTTGGGAAAAACAATCAACATAAGTGTACAGAAAAAAAAAGAGGCATTCAAAGAAAAGAACACGGTCCCTACAGTCAAACATGGCAGAGGTTCTCTGATGTTTTGGGGTTGCTTTGCTGCCTCTGGCACTGGACTGCTTGACCGTGTGCATGGCATATGAAGTCTGAAGACTACCAACAAATTTTGCAGCATAATGTAGGGCCCAGTGTGAGAAAGCTGGGTCTCCCTCAGAGGTCATGGGTCTTCCAGCAGGACAATGACCCAAACACACTTCCAAAAGCACTATAAAATGGTTTGAGAGAAAGCACTGGACACTTCTAAGGTGGCCAGCAATGAGTCCAGACCTGAATCCCATAGAACACCTGTGGAGAGATCTCAAAATGGCAGTTTGGAGAAGGCACCCTTCAAATATCAGGGACCTGGAGCAGTTTGCCAAAGAAGAATGGTCTACAATTCCAGCAGAGCATTGTAAGAAACTCATTGATGGTTACCGGAAGCGGTTGTTCGCAGTTATTTTGGCTAAAGGTTGTGCAACCAAGTATTAGGCTGAGGGTGCCAATACTTTTCTCTGGCCCATTTTTGGAGTTTTATGTGAAATGATCAAGGATTTGATTTTTGCTTAATTCTCTTTTGTGGTTTTTCCTTGCAAGAAAATTAAATGAAGATAAAAATAGCAAAATATTTGTGATTGCAATCATTTTCAGGAAGAAACTGAGTATTATCTGACAGAATTGCAGGGGTGCCAATACTTTTGGCCACCACTGTACTGCAATATGCTTCTGTGCATGAGGCTTAATAGTTAACTCCTTAAGTACCTGCCTAATTTGAAAAAAATTGTCGAGTTAAGGCTCATTGTCACATATTAACATAATATTTTTATTTTTCCATTGATGTACAGTATCTGTATGAATGACCAAATTATATTTGAATGCCATGTCTTTGAGGACACATATAATTTATAGATAGACTTTTTTTAAATTATTTCTTGCTTTTCTTTTATCATTCTTCATGGGGTATAAATGAAAATTTAACTCTATTTTGCAAGTCGTTATGATTAATAGATACCAAATTAATGTTTTTTGCACTATATTTTTTTTAAAGAAGTATATTTGTCATTTTGTTGCCATATTCAAAGAGCCATACTCTTTTACATTTTCATCTACCAAGCTGATTGAGGGCTTTTATTTATTCATTTTTTGCTGGATGAGTTGCATTTGTCTTTGGTTAATTAATGTACTAATTTTATAGATTGGGCTGTTATGGACATAGCAATACCAGTTATTTTTAGGGAACATGCAGTAGGGTGTTAAAAGTAGACCGCCCTCTGACTAAGGCCATGTGCACACATTGATAATTGGTGAATTTTTATGTCCGTTTTTATAACCAAAAACCAGGAGTGGAACAATCAGAGGAAAAGTATAATAGAAACACGTCACCACTTCTGTATTTATCACCCACTCCTGATTTTAGCTTACAAATACTGAGGTAAAAAACTCCCCAAACAATGAACGTGTGCCCATGTGGCCTAACTCTTTAGTTGCTGTGATCACTATTGACTGCAGCATCTAAGGGTATAAACTATTGGGTTCTGAGTAAAGATGAAAGAACTCAAACTGGAAAGTTTGGCGTTCGTACCGGACACCAGGTATCCGGTGCTGAACTACGAACAAGGACTTCTGGAAGCCCGTTTTCCTGTTCAGGAGTCTGGGGAGTAGAGAGAGATATTTGCCAGCTCCAAAGTTAGGGTCCCCATTGATTTCAATGAGGTTTGGGTTCAAATTTGGGTACAGTTCTGGTACCCGAACCGAACTGTGGACTAAAGTTCGGTCAGGTACCAGAACCTGAACTTCCATGGATCCGTTCATTCATCCCTAGTTCTGAGCTATCTGCTATCCTTGCACCTGTGGAGGGAGCCCTGGTGTTTAGTGCATTTCTACTGTTGCTTCTGGTATCGCAGTATCACTGATGGCACTCAAAAGACCACCATGGTAAAACATTTTATCATGAAGTGGCAAAAAGCACTAGAAAAAAAAGGTTCATCAAGCGGTTAAGAGATGCCAAGTTTCTGAAAAGAAAAAAAAAACAAAAAGAGCTGCAAATGTTATAAATCAAGAAAAAAATACTACTTTCCTCCTTAATCCACGGGTGATCCAGTGCAGATGGACCCAAGCGGTATTTGTTGTCAAGATGGAAGCATGCTAATCAGTGGCCTTGGTGGGCACGTGTCATGATGTCAGTAAGTACGGGCCGGGAGGCAGAGAATCCATGTGTCTTGCGTTGTCCCCTCAGTCCCAGTGTATCAGTGCTGACCCAAGTAACTCTGAGATGACAGTGTGTGAAATAGTTGCTCTAAAAAGTGAAGTTCTTGATGAGCTGAATCTGGAGGGGCATGGCTGTGTCTTCACATATGACGGAATCATTTGTCTTTGCACTGTAAAGCAGATCTAACTATTCAAGCAGACGATACGCTTAATGTATGTAACCTTAGGAATCATGCTGCCTAGTAACCCAGTTGATAATGCATTTAATTGGTCCTTCTAGAGCTGCTCTTAAAATATTGATAGATTTTAAAAACATCTGTAAATTATAAATTAATTGTTAAAGTTCACGTTTCTTCTTTAAACGCTGTGTGGAGGGTATTAGTTTTCATGCAGTTAAATAAGTTATGAGAGGAATGAGTGAGTGGAGAAAACAGCCAGTGATGTGAAAAGAATTAGTGATGGTTGTAATATTGCTGCTCCCTTTGTGAGTGTGTAAATGCTTCCACATTGGAATTAGTTACCCCAGTTGGCTGAGATCTGTTTTCTCTCGTTAATTTTTGTAATGGAAAAAGAATGAATGATACTTAGGTCTATTTAGATTTATTGGGCACGTGAAATGAAAACAAGGACATTGTCAACCTACTATAAAGCCACAAACTGATCTACATTCAGTAATCATGCAGTTATTACCATTACTGTCCCATAACTAAACCATCGGTGGGGCAGCTGCCTGGATTTAGAAGTCACATGTCCATAGTATTTGCTGAAGACTTCTTGGTTACAGATGAGCAGCTAGTCAATGGCAGTAGCTAGTGACTTCCTTTTCTGGTCCCAATCATGAACACATTCCCGCCAAGGAAATCCCTCATATCTTTCTCACACATCCTGAATTTAAAGCACTTCAGTAGCCAAAGACTTAAATGGGGTTGTCCAGTCTTGGGCTACAAGTCTGCAGTCACTTTACGTAACTGCAGACTTGTGAATCCTCACTTCACGCGCACATCATACACACTGCATTAAATAAGGATTTTCCAGTGTTGGCGCCAGGAGCTGTGGGCTCGTGACCACATGCATGTAATTTGCAGACACGCGGTCATGTGCCGACTAGTCGTGTATTGAGCGAGGCCAGACATATCTAGTAAGAATGTGGCCAGAGGTATGTAAATCACTTACTCGTGGTCACAAGACTGCCCGTTTCTGGTGCTGGGCACTTATCACAGTGCACATGCTATAAGAAATCAATAATCTGCAGTCACACAAAGTGACTGCAGACTTGTAACCCAAAGCTGGGCAACCCGTTTAACTTATAAGTTGAGATATCGCTCATGGTTTTAGCCAAGAGGCAAATTTGTGCAATTTTTCGTCATTTTTATAGGGAATCTGTCATGGCCCAAATGCTATTAACCTGCAGATATGTGCATATATGATTCAGTTAGTGCAGGAGTGTGGTTATGGCCACCGCTCACTATGTACTGAGCAGTGACTGAAGCTTTGCCTCTATGATGAAACCCGGAGGCTGCTGGGAGGAATAAAGTTAATTTCCTCCCTGTGGTCGGGCTTTCAGAGCAATATTAATCTACAGATTGACCCCATATCTGTTAATGGCGTTTTTTGACATCACAGTGAAAAATTGTGGCTTTCAGTCTGGCTGGAAATTATATGCACAATATCTCCTACAAAATGAAAGTTCAAGAAGGGTAAAGCTTGCACATACCATCAATGCTTATATGCGCATATCTTCACGAAATCAGCAGAAACTGAACATCTGGATTCAAGCTGGAAATGGTAAAAATGTAACAATTTATAAAATACAGGGATTACACACATAGATGAGCAACTGTACCGGCTAACCCTGTTTTAGGCGTTTCAGCTGGCAGCTACTTTTCTATATACCTCTATATGCATACGGCCTGCTGTTCAGAGAGGAAAAGAACTTCTCTAGTGTCACACAAGTTGCAGAGCAGGCTGTCAATCGTGTGCCGGGGAGTAATTACAGTTGTCCTCTATGTATAGTGAACGATGAATGTAACAGATCTAGACACCGCCCTGATGACTGGGAGCAAGCAGCTGCATGGAAAATATAACTTCAATTTCTCCCTGCAGCCGCTGATCAGACAGCCGATTACACAGGGCTTAAACTCTATTTGCTTGCAGATTACAACTATATCTACAAGTAAATAACGTTTCTGGACATGACAAGGCAACCTATTTTAATATTATCATATAATTTGAAATAATAAAAAGCCATGATCTTATATAGTTATCTATGTATGTTTTCAGTGCCTTTATTGTTATTTCCGTGTTTTCCTTATGAACACAGGGCGGTGGTGCTCTCTGAATAGCAATGTGATATGACACAGTCAGACAGGTGAACATGGCTGCTAGTTATGGTGTTTCAATCACTTAAATATCCCTTACATATCTGCCATCCCTTTTCATTTTTGTTTCTGGTTACTCCTACAGCAAGGCACAGCAGTAGACATTTAAACTGCTGTTTTTTAGCTACAGTAAATCTTGGGAAATGATAACTATTTTCTAGAAGCCTTGCTCTCAGTGGGTTCCAAGACGAAGAAGAAAATGCCCCTGATGTTAGATGTGCTGGATTTGTAAATCAATTGGTTTTAGATGCTTAGAAAACATCTATTGTAAATTCAGGTACATTTTAAGTAAAAATTGCTGTGCCGCACTGCACATACATGACACGGAGTCCCTGAAGGGCAGTTAAGAGGCCGGCCTGCCATTTCAGAGATCTAGCTTAGGTAGCAAAGTATATCAACAAACCCTATCCAGGGAAATGGAAGAAATAGGTTTTAAACTTCCATCGTCGTTGGCGTTTTATTATTTTTATATGAAGCTTCATAGCAGTGTAGCTGCTTATAGAATAATAACGGGATTAGGCACTTGTCATTGCAGTAATACAAGGTGGTACTCATACGACTCTTCGTTTTTGGTGTGGAGGCATTACTATATGTGGAACCAAACTGCTCCCTTTTTTTTTTGTAGATAAACACATTTTAAATAAAAAGTCTCCTTATTTATTGGCGCCATGACCAGGGTGACTGATTAAGTTTTTTTTAAACTGATCCTAACCAATCAAATGACACCAATAGCAGAATGCAGGCTGGTATTTATAGCAGATTTTACGACAGATCTCAAACAATCGAGTCCATGAGTAAAATTCAGTTTATTACTTGTTTATGTGTCTGTAGCCTAGACAGGCTGTCCTCAAATAACCTGGTTTGTTTTCCAGTTTAGAGCATAGTTGGAGTAAATTTGACATTTTCACTCTTATTGGGGTGTTCCTACTTGTAGAGACCACTACCCCAGTTATAGGCAATATGTTAGGTTTCTGTCCAGCTGTAAAATTTCTTTAGCACCAAATTCATTTAAAAATAGTTTTTATTAACCAATGTCAAAAAGTTTTAAAAGGGATAATAACACCCAAGAAAAAAAAAAACTATGCAAACATTGAGTAGGAGGATGTGTCCTGCCCTAAAAAAAAAACAATTAATGAAACTCCTAGATATTACTAATAAAGTGCTTAAATGAATCAATAGATTTTACATCATGTCAATATAAGGGCTCAAAACACATCCTACAGGACAAAAGATGGGATATTATCATCTACAGACTTCCAAGTTAGTGTATATCCAATTAAAGGATGGTGGCGCTAAGAAGTATCAGAATGGCCTGAAGGTCTGTTATAAAGAAAATTCTTTGCACAGCATAGCCAGTCATTAAATTGAAATAGTAAGTACTAAGTAACATGGATATAGGAATAATCACATAGTGGCTAAAGAATGCACATAATTACCCAAAGTCTGGACCGCTACAATGTACCCCTTGACGCGCATTTCGGTTTCTTCCTCAGAAGGGGTGCACTTCTTTATGAAATGCTCAGACTATTTTATCGGTGAGTCAGTAGGGTCCAAGTTTGAAGCCTGCGATATAGCTTTACGGTTGTGTGGATTTGGCCTATTTCATATTTCTGAGACCAAAATAAGTGCCAAGCCAACAGATGTCTGATTAAAGTAGTTTTACTGTGTACGGCGTCAGATGATTTTCATCTATATTGTCATCCATGTGCCATCCGTGTGTCCATTTTTTAGGTCCGTCTACAACCGCGTGCCGTTTTTTTTTTTTTACCTCCGTGTGGCATACGATTTCATACAACAGTTTAAAATTTAGATGATCAAATACAGATTCCCAGGTCAATAATGGCAATGTGTCCATAAAAATCAGATGCTACATGGAGGTTCTGTATGGGATCTGATTTTTTTTTTTGTGCACCCATAGAAATATGGAAGAGACAAGTGCATGCTATGATTTTTTACACATGGACAAAAGTTTAATCTGAACAGCCCTTTTGAATCACATTGGTCACTGTGCTGTCCAATTTCTACTCGCCAGCACATATAGTGCGCTTGTCTAAATAAGCCCTAAGGTTCACTTTAAATATAAATTCTAGCTAGAATGTGTTATGCTTTTTTATGTTTTTATGTTTATTATGTTGCAGTTTCTTGGTTCTTCTTGTTTTTACTTACCGTATATCTGGTCAGTGGAAGCATCATCTGAACAGTACCCTGATCTCCACAGTCCATTTATTGGTTGTCATAGGGCTGGCAATAAGGCCCTTTGATCGGGAGTTTTAGTGTCTGTATATTGGATATCTCCTGTGGTATAGCTTTGCAGTCTAAACTGTTATCGAGCAGTTTTTACCATAAATATGACTGAACAGGTGTTGTGCTGCCACTAACTGTGTTTCCAGCTGTCCTCTTCCAGAACAGCGCAGGCAAAATCTGTTGTGTAGTCCTATTAGCCAGACTAGAGAATGATCAAACTCTAGATGGAGGTCTTTCTTGCAGGATATGGCAGTTTTATTGCCAGAAGATGGTCAGGAAAGTCTGGCTTGCTAACAAAGACAGTTCTTTAGCTGCTGGGTGTAGTTCCAGTTTTTGTATCCCCTTTGGCAGCAGCACAGAGACTGCTGCAGTACGGCTAGCCAGCAAAATTAGGAAATAAGGACCTCTTTTATTTACTCAGGCCTCAAAATCACGGGCATTCCTGTCTGCTCGGAGAAAAGTCAGCCAGCTCTTTCCACTGGAAATCTCAGGAGTGTTAGATACTTTCATCTGTGAGTGTTCACACACTTGTTTTTAATGTGCTTTATGGAAATGGTGAAACACTGTGAATAAAGCCCCTTTCCAAAAAAAAAAGCATCTGCACACGCTAGACATACAGATTGGCATCCTGAAATAGACGTTCCAGATAAATCTTAAGAAATAAATGTACGGTTTATTTCTAATGAGCAGAATTGAAAACCCTCTCAGAACCCGTTAGTGTGAAGTAACTGAACTGCTTGGGAAAAATTAAAAATTTACATTGCGGAGTTAAGTGCTTTCATCTGAAATGCAGCGTACTTACAGTGACACAGAAAACACATTTACACTAAGCAGCATATATTGAGTGCTGCAAGAGAGAGGATTTATGTCAGCATCACATATGAGGAGGCTTTAAAAAAAAATGAAAATGGAATTTTCAGTATCTCATTGACCATTTCCCCATATAATACACTATTCCGAATATAGGTGCTCGCTCCCTCGAGCCTCTTTGCTCATAAAAAAATGCAGTTTAACACTTATGTAGGGAATTATGATTGTCTATAAATCACATTTGAATGCCCTGATATTGGTAACTGGCCATTTGTCATTCCTAGTTTCCTCAGGCTTCATGCAAAATTTCCTATAGAAATTTCCATTGCCTTGATAATGTAAAAATTCAATTTTTTTTTACTTTAAAATTTGTATTGAGATATAATAAGTAACATTTCATTGCATACAAAATTGGAAGCGGGGGAGGGGGGGGAAATGAAGTTTTTTTTTTTTTTTGCCATGAATATTAATTTAGACTGACCTTTATCATGTAAAGAAAGATACTACTCATGATTTAAGGAAACCTTCCAAAAAAAATGAAAAGTGATCCTCTCTTTAAATATCTTCTATCCAAATATTTGATAAATCAAAAACCTCACTGTTTCCCCAGGACACCCAAACCACCACCAACTATTTATTGCTACCATTACACCCTTCCTAACAAGTCCATAAAAAGAAAAATTACAGACCTTTCCATTTTTTGTAGGTGGAAAAACTTGCAAAATTGGCAGAGTATCAAATACTAATTTTCCCAACTGTATGTATATATATACATTGTACTTCTATCTTTACCGTGTGTGGATTTATATACTGTACATTGATATCCCTGCATAGATTACTTATTACATAGCCATACTGGCCAACTAATCCAGAACATCTGGAAAAAAGTGAGACCTCCTGGAATCCAGCAAGAGTTGGCAATTCTCCTGAGCATTGGCAAAACCCCCCAAGAACTGAACTTCTGTTCCATTTAGTTTAAATTCACAGAAACGTATAAAAAAAAAATCATCAAATTTTCATCAAGAAAAAAAACATGATTTTTCATCTGTATCGTCATCCTTATGGTATTTGTTGTTATACATCAGCAGGGAATAAAATTTACAAGATCAAAAACAGTAGCCTATGTTAATTATGGTAGTGTATCCATAAAAATAGGTTGCTATACGGCTGAGCCATATAGGATGCATTATTTCTTTTGTGCATTCAAAGGCTTGAATGGGAAAAACTAATCTGACAAACAATGGCATGTAAAAGTTTGGGCACCCCTGGTCAAAATTACTGTTATTGTGAACAGTTAAGCAAGTTGGAGATGAAATGATCTCTAAAAGGCCTAAAGTTAAAGATGACACTTTACCTGTTGTATTTTTGGCAAAACAAATATTTCTATTGTTATCTTTTACATTTAAAAAAATTACAAAAAGTAAGATAGGCCAATGCAAAAGTTTGGTCACCCTTGGTGATTTGTGTGATCAGATAATTTTGACCAAGGTTTCAGACCTTAATTAGCCTGTTAGGGTTATGGCTTGTTCACTATCATCGTTAGGAAAGACCAGGTAATGCAAATTCCCAGCTTTACAGTATATAAACCCAGCCTCCTCTAACCTTGTGCCAAAAAACAGCAGATAAGGTTTCTTCTAAGCAGCTGCATAGCACTCTGAAAATGAAAATGGTGGAGGCCCACAAAGCAGGAGAAGGCTATAAGAAAATAGCAAAGCGTTTTCAAGTTGCCCTTTTCTCAGTTCGAAATGTAATTTATAAATGGCAGTTCAAGATAAGGTCTGGAAGACCAATCAAAATTTGAGAGCTGCTCATAGAGAGGCAAATGACAACCCCAGCTTGACTGTAAAAGACCTTCAGAAAGATTTAGCAGACTTTGGAGTTGTGGTACATTGTTCTACTGTTTGGAGACACCTGCACAAATATGGCCTTCATGGAAGAGTTATCAGAAGAAAACCTCTCCTGCATCCTCACCATAAAATTCAGGGTCAGGCGTATACGAAAGAACATCGAAACAAGTCCTGTGGACCGATGAGGTTAAAATAGAACTCTTTGGCCACAATGTTATAAAGGTATGTGTCTAGAAAAAGGGCACAACATTTCAGGAAAAGAACATCTAGCCAACTATTAAGCATGAGGGTGGATCAATCGTGCTTTGGGGTTGTGTTGCATCCAATGGCAAAGGGAACATTTACAATGTTTTACAATGGCCCTCACAGTCCCCTGATCTGAACATCATTGAAAATCTATGGCTAGACTTAAAAATAGCAGTGCAGGCAAGACGATCCAGGAATCTTGCAGAACTGGAAGAATTTTTCATGAAAGAATGGATGTAAATCCGTCAAACAAGAATTGAAAGAATCTTGTCTGGCTACAAAGTGTTTACAAGCTGTGACACTTTGAAAAGGTAGTGTTACTAGGTACTAACTATGCAAGGTGCCCAAACTTGCATTGCCCCTTTTTTCTTTTTGTTATTTTTAACCCCTTACTGCCATCGGACGTACTATCCCGTCCATGGTACCTGGGCCCGTATGACCATGGACGGGATAGTACGTCTCGTGCGATCGGACGCGCTCCCGGGGGGAGCGCAGCCGATCGCGCCCGGGTGTCAGCTGATTATCACAGCTGACACCCATGACTGTGTGTCAGGAGCGGTCACGGACCGCTCCCGGCACATTAACCCCTTGCACACCGCGATCAAACATGATCGCGGTGTACTGGGGGCACAGGGGAGGATCGCGCAGGGTGGGGGCTCCCTGCGCGCCCCCCCTGAGACCCTCAGAGCAGCGCGATGTGATCGCGCTGTTCTGAGGGCTTCCTCCCTCCCAGGACCTGGATCCAAGATGGCGCCGGGGTCCTGGAGGGAGGCGGCTACCTCAGTGCCTGCCGAGAGCAGGCACTGAGAAGCCTGCTGCACTGCCTGAGCGATCGCTGGTGTGACAGAGTGCTGTGCACACTGTCACACCAGCGATCTGATAAAATACAGTGATGTCCCACCCTGGGACAAAGTAAAAAAGTTAAAAAAAAATAAAAATAAACATGTTTTAAAAAAAAATCCAAAATAAATATAAAAAAAAAAATATATATTCCCCAATAAATTCACTTCTTCCTGTAAATAAAAAAAACAAACCAATAAAAGTACACATATTTGGTATCGCCACGTCCGTAACGACCCCCCCTATAAAATTGTCCCACTAGTTAACCCCTTTAGTGAACCCCTTAAAAAAAAAAACGAAGCAAAAAATCAATGCTTTATCATCATACTGCCGAACAAAAAGTGGAATAACACGCGATCAAAAAGACCGATATAAAAAAACATGGTACTGCTGAAAACGTCATCTTGTCCCGCAAAAAACGAGCCATCATACAGCATCATCAGCGAAAAAATAAAAAAGTTATAGCTCGCAGAATAAAGCGATGCAAAGATAATTATTTTTTATATAAAATTGTTTTTATTCTATAAAAGCGCCAAAACATGAAAAAATGATATAAATGAGGTATCGCCATAATCGTACTGACCCGAAGAATATAAAACTGCTTTATCAATTTTACCACACGCGGAACGGTATAAACGCCTCCCCCAAAAGAAATTCATGAATTGCTGATTTTTGTTCATTCTAACCTCTCAAAAATCGAAATAAAAAGCGATCAAAAAACGTCACGTGCTCAAAAATGGTACCAATAAAAACGTCAACTCGTCCCGCAAAAAATAAGACCTCACATGACTCTGTGGGCCAAAATATGCAAAAATTATAGCTCTCAAAATGTGATGATGCAAAAACTATTTTTGCAATAAAAAGCGTCTTTTAGCGTGACAGCTGCCAATCATAAAAACCCGCTATAAATAGTAAATCAAACCCCCCTTTATCACCCCCTTAGTAAGGGAAAAATAATAAAATTAAAAAAAAGTATTTATTTCCATTTTCCCATTAGGGTTAGGGTTAGGCTGCGGCTAAAGTTAGGGTTGGCGCTAAAGTTAGGATTAGGGTTGGAATTAGGGGTGTGTTAGGGTTAGGTTTGTGGTTAGGGTTGGGACTAGGGTTAGGGGTGTGTTGGGGTTAGGGTTGGAGTTAGAATTGGGGGGTTTCCGCTGTTTAGGCACATCAGGGGCTCTCCAAATGTGACATGGCGTCTGATCTCAATTCCAGCCAATTCTGCGTTGAAAAAGTCAAACGGTGCTCCTTCACTTCTCAGCTCTGCCATGCGTCCAAACAGTAGTTTATCCCCACATATGGGGTATCAGCGTACTCTGGACGCCAAGAGTTATTGTGCAATTTGTCCTATTTCTTCTGCTACCCTTGGAAAATAAAAAACTGGGGGCGAAAATATCATTTTTGTACAAAAAAAATTATTTTTTTGTTTTTACGGCGTACATTATAAACTTCTGTGAAGCATTGGGGCTTCATAGCGCTCACCACACATCTAGATAAGTTCCTTGTGGGGTGTTTCCAAAATGGGGTCACTTGTTGGGGATTTCCACTGTTTAGGCGCATCAGGGGCTCTCCAAATGCGACATGACGCCCCCAGACCATTCCATCAAAGTCTGCAATCCAAAACGTCACTACTTCCCTTCCGAGCCCCAACGTGTACCCATACAGTAGTTTTCTCCCACATATTGGATATCAGCGTACTCAGGACAAATTGGACAACAACTTTTGGGGTCCAATTTCTCCTGTTACCCTTGTAAAAATAAAATATCGGGGCAAAAAAATCATTTTTGCAAAAAAAAAAAAAAAGATTTTTTATTTTACGGCTGTACGTTATAAACTTTAGTGAAACACCTGGGGTTAAAAGTTCTCACCACACATCTAGATAAGTTCCTTGAGGGGTCTAGTTTCCAAAATGGCGTCATTTATGGGGGTTTCCACTGTTTAGGCAGATCAGGAGCTCTCCAAACACGACATGGCATCCAGCCAATTCTGCGTTGAAAAAGTCAGACGGCGCTCCTTCCCTTCCAAACTCTGCCATGCACCCAAACAGTGGTTTACCCCCACATATGGGGTATCAGCGCACTCAGGACAAATTGCACAATAACTTTTGGAGTCTTGTTACCCTTGGAAAAATAAAAATTGGGGTGAAAAGATCATTTTTGTGGAAAAAATATGATTTTTAAATTTTACGGCTCTACGTTATAAACTTGTGTGAAGCACTTGAGGGTTTAAATTGCTCACCAAAGATCTAGAAAAGTTCCTTAGGGGGTCTAGTTTCCAAAATGGGGTCATTTGTGGGGGGTTTCCACTGTTTAGGCACATCAGGGGCTCTCCAAATGCAACATGGCATCCAATCTCAATTCCAGCCAATTTTGGTTGGAAAAAGTCAAATGGTGCTCCTTCCATTCCGAGCTCTGCCGTGCGCCCAAACAGTGGTTCCCACCCACATATGGGGTATCAGCGTACTCAGGACAAATTGGACAACAACTTATGTGGTCCAATTTCTCCTGTTACCCTTGGGAAAATAAAAAATTAGTGACTAAAATATAATTTTTGTGGGAAAAAAATAGGATTTTTTTTTTCATGCCCGGGCATTATAAACTTGTGTGAAGCACTTGGGGGTTCAAAGTGCTCACCAAAGATCTAGATAAGTTCCTTAGGGGGTCTAGTTTCCAAAATGGGGTCACTTGTGGGGGGTTTCCACTGTTTAGGCTCATCTGGGGCACTGCAAATGGAACATGACCCCCATCAACGTCTGCATTCCAAAACGTTACTACTTCCTTTCCAAGCCCTGCCGTGCACCCAAACAGTTCCCCCCCCACATATGGGGTATCAGCATACTCAGGACAAATTGGACAACAACTTTTGGGGTCCAATTTCCTTGGGAAAATTCAAAAATTTGGGACTAAAAAATCATTTTTGTGGAAAATTGTTTTTTTTTTTTTTCACACCCAGGCATTATAAGCTTTTGTGAAACACTTGGGGGTTCAAAGTGCTCACAACAGATCTAGATAAGTACCTTAGGGGGTCTAGTTTCCAAAATGGTGTCACTTGTGGGGGTTTCCACTGTTTAGGTGCATCAGGGGCTCTCCAAACACGACATGGCGTCCAATCTCAATTCCAGCCAATTTTAGTTTGAAAAAGTCAAACGGCGCTCCTTCCCTTACGAGCTCTGCCGTGTGCCCAAACAGTGGTTTTCCCCCACATATTGGGTATTGGCGTACTCAGGAGAAATTGCATAACAACCTTATCTGTCCATTTTCTCCTTTTACCCTTGTCAAAATAAAAAAAAAGTTTGTAAAAGATAATTTTTGTGGCTAAAAAGTTAAATATTCATTTTTTCCTTCCACGTTGCTTTAGTTCCTGTGAAGCACCTGAAGGGTTAATAATCTTCTTGAATGTGGTTTTGAGTACCTTGAGGGGTGCAGTTTTTAGAATGGTGTCACTTTTGGGTATTTTCTGCCATATAGACCCCTCAAAGTGACTTCAAATGAGAGGTGGTCCCTAAAAAAAAAATGGCTTTGTAAATTTTGTTGTAAAAATGAGAAATCGCTGGTCAACTTTTAACCCTTATAACTTCCTAACAAAAAAAAATTTTGGTTCCAAAATTGTGCTGATGTAAAGTAGACATGTGGGAAATGTTATTTCTTAACTATTTTGTGTGATATATTTCTCTGTTTTAAGGGAATAAAAATTCAAAGTTTGAAAATTGCTAAATTTTAAAAATTTTCGCCATATTTGCGTTTTTTTCAAAAATAAACACAAGTTATATCGAAGAAATTTTACTTCTAACGTGAAGTACAATATGTCACGAGAAAACATTCTCAGAATCGCGAAGATCCGTTGAAGCGTTCCAGAGTTATAACCTCATAAAGAGACAGTGGTCAGAATTGTAAAAATTGGCCTGGTCATTAACGTGCAAACCACCCTTGGGGGTGAAGGGGTTAAAATGTAAAAGATGACATTAAATATATATATATTTTTTTTCCTAAAATACAAAGGAAATGTGTCATCTCTAACTTTAGGCCTTGTAGAGATCATTTCATCTCCAACTTGCATAACTGTTCACAATAACAGTCATTTTGACCAGGGGTGGCCCAACTTTTACATGCCACTGTATAGAAGAAACTAGTGCATGCTGCGATTTTTATTTTCATGCTGACATTTGGTCCGTGTAAAAAAACAAAAACAAAACGATTACCTGATCACCCTCTCCTGAATTACTTTAGTCCTCCTTGTGCTGTCCATGTGATGTCCGCTTTTTCCGACTAAAAATGCAATTATGTAGCTTATGAGGTGTGGAAGGTGTGTGGTCCTGGATGGTCTTTGCCCAAAGTTGACATGTATGATTCTAACAGCCAATGTGGGCAGTATAAAAGATATTGTTGCTTGTGGTCATTTGATTTCAGACATCAGTAGGACCTACAGTAGTAATGTGAATTAAGCCTAAACTAAAAAAAACATGTAGGGAGATTCCAACCAGGCTTACCCTCCTCTCCCTAGCGATTGGGTTGTTGTGTTAGGACTGGCATGAACTATGCAATCGCTTTACATGATCCTCTTCAGTGTCATGCAAAGGAAATGAAGGAAGTGAAGCTACAAGTCGCTGGCATTGCATTCATTTTCCGAGTATTCGTGCTGATGCTGAACCATGCAAGAAGTAAAGCGTTTACTTTTCTTTATGACGTGTCACGGAACATAAGTGGTTAACATTGTGATTACAGGAGTGCCTGCTGTTCAGTGCCCAGCTAATATAAGTAAATCACACTCTGCCTTGTGGAGGGCAGGTTCTCTTTCTACCAGCAGTAACAGCATGCTAGCTGAAAATTCTTTCTTCTAGCTTCCTGACAGCAGTTGGTTGCAGCAATGAGATCTGTTGCTTTGGATTACACATGGAGAAGAGCCCCCTTCATACGTTTTGTGTGAGAGCATTAATAAATCCCCCCAAATCCTGCCATTTCCAACATGTAATAAAAGGAATTGTTGTAATGGGCATGACTCCAGGAGTGAAGTTTGGTTGTTTTCACAGAGTTAGAAGGCTGCCATCTGGCATTGATAGTGAGATGGTGTTGTCATCAGTTTCTCGATGCAGGAAAGGAATGAATCCTCATCTGTTTCCTGTGGATAAGTAAAGAAGTTAAGATTCTCGTAAAATCTTTCTACCTTAAAGGAACGTAGGCTTCATTAATGTTTACACGGTTCATACCAGTCCGTCTTTCATCTTGGTAATATCATATTTTTTACATCGACGTGACTGGTATAGACCTGGCTAATTCTTTCCAGATTATTGAAAGAAAAAGCCGGTCAATGTTGTCCAAGGTTTTTCCGACATGGATTCACTCTAGCTCTGTGGACTTCTAAATATTATAGAAAACTCAACTACATATTTTTTTCTCTTGTAAATCCCTTAATTGGACTTTTGTAATTTATTGAAAACCTCAGTAGCCACTGACTAAATTAAAGAGCCTTTAGTATTCCAGTACCATGAAAACGTTGTACATTATTTTTGTAGGGTATCCATATAAGACTTTTGTGGTACATTCATATTACATAAAATAAATGTTTGCTAGTTCTAAATCACACATCAGGGTTCACCCCTGATAAATAATGGGGGCCTCCAACCTTTGTTCTACCAAAGTGACCAATAATCCAGCTGCAGCCTGAATAGAGGGATGGCCACATACAATATGAATGCTATTATTTCATTTTGAGTTAATATACCCATGTATCCTTACATATTAAAAATGGCTTACTTAAAGCTCAGGCATGGGAAAAAAAACAGGCCCGAAGAATAGAGTATATTATAGCCCAAAAGTTTTTTTTTTTAATTAAAAATACCAAATAACTAAACGACAAATACTGTTAAGAAGTTCAGGGACAATAATGAAAAGTATGAAAACCAACTATCAAGTCTGATAAGGGCTGCATTGTGTATATTTAGTGTATATCCTAGGACTAGGAGGGGAGGAAATCATTCCCAATATGTAAACCTGGATGTCTGACCCCACTATAGATCAAAAGGATATAGTGTATAAACTAAGTGGACACATGCAATTTAATAGTATAAGGGCCAAACAAACTAACATGTATGAATAGATAGTAGTGAATCGTCTCCGTCACCCCAACGCACGTTTCGTATAACTTCCTCAGGATGCATGTGAGGGGATTATATCTGAAGTTTCAGAAAACGGGGTTTATGTGTTGACGGGGCCATTGACTGTAATGATGCAGACAGAATCACTGTGTGCTCTGCCAAACATCATTTAAGGCTGTATCCACCTACTCAAGGCGAGCTGCAAGATGCAGTCAACCACATCTTGGAGCCTGCCTCAAATAGGTGGATACTACAAAAAATTGTGTCCAACAGAGCACACAGTGACTCCCTATGCTTTCATTACAGTCCATCATCCGTCAGCGCATATGCACGAATCCCGTTTTCCAGGGCTTAAGACGTGAGCCCCAATGGAGCCACCAATGCGAGAGTATAACACAATATGAACATAGCCTTAGAAAATGGACATTAGTGAGATGTTTATTCCTCTGTCCATACCACCAGGTTGGCTTTATTGTAAAGTTTAGAAATTGGAATTTCACAACCTTCAACTATAAGGTCAAAAGTAAGGTTACGCACTGATAATTGTCAATAAGATCTGACTTGCTGTTGGTCTTCCAGTTCATTTCACTATTTTTTATGAATCTCACATAACGACATTGCATATTCTCCAAATTGTTGCTGCAAACAAGCCACTTTTATGATCTACCTGTTTCATGCCACATTTCAGTTATCACAGCCATTCCCCTGGTTTGGGAAGTTAGATCGTAAGTCCATTGGTAAATGATATCTAGTTTTAGCATTTAACATTACTATGTTTCACTATATATTAACTGGTGAGGCGTAGATAAATACTTTTTATTGGAATAAAACAGTTGGACAAAACTGTGTGCGTCTTTTCAAATATATTTCATGTCTAATGCTTGTGATTTTGAAACAGCGAGATGCCAGTAAATGTGATATCACACATGGATTATAAGAAAGGCACACAACCTTCAGGAAAAGGTGACTCACAGGGGAATACAAATAATAGCACAGTGATCAAAAGAAGGAAAACAACAACAAAGAAGACCAAAAATAAAATATCCAAAACAATGCAGTGGTTTCATTTGCTTTAATATACTGTACATTTAATATTGTAAAATTATAATAAATCATCAAGGTAACTGTGTCAAGTAATTAAAGGGTTTTCCAGTCTTATGACCCTAAGGGTATATGCACAAAGTTTTTTTTTTTTTTTTTTTTAAGGAGTTCTTTTGACCATAAACGCTTTAAATCCTCCTGAAAGTATCTCCTAAAAAATTGAGAGTTTCTGCTGAAATTATGCTTCAAAAATGCATCAAAAAGGCTCAGTGTACACCTACCCTAAAGGTACACCACCAATCTGGTCAGCGGCTGTTTTATAGCCTGATTAGACTGGCCAAACATGATGAGAATTAAAAATTCAGGTATAAGCCAGTATTAATGCACCTCAATATTATTTAGAGATAAAGAAGAGCAGATCGCTTTGCGCAACCTCAGTCCACAGTACAGATCAGTGCTCTCTAGTAGAGATGAGCGAATATGTTCGGAAAACAATTGGCAAACATAAATTCGGCACGAATATGGTACATTCGGATTCGTGATCGGTAACATGAGCTTTTTTCTTAAAATCGGACAGTCGGTAACATTCGGCAAAAGTGCAGGAAAATAATTGCGTTGCCACTAAAGTATTTTAAAGTAGATGATAGAATAAAATCCGCTAATTCATGTGTTGCGTACAGTATAATCACAGAATGACCGGTTAGAATAGAATAGATTTGTACAAGGGCGGCACGGTGGAACTGCAGCCTGGCAGCGCTGGGGTCCTGGGTTCAAATCCCACCAAGGACAACATCTGCAAGGAGTTTGTATGGTCTCCCAGTGTTTGCGTGGGTTTCCTCCAGGTCTCTCGGTTTCCTCCCAAATTCCAAAGACCTACTGATGGGGAGCTTAGATTGTGAGCCCCATCGGGGACAGTGCCAATAATGTCTGTAAAGCACTGTGGAATTAATGGCACTATACAAATGAGTTAAATAAATACACAGAATACATAGATATATAGATGTCAGTGACACGCATATATATATATTACATACATAGAAGAAAAGATCGCAATTCAACTGCTGCGTACTGTAAAATCACAGAGTGACAGGTTAGAATAGATAGAATAGATATACACATAGAATACATAGATATATAGATGTCAGTGACACATAGAATAAAAGGCAGCAATTCAGCAGCCATGTACTGTAAAATCACTGCAGGAGCCGACAGGATAGCAGAGATGGATTACACACAGTAAATACATATACTGTAGAATAGATAAATATGTAGATGTCAGTGACAAATACAATTAGTACAGTGTGTGTGCAACTTGCTGTACATCAGAACTTCCACCAAAAAAGGAACTGAAATGCTCATAGAGTGTAATCCAAAATTTCAAATTTTATTAAACATATATAAAAAAAATTAAAAAAATAAAATAGAGGCTGCCAAGCTACACTAAGGGGAACACACTGACTGAATGAATAAAGTGCAAAGTGTAAGACAATATAAAACAAATTGTTGTGCAAAATAATGCAAATTGCTACTAAATTTCCATCATAAATAGTGACAAAAAAGTTATATGGGAACAACCCACATTCAGTAAATGAAGCCTGGAAACAAGTGGAAACACCACCACTAATCATAGCTTTAACACTATGGAGGCTGAATACAACCAGAAAAACATGTGTAGCCAGTGGTAGAGCACAGCAGTTGATCTAAATGAGCTTATATCATGTGGAAAGTATTAAAGCAAAGAGAGATGAAGGAAACTTACAGATAAATCAGTGTGAGTCCCGTCACCCCAAGGCATGTTTCATTGCTACTTCATCAGGAGGCGTGTACACTCGCATAGCATCACCCATATTCTACGGTAGTGTGACGCCGGCCTTCATCAGCGCTCCTGAGCTGTAAATAAATAATTTAAAAAAAAAAAACTACTGCTCCCATCAGCTAATGCCTGCTGCCACTAATAACAGTGAGAGCAGGCGGCAGCTGATGGGAATATTCATCAGCCAGTGCCTGCGCTGAAAATAAATAATTTTCTAATAAAACGGTGTGGGTTCCCCTGTATTTTTGATAACCAGCCAGGCAAAACTCACAGCTGGGGCTGCAACCCTCAGCCATCAGCTTCAGCAAGGCTGGTTATCAAGAATAGAGGGGTCCCAATCCCCACAAACTCAGCTCATTCACCAGTGGTTCTCAGCATGGACGGTCGCATCTTGGCACCGTCCAGATTAAAAACTATTAATCCCTAAGACATGGATTATGGCATGGGACAGAACGACTGAGAGGTGAGGGATATTTTTGTTTTTTTATTTTAGTTTTATTACAGGAGAATGAGGGCTTTGGTGGAATAGGCGTTAGGTGAGTATAACTGTGTTTGTTATTTTTAAATAAAAATAAAAAAGGAAAACTGTTTAGTCTTATTTCTAATAAAGGACTTAATTCTGGCTGTGTCTTTATTTACCATATAACTATAGGATTAGTAATGGAGAGGTGTCTTACAGACCCATGGGCTTGATGTCACCTGACAATACCAAGGTGACATCAACGCCACAGATATGAACCCCACTTGCCACCACTACAGGGCAAGTGGAAAAAGCTGAGCAAAGCATCAGAATTGCTGCATCTAATAGATGCCTCTTTTCTGGGCAGCTGAGGGCTGCTATTTTAATGCTGGGGGGCCTATATCCATGGCCCTCTAACAGAATGAGAATACTAGCCCTCAGCTGTCTGCTGTAACAAGACTGGTTGTCAAAAATGGGGGGGACCCCAGGCTGTTTTTAAAATTATTTATACAAATAAATAAAAATAAGGCGTGGGGACCCCTCTATTCTTAATAACCAGCCTTGCTGAAGCTGACAGCTAAGGGATGTCAAAAATACAGGAGAACCCACTCAGGTTTTTTTTATAATTATTTATTTACTGCGCAGAAGCAGCTGATGAATACTCCCATCCGCTGCTCCTGCTTTCACTGTAATTAGTGGCAACAGGTGTCAGCTGATGGGAGCTGTAGTCCCATCAGCTGACACCAGTGACCGGGGGTAAACTTTATACTTGCGATCACAGCTGAGCGCTCAAAAGACCACGTGAGAACGGCGGCTGTCTGACTGGAGGGGATGATTTAACCCCCGATCAGAAGCGCTACTCCGGTGTTTCCACTCTGTCACATAGCATGGGGAACATCGGCTTTTATGCTGTTTATGTTCGGTTATATTCGGCAATTAAATCGGCGAATATTGCAAATTCGGCACTCGTGAGAATTGAAATATTCACTCATCTCTACTCTCTAGCCATGGACAGGAGCTGCACAAATTTCCTTGCCTTTCGAGATCCGTACCTCGGTTTGTGATTAACCAGGCCGGCGAGACGTCACCTGTTCACCGCACACAGATGACATAATGCCAGGTCGGTGAATCAAACGCAGTGCTGGGAAATCGTGGAAAATTCTGAAATTTGTTCAGCTCCTGTCTATGGACAGAAAGCACTGACCTGGACCGTGGACCAGGGATGCATGAAGCGATCCCTTCATCTCTAATTAGAGACATGTTTGAGAACTTGTACAAAGCAAAAGTGGAAAATTTCATATCCTCCCATTTGGTGGCTGTTTTAGTCTTTTATAAGCGCTTGGAGGCATTCAGATTTGTATCTGTCTTCTGAAGACCAGTTATTCCTTGCCTTATAGTATAATTTAGTACAATGTGTCAGGTAAAGGTGGCCATATGCTTTAGAATGCTTCACCATTCTTTCTTATGACATTTTCCGTTGGAAAAGCATTGATTTTGCCATCTCGAAGACAGGAGTCTTGACAGGAGAAAATATTTTTCTACTACAGTCATTTAGATTTGTTTTTTTATATGATAGTATCTAATCATTCAAATCTAATCTTTAAATGGTCTATTTTATACATCTAGATACGTTAATGTGTGTCTATCTGTTCCTGTTAAGTGCCCATCATCATGTGGAACGTTTGTTAATAAATTTTAGAAGCTTTATTCATATTCGCTTATCATTGTTCCTGTTTCCGGTTGTCAGCTTTGTCTGTGTCACTTGAAAGTACCATGCCTACTTTCCTAAGGAAGTTCAACATGTTAATGTAGTTGGAGAAAGGAAGAAATGTTGCGGAACCTCTTGAACTTGAACACAATGCACGTTTGTGTGCACTGAACCTTTAGTACTGCTCTTCTGTGTGATAGGATGCTACTTTTTTATTTCTGAAAAAAAAATTGGCTGAACAGACCCACCCACAGTGTTTTTATCCCAAATCTGATTACAGTATAAAGTAGCAAGAACTTATGGGAAAATTAGAAATTATTTTTTTCTTATTGCATAGTGGTTGTTGTGGAGAGTCACCATAGTTGGTGTAGGTCTGGAGATTCTAGTCACATTAGGGCCCTAAAACATGGAGGGGCCCAACATGTCTCTTTGGCCCAAATAGGAAGACCAATACAATTGAAGACCTTTAATAGTTTGAGGCACTGTTGACCTTTTAATAGTTTGAGGCACTGTTGGAGATTTTATATTAGGGTTCACTGGCTTCAGGTTACACCACTGGTGTTTGCATATGTTCCTTTGCTGTATATTGTCCCTGTATTCACATTTACCATTTACATTTGTTTTTATAGTAAAGTACATAAATGGTGTCAAAACCTAGCTTGTTTCCCCCTACAGCACCTATCAGAACATTGGTCAAAACATAGCTTGAAACTTCTTTTCCTCCCCAAATCAAATTCTACATCCCTTCTACAAGGTCCCGTTTATAATACTGGTGTCATGTTAGGTGGTAGTGAGGCTGTTGGAACCTCTAGGGTTTTCCAACAAACAAAAGTTAATTTTAACCAATACATATTGGAATAATAATAATTTCCACAATTTATGTGTTTCATAAAATGTTCCTGTGCTGAGATAATGTTATAAATGTGTCCCTGCTGTGTACTGTGTAATGAATATGTCTGACTGTACAGGGACATGGTCTGATCATATCACAGCTCCTGGGCAGGGGAGGAAGCAAAAGAGAGGATACAGACAGGACAGAAGGGGATCGTAAATTATTATTTCTTAGATGTAAAACATTGTTTAAAAAGAGACAGTGAATTGCTTTACCTCAGAGAAAGAATCAGATGTGATCCCCTGCTGTAATATCTGTATACTCTTTTGCCTCCTCCCCTGCCCAGGAGCTGTGGTATGATCAGACTATGTTCTGCACGGTCAGACACGGCAATTACACAGTACACAGCAGGGGCACATTTATAAGATTATCTCGGCACAGGGACATTTTATTTAAACTCATCCAATTGTGTAAGTTATTATTACTCAAGATTTCTTGATTAAAATTAACTTTTGTTCGTGGGGAAACCATTTTAACGACAGTTTTTGCACTTTTGATTTCTCCTTGTCTTCTTCCAAGAGCCATAACTTTTTTTATTTTTCCATCAACATGGCCTCATGATGGCTTGCTTTTTGCAGGATGAGTTCTAGCTTTGTATGACACTAGTCATTGTACCAGATAATTTCTTAATATCTTAACCTTTTAAGATGTAGGATGTAATAGTACTTCCTATGTGTGGTCCACATAAATGGAGCATGCTCGGGAGCTGAGACTGCACCTTACCCAGCAGATGCCGGCTATTTGCCTGAGCGTCACAGAAAAACGTCATTTTGACTATATACTGCAGTTCAGTAGTATTGCATTTTCCAGAGCATGTGATCAAAGGTTTAATTACTCTGAGGGGGCTGAAAAAGTAAAGTAAAAAAGTGTAAAGTTTTTTTAAAATGTTGAAAAAATATCTGAAAATTCAAATCATCCTTCTTTTTCCCACTTAATAATAAAAAAGCATATTTGGTACTACAGTTACACTAAAAGACTGAGATTTATCAAAATATAAAGTCATTTGGTCATGAAGGTTTTAAGGGGGTTGTTCCACGTTGGTAAATTATCACCTGGTCATGTGGTGTTTGGCTATCTTTGGCAGACCCATAGACAATTAATGGAGTTATGGTCAGCATGGTCAACCTCCACTCCATACAAACGAAGCTCTACAGAGCCCTGTTTTTGGAATTAGTGAGGCTCCCATCGATCAGTAAGTTAAAGGATAGGTGCTAACGTTCCAATTTTTTTGCAAATCCTTCAAGGAGTACCTAAACCTTTTGAACTATTTTTCTTATAAGGCTGTGGTTCCACGGTCCGGAACCACAGCGCTTTGGACGGAGCGGAAATTCCGCTCCGTCTAAGCCCCGCCCCCTTTCTGACGCGCGCTCTTTCCGGAGGTGTTCAGGACACCTCCGGAACACCTCCGGAAAGAGCGCAGGGCTACATAGCCCTGTGTGAAATTAACACGCGAGGACATGCTGCGGTCTGAAAAGACGCGCCGGATGTCCGTTTACGCAGGTCTGCCACCTGCGTGTTGTTACGCATAGTGGAGACGGGATTTCTTGAAATCCCCTCCACTATGCTGTAACATCTGGACGCTGCGTGTTTGGCGCTGCGCCAGCGCACAGCGCCAAACACGCAGCGTTTACTGATCGTGGAAACTCACCCTAATTGAACTTTCTACTATGCATGGAGATCGGTGGGGTCTGAGTCCTGAGAAGCCTATGATTTCTATTGAATCCTCACTACGCTCTGTGCGCTCCTGCACCTCTTAATTTTTTTTTGGAGTGATTTGTGGGTTCTCAGGTTCTGGAACCCAACCAATCTGCTTGCAATTAAAAGGGCACACAAATGTAGAAAAGTCATAAAGGTTTAGTTCAAAATTAATACATGATAATGACCAAGATTGTTAATATAACAGTTTAAAATAACAATATACAATTAATTATAATTAATTCTAACATTATTATAGTATTTTGGAGAATTGTCATACCTCATATGAATGCTATATATTTCTAATGTTTTTTTGTTTTGTATTTGCAGATGGCGCAGATGTAGAAGATGATCCAGCTTGCTCATGGCCAGCATCATCGCCGTCTAGTAAAGATCAGACATCACCCAGCCACGGAGAAGGTTGCGATTTTGGTGAAGAGGAGGGTATTCCTGGGTTGCCGTATCCCTGCCAGTTCTGTGACAAATCCTTCAGTCGCCTCAGCTATTTAAAACACCATGAACAGATTCACAGTGACAAACTACCTTTTAAGTGCACATATTGTAGTAGATTGTTCAAGCACAAAAGAAGTAGAGATCGCCATATAAAACTGCATACTGGAGACAAAAAATATCACTGCAGTGAGTGTGATGCAGCATTTTCTAGAAGTGATCATCTTAAAATTCATTTAAAGACTCATACTTCCAACAAGCCATATAAGTGTGCCATTTGTAGGAGGGGGTTCCTCTCTTCAAGCTCTTTGCATGGTCATATGCAGGTACATGAGAGAAATAAAGATTGTTCACAGTCTGGTGCCAGAATGGAAGACTGGAAATTGAAGGACACCCAGAAATGCAGCCAGTGTGAAGAGGGGTTTGACTTTCCGGAGGATCTCCAGAAACATATAGCGGAATGTCACCCTGAATGTTCTCCAAATGATGATAGAGCTGCCCTCCAGTGTATGTATTGCCATGAACTTTTCGTTGAAGAAACCTCTCTTTTGAATCACATGGATCAAATTCATAGCAGCGAGAAAAAAACTCTTGTAGCATTTGCTCAGAAAATTTCCACAGTATAGAGGAGCTCTATAGCCATATGGATAGTCATCAGCACCCTGAATCCTGTAATCCAAGCAACAGTCCTTCTTTAGTTACTGTAGGTTATACATCGGTATCGAGTACCACCCCCGATTCAAACCTGTCTGTAGACAGTTCCACAATGGTGGATATTGCTCCACCACTGACAAAAAGTCGTGGGAGGAAAAGAGCTTCTCAGCAAACAGGTGATCTCAATGCCCCATCAAGCAAGCAAGCTAAAGTCACATACAGCTGCATCTACTGCAGCAAACAGTTATTTTCTAGCCTTGCTGTCCTCCAGATACATCTTAAAACTATGCATTTAGATAAACCAGAGCAGGCTCATATCTGTCAGTACTGCTTAGAAGTATTACCTTCTCTCTACAATCTAAATGAACATCTCAAACAGGTACATGAAACTCAGGATCCAGCATTAATCGTTTCCACTATGCCTGCCATGGTGTATCAATGCAACTTTTGCTCTGACGTATTCAATGACCTTAACATACTCCAAGAGCACATTAGAAGTTCACATGGGTTTCCAAATCCAGTTGCAAAAGACAGTAATGCATTCTTCTGTCCCCATTGTTACATGGGATTTCTCACAGACTCTTCCTTAGAGGAGCACATTCGTCAAGTCCATTGTGACCTCAGCAGTTCTCGGTTTGGTTCTCCAGTATTGGGTACCCCAAAAGAGCCAGTGGTTGAAGTATACTCTTGCTCGTACTGTACCAATTCACCTATCTTTAATAGTGTTCTTAAATTAAACAAGCATATCAAGGAAAATCACAAGAACATTCCGTTGGCATTAAATTACATCCATAATGGGAAGAAATCTAGGGCTCTGAGTCCCTTATCTCCTGTTACTTTGGATCAATCCTCCTTAAAGATGATGCAGACCATTGGTGGCAATCCTTCAAGACCTGCAGGCGAGTACATCTGCAATCAATGTGGTGCCAAGTATTCGTCCCTCGATGGTTTTCAGACTCACTTAAAAACTCATCTTGATACCGTTCTGCCAAAATTGACATGCCCCCAGTGCAACAAAGATTTTCCAAACCAAGAATCTCTTTTAAAACATGTTACCATTCACTTTATGATCACATCGACATATTATATTTGTGAGAGTTGTGACAAACAGTTTACTTCAGTGGATGATTTGCAGAAACACTTGCTAGACATGCATACATTTGTTTTCTTCCGTTGCACACTATGCCAGGAAGTGTTTGACTCCAAAGTCTCCATTCAGCTTCATTTGGCTGTGAAACACAGCAATGAAAAGAAAGTGTACCGTTGCACTTCCTGTAACTGGGACTTTCGCACAGAAACTGACTTACAGCTTCACGTAAAGCACAACCACCTGGAGAACCAGGGAAAAATCCACAAGTGCATTTTCTGTGGCGAGTCCTTTGGCACAGAAGTAGAGCTACAGTGTCACATTACAACCCACAGCAAAAAATATAATTGCAAATTTTGCAGTAAAGCTTTTCATGCCATCATTTTATTAGAAAAACATTTGAGGGAAAAACATTGCGTGTTTGAAGCCAAACACAAAACTGTGGAACCAATGGAGCTCCAGAACAAGTTCAGAGAGAAGAGGTGGATCTTCAGAACCTATTGACTAACAATCAAGAATCTCATAATAGTCATGATGGCAGTGAGGAAGATATAGATACCTCAGAACCAATGTATGGCTGTGATATATGTGGTGCTGCCTACACCATGGATTCTTTATTGCAAAACCACCAACTCCGAGATCACAATATTCGACCTGGAGAAAGTGCAATTGTCAAGAAAAAGGCTGAGTTAATTAAGGGAAATTATAAGTGCAATGTCTGTGGTCGTACATTTTTTTCTGAAAATGGTCTGAGAGAGCACATGCAGACACATCTCGGTCCAGTAAAGCATTACATGTGTCCGATATGTGGGGAACGCTTCCCATCTTTGTTAACTCTTACAGAACACAAAGTTACACATAGTAAGAGTCTGGACACTGGGAACTGCAGAATTTGTAAACTTCCCCTACATAGTGAGGATGATTTCTTAGAACATTGTCAAATGCATCCAGACCTGAGAAATTCATTGACAGGGTTTCGTTGTGTAGTGTGCATGCAGACAGTGACATCAACTCTGGAGCTCAAGATTCACGGCACATTTCATATGCAGAAAACTGGAAACGGATCTGCAATTCAGTCCACTGGCCGTGCACCTAACTTACAGAAGTTGTTCAAGTGTGCTTCTTGTCTAAAAGAGTTTCGCTCTAAACAGGACTTGGTGAAGCTTGATATTAATGGTTTGCCCTACGGCCTTTGCGCTACTTGTGTTAATCTTAGTAAAAGTGCCAGTCCAACTACCAATGTGATTTTAAACACTAACAGGCCTTCTCTAAGTCATCCTGACAATATGCCCTGTGTAGATGGTAAAAGTAAGGCCTCCATGATGAAGACCCGATGCTCTAGTTGCAATGTTAAATTTGAATCTGAAAGTGAACTCCAAAATCACATTCAGACTGTCCACCGAGAGCTAGGATCTGAAAACAATACATCTCAGCTGAAAACGCCACAAGTGTCACCAATGCCCCGCATCAGCCCTTCTCAATCGGATGAGGTAACTATATTGCTGCTATATGTAATGATTTCTATTTTCTTGTCTAACCCATATTGAACCTTACATTATCCTGGCGTCTATTTTTAAAGAACACCTGTCTATTCCCTTTGTATGTCTATTTTAATGGCAAACTGTGAGCAGGTTTTTGCAACCTCATCTGAGCACAGCATAATATAGGAAAAGAGACCCTGATTCCAACGATGTATCAATTAGTTTACTGGGTGCAGCAGTCATGACACAATCAGAGTTTTTAGATGTAGCATGCAGCAGAGCTCAGAAATCTACCCCCACCCACACCACAGCTAACTCTGCCCACACCACAGCTTTCTGTATACATTGTCTATTAATAGTGTGCTGCTTATCAGAGGAGGGGGCGTGGTCAGACCAGGGCTCGCATACACTGTGGTCCAAGCAGTGATAATATCCTCATTGTATGGAAACAACAGCACACAGCCTAATAAGTGACATATTATTGAAATTTGTGTTGCTGTCCCTACCACATGCTGTTCTCAGCTTACAAAGTAAAAACCTGCTGACAGATTCCCTTTAAGTAAATAATTGCATTTTTCATAATATAACAATTCTGGAGCATCTTTTCTTACTGCTCTCTGTTGTGTGGTTATTCCAATTAGAAACCTATAAATTAATGGACAGCTGGGCATTTCCAGTTGAGCGGTTGTCCCTACGTGGTCTAACACTGTCCAGTCAGTGCTTACAGTGGCAGTATAAGGACACACCCCTTCACAGTAGGAAGGGTAACACCCAGATGTCAATTTATCTATACATACATTTTTTTGGAGGATGAGCACAACATAGGTTTATGAGAAAAGATGCAGAATTGTTGTTATCCGTGAGCTTTACTGAAGTAAATCTAAAACAATTCGCCTCTTTCAATTTTAGGCTAAATTCCCATAAGTATTTGGTGCATTTTTGATGTTTCATATTTTCGCTGCTCAAAAAACAGTGAATATCGCAGTACCAGCAAAGCAGATGGGTTTTATCAAAATCTCATTCCCACTGTGCTGTTTTTTTTTGTTTTTTTATTGCAGTATAATTACAGTTGCAGTAAATATGTGTTTTATTTGCAGATTTTTTTCCATAGACTTGAATGAAATGGGGAAAATCCCCAGGTAAAAAGCGTATGTGTTATAGTGCATTTCCACAGCACTAAAAATGACTTTGTCAATAAAGTTTTATCCAAGTCAATTAGCCAGTAAGTATCAAAGACCGAGCAGTTTTATTTAAAACATGACATACCAAAAGGAGATAAAACCACAAGTGAAAAAAACACGATAAAAATGCCATTAAAAAAAAAAGTAGTCTAATTTAAGTAGTTGGTGAAGAAATGCTGCAGAAAATCTGCAATGTCAAAAACTCACCAAATACTCATCTGCTGGGAAATTCCAAAAAAAAGCACACCTAGATCATGTTGTGACTTTTTTTATACTACACCTAGCTTTTACACATTATCAAAATTGCTGATTTTACTACAACTGCATAGAAACTATAGAGGAAAACTGCAAAAACAAAATAAAATTTGTGAGCCTGGCATAATTTGGGTGAAAGTTCTCATTTATTGTTCTTCTGTAAATGTTTTTGAAATGTGTTTTTTATATATATATATATCGGTAGATCATCCCACTCAGCGGTACACGGAGGTAGACATGGGAACACTGTCTCTAGAAGTCCTTCACTGGTTTGTTAGGTACATGCGGAATCAACCATGGTAAAGTAAAAATAAACACAGCCCTTTGGGCAAAACAGGAAAACAAATCAAAATGGTATCTCACAGTCCATACGTCAGGTGTAGCAAAAACACATGATTCCGTTTAGCACCAATACAAGCTCTTCTCTGGAGTTAGCCTCTCCAAACACACTGAACACTGAATGCCTAAGAAGGCAGACTATTTAAACCCCAGACCACACCCTGGGGTGGAGATAAGGAGGACAACCTTCCATTCACTCTATGGTTATCCACAAAAACCCAGCCCTTAAAAAGGCTGATTAACCCCTCTCAAAACATTGTGTGCTGGAGCAAACTTCTGGGTTTCAAATCTCTGAAGCAATAGCCTCCGTGAAACGTATCTCCCCTCCAGCACTTTGCAGTGGCTTTGTCGCAATATAGATATCTGCAATTCTCAATGCAGATTACCTTGGTCTTTGTGGCATTTCATTTTGTGAAGAATACTGATGCACAAACTATTAACCCTTGTCCGTAAATTAGATGGTAGGTAATTTATAATAGTTTGACTTTCCATCATGGTTTTATTCTTGTAAAACACAAGTCTGTGGTTTGGACAAGGTTGCGGACCCTGCAGAAGTAGCCACACACAGAGCGAATGAGGAATGGATGCCGTGTTTGCTTCACAGGACCTTACTCTGATGAGGCGTGACCTGAAGATATAAAGGGCTCAAATTATTATTTTGCAATTTTCAACACCACATAAAACGAAGAGTGTGAACGGAAGTAGATTGGAAGCTACGTCGTGCCTAGGGAGCCTCTGCATCACTATGCTTGCTTAGAAGGAGGCGTAAAATCACCACTTGCATGTACTACCGCTATAAATATTACATATAGCATATTGCAATAGTCAGTGCAACAAGATGAAATTCACACAGATACACAGATCATTTTCTTTGACAACTTAATCTTGTGGAGAGCAGTACAGATTCTATTGCAATAAAAAATGTAACATCCACATTTGACATTTAAAGGGACACATAGTCATCACTTTCCTAGTTTAATTTTACCACAACATAGTAAAGGTCACATCCTCTGTGAAATATGGGAATTTCATTGAAGTTCATTTTTTTTTTTCAATGGCGTTACAGCAGATTATGAAAATAATATCAGTGGTGTTTTCATAGCTGGTTTTCCTCTTAGCTCTCTGTCACTGTAGGTCAGTCTGGCTGTGCCTCTAGTGGCCGCACTCAATCCTTGGCTTGCCACATCCCACGCGCTTCGCTATTCCTTTATGTGCAGTGTAGCAAAGTATAGGTTTTAATTAAGCCCTTGAAGATTCACGCCACATTTCTACCATATAAATTTTTGTTTGAAATTGATCTGGGCCTTCACCTTAGAAATCCCCTTCTGAGGGATTACATCTTATTGAAAATTCAAGAAAGACGATATTTCCCTGTAGATGGTGCAGTATCAAGTGTTGATAGCGCTCAACATTCTGAGTAATTGAGGGGAGGAGAGAAGTTGTTCACTAAATTGATGATTTCTGGATTGCTTTTAGCCAAGGAAGTTAAAATCTTCAGTCCTGTGCATCTGTAGATCTCTGTGCACTCACTAGTTTTTTTATTAACAGGCCTAAAGGAAAACAGGAGAGATCGGTATCATAATATAAAATGTAACTGCCACAGGTGGCAAGTATAATGGGGCGATGATAAGACAAATACCGTACATATCTACTGCAAACCAGAAAAGTAACTCATGCAGCTTGTGGTAAACTAATTTTTACTTAATCTTCTTTCCAATATATGACATACAAGTATGGGATATGCTGGGTCCAGGCGTGTGCTTAGAAATCATTAAAAATCCTGAGGCCCCATAGCAAAAGTTTTAATTGCCTCCCTCCACAAAAAAACAAAACAAAAATATTTAATATTCGGAAGGGTCACAGAGAGCAAATCTCATAACTTTGCAGTCCTTACAAAGTAATTTTCCTCCTCCTGAACCCATAGATTGCCTTTCATTGTCCCCAGAAAGTATGATGCTGACAAAAGTGCCTCCCAAACAATTATGATACCCCCACAGTGAATTCCTCCATAGTACCCTCCACACGCACAGTATAATGACCCTACTATACCCCACCTCAACTACCTCGGCATGGTATGGTGATCCCAGCACAGTATGATTCCCCCAACAGTGACCACCACACAGCCCTCCATGCAGTATAATGGGCCTACATACAGGATAGTGGCCCAACACATCACTGCACTCTATAATTGCCCCCCACTCCTAACATTATAATGACTCCCACAGAGTCCCCACACAGTATGATGGACCCCACCCAAACCCTCCACTGTATACTTACCGTATTTTTTGGACCATAAGACGCTCTTTTTTTCCCCCCAAAATTTGGGGAAAATGGGGGTGCATCTTATAGTCCCAACATACCTAAAAATCCGGTGGTGGCGGTGGTCCCGGTGGGGGCGGCAGCCTTCCTGTGGTGTCTGGCCAGCAGCGGGGCTCTGTGCTGCGTGGGGGGCTCCGCCAGCATTTCCCTCTTAGCCGGACAGCCCCCCGCAGCTCCGCTGCTGCGGCCTCCTGATAGATGGCCGCCAGGGGCCTCTGGTGGCGGTCCCGACGAAGTCTTCTGCGGTGGTGCCGGGGCAGCATCTAGTCCTGAGATCTCGGGAGAAGAGATCTCGTTGCCGAGACTTGAATGAGATTCGGCGGCCATCTTACCGGAGGCCCCTGGCGGCCATGTTTGAGGACACCACTGAGTTGCAGGAGGGAGCGGAGCTGCGGGGGGCTTTCCGGCTAAGACCGAAATGCCGGCGGAGCCCCCCCCCGCAGCACAGAGCCGGCTGCTGCCCCAGCACCACCGCACGGAAGACTTCGTCGGGACCGCCACCGGAGGCCCCTGGCGGCCATCTATCAGGGGGCCGCAGCAGCGGAGCTGCGGGGGCTGTCCGGCTAAGAGGTAAATGCCGGCGGAGCCCCCCACGCAGCACAGAGCCCCACTGCTGGCCAGACACCACAGGGCACAGGAGGCTGCATTGGGACCACCGCTATGGGATGTGAGTACCATATATAGCACAGCGACCCCACAGAACACAGCAGCCACCCCACACAGCACAGCCACCCCACAGAGCACCCCTGCAACACAGAGCACTTCGGACTGTAAGACGGACCCCCATTTGACACATTATTTTTTTTTCCCTATTTTCCTTCTGAAAATTTGGGGTGCGTCTTATGGTCCAGTGCGTCTTATAGTCCGAAAAATACGGTAGTTTTTTTAAATATTGTTTGCTATTCAGTTTGACATAATTAATGGCTGTAAAATGCTGTGAAATTAATAGCACTATACTGTATAAGTAAGTAAAATAAATAAATATTAACTTTTTTCTGGAGCTCAGTATGAGGATATCAAACACTTATTTTTTTTACTACAATTTACATACACTTTATAAAAAGACACACATACATGTTTTTCTCAATATCTGACATGAAATCATATTAAACCTTTTCCGTTTTAGATCAATTAGGATTACCATAATTATTATTTGCCAATTGCCAGAATAATGAGAAAGAGAATGTTTTAAAGCATTTTTATTACTTACTGGAAAGTCCAAAGTTTACATACACTAAGATTACTATGCCTTTAAACAATTCTGGACTGCCCATATAATGATGTCACGTGTTTGGAAGCTTCTGATAGGCTTTTTGGCAACATCTGGTTAATTCGAGACACAGCTGTGGATGTATTTTAATGCACACCTGAAACACACTGCTTCTTTGTGTAGCATCATGGGAAAGTATCAAGAAATTAGCCAAGATATCAGGAAGAATGAAAAAAGAAGGAAACCCTGAAGACCAATATTTTCAAAATACCAAGAATTTTTATTAGAAAATATAGATTAAAATCAGAAGGGTGGGAAACCAATAACAAAAAAGGGGGGCACAGCACGGGGAAACAACATGATTGCAAAAATAAAATAAAAAGCGGTAATAAGATAGAAAATATGTAATTATATTATAGAAACAAAGTGGACCAAAGATACCATTTGTAAATACCGCTATGATATAATAGCAATCAATGAGAGAATTGATTGACCCAAGTCATTCAGTTTCAGGGCAATGGTACCAAATACTAATGAAATGTATGGAAACGTTTGACTTAATGCCTTAAAACATTCCCTCTCTCTCATTCTGGCATTTGGCAAATATTAATGATTATGGTATTGACCTAAAACGGGAAAGGTTTATTCTGATTTCATGTCAGATATTGAGAAAACATGCATGTGTCTTGTTATATAGTGCATGTAAACTTTAGGTTTCAACTGTATTCTCACACACAAAAAAATCAATGAAAAAAAAACTAAACACTTTTTTTGGGGGGGGGTGAGGGGAGGAGAGAAGTTCTCCATATTCCTGGACCAATGCAGGTATTATTTTCCTGTAGACAGAGTTGGATGTGGGCTTCTTTCTTGCAGTACAAGATGCATAAAATGTTTTGATCACTCTTAATTTTTTTGTGTGCTAAAAATACAACATTTTGTGTCACAGCCTGCAGTATTTATTTCTACCGTTTTTGATGACCTATAACTTTTTATCACATTTTTGTTTTGTGAGAGCGGTACAAAAATGTCAGCTTTGTCGTTGCAGCTTTTATAGTGTATCCTTATACAGTGATATAGTAGTACGTGTTACTGTGGATGTGGCAATAACAAATATGTGACTTTTTTAGCTACAGTTTTTTTTCATCTACTATATAATCGTCTAATTCTGTCTGTCTGTAACGGAAATCCCATGTCGCTGATTGGTCGCGCCCGGCCAGACGCGATCAATCAGCGACAGGCGATGTCCACCCGCAAATTGGCGCAGGATTTGAACACGCACGCCACCGCTATCGTCGGAAGATCAGCAGAGCTAGCCGCTGATCTCCCGACGGTAGCCGCGGGTCATCTCCTGCTGCATGGAGGTCAGCGGCGACGCAGCCAGCTGCTCGCAGCGGAAGAACCCCGACTGGCGGCCTCCACGTAAATCCCACCAGCAGCAGCCTCCACATATACCCCAGCAGCAGCAGCAGCAGGCCTCCACATATACCCCAGCAGCAGCAGCCTCCACATATACCACAGAAGCAACCTCCACATATACCCCAGCAGCAGCAGCTTCCACGTATACCCCAGCAGCAGCAGCCTCCACGTATACCCCAGCAGCAGCAGCCTCCACGTATACCCCAGCTGCAGCCTCTATATACACCCCAGCAGCAGCCTCTATATACACCCCAGCAGCAGCCTCTATATACACCCCAGCAGCCTCTATACACCCCAGAAGCCTCTATATACACCTCAGCAGCCTGTATATACACCCCAGCGGCCTCTATATACACCCCAGCAGCCTCTGTATACACCCACAGCAGCCTTTATATACACCCCAGCAGCAGCCTCTATATATACACCCCAGCTGCCTCTATATACACCTCAGCAGCCTTTATATACACCCCTGCAGCCTCTATATACACCCCAGCAGCCTCCACATATACCCCAGCAGCAGCAGTCTCTATATACACCTCAGCAGCCTGTATATACACCCCAGCAGCCTCTATATACACCCCAGCAGCAGCAACCTCTATATACACCCCAGCAGCAGCAACCTCTATATACACCCCAGCAGCCTCCACATATACCCCAGCAGCAGCAGTCTCTATATACACTCCAGCAGCGCTTCCAGCACAGAGTAAAATAAAACAAACTATTAAATCTTCATAAATAAACTTGATATATATTCTAGAATACCTGATACTTAGATCGGGCCACCATCTAGTATTAGAATATTTATTTTGGGGGAATGAGGATTGAACTGAAGTTTTGGGGAGGGTGTTTTACGTTTAAGTGGTGAAAACCCCCACATTTTCTTTCACTTTCTTTTTATGTTATGTACTAGTCGCCCAATGGGACATTAAGTACAATCTAATGACCGCATTTAGTAGTGCTATGTGTAACACTACACTGGCAGCGTTCAACTAATCGTTGATCTAATTGGCTGTGGTGTACGTCAGACCTAGAGGTCTTTGTCAGGCCTACTGTTGCCATAGCAACCATAAGCCCTCACGATTGCACTGTGGGCTTCCAACGGACTGACTCCTCATGTGCCGCTGTCAATTGGCGGGATGGCATCAGTGCTGTACCAGAATCTGTACGATGCTATAGGCATGAAGAACATATCCACCATGGCGCACTCAGTGACCTGTGCTTATGACGGATTTGTATGTCAAATAGGGGGTTACATTGTATTTTATGATCATAAAATGAACATTTTAGATTCAGACACAGAAGTTTTCAAAATGGATTACATTTTACAACCATTCTGAAATCGATTTTCAAAGTAAATACAGCGTCCTGGTGGCTTTATATAGACTGCACTGTCTTAGACCAAGGCATCTCCAATGTTTTATGAGTAGACTCTAATATGCAAATTGTTTCTTCAGAGAGGAAGAGGACTTGACCTCTATAGCGCCACCTTTACTAATCCTAAAAGTCAATATTGACTCTTTAACGAGCCTTGCCATATGACTTTGGATAAAAGCCAAACCAGAATCTAAATTTGCAGATACGGTGTTTTGGGGTGTTATTCCTCACCAGTGCAAAGTATGAGATGTGATTTGTCTAGGTGAGAGGCTCTGGACTGGGTCTAAGGAGTAACATTTCTCCTTGCGCAGATTGACTAGCCGCTTATTGGAAGCAGCAATCCTCAAATTCTATATAGACTCTTTAAGAAGCATTGCAATATCGCTTGTTCCAGTAGGTGGCACTAGAGTTCTAGTCTTCTTCCTCTCTGAAGAGACAATTTGCGTATTTAATATCCCAGAGGAGCATGCTTATAAGTCTCCTCACTCTGATATACCAGGCTTGGTTTGTCACGCTCCACAGAGAAATGTTACCCCTTAGAACACTCTGAGTCTACATGTGTCTGATCCAGTCCTGAATAACTTATATATATAGATATTGATGGATATCTTCAACATCCAATGAATAACAACCATCTACATGTTCTGATTCCATCCTATTTACATAAAACAACTTTCATTGATTTTAACCTTTGGAATTGACAGTTTTGCCGTCTACTTTGTAGAGCTTAAGACAGAGCATTATTATACTCTTCAGTATAGAATTTCAAGAACAGCCACTGAGACAGGAACTGACTGTTTCCTCTTACAAGGACCTGGCCCATAATTTCTATATTAAAGTCTGTCTAGTTGTTTATGCTAAAATAAACAAACTTGTGATAGAGTAACCTGATAAGCCCCCTCGTTCCTGTTTCCCAACCTCTTTTTGTCTTCCTCATGTATCTGTATAATATTTATTTTTTTACCCCCCAAAACCTCCTTCCTTTGATTTGGGTTCTATGCATTTTTAAACTCTTATCTATCACCAATTACCACACACATTTTTAATGCATATACCTGCTTGTTTGTAGTATGCAAAGCCCTCCACATTCTCATTTTTTCTTCTAATAATTAAAGATATGAGGGTTCTCCTGGACTTGGATTGGTAAGAAATAAATGAAGCTTGTTTGTTCTCCTTCCATTCTTGCAGGTTTCTTTTGGTTACTAAAATATACTCATTGGTTAAACGGGTAGTACTATCTCAGGAATTCATAGTATATTCACATGTCATACATGTCAGACGGACATGGGTCCCACCTCTCCGACAACCCCTATCTCAGAAATGGGGTTCACAAACTAGGCACGCTTACTCCGTTATTTTTGGAACTAACATAGAAGTCAGTTCAGAGAACTGTATTTGAGCTGCCCTTGCATTCACCTAATTAAGGTACAGATCCCCCTTTTATTATTGGACCACAATTTATTAAACATTCTATGGCATATTCTGTGGATATGAAGTAAATGTCTGAAGTTGAAATATAACTTAAAGGGAATCTGTCAGCAGAATCAACCTTTCTAAGCCATTTACATAACCATATAGTTCTTAGAAAGTTGAATAAAATGTTACCTTGATATCGGCAAAATGATGTCTTTTTCCAGAAAAAACGATGTATTTCTTGATATGTAAATGAGCTGTTAAGATCTATGGGCTGGACACAGATCTCCCGGAGAATTTGCATTCAGAGCTTATTTTAAATTAAAGGGAGTCATTACCAGTGTGAGACATGTAATGACTGACAGTCTGCTCTCCTGACCTTACGGCAGAGCTGTGTGTGAATATAATTAAAACAGTACAGCAGAGCTTTGTCTAATCACAAACATATTTGCAGCTGTCCTGTCATAGTGCTGTCAACTTGGCAGCAAAGCTGTGCCGACTATAAGGCCGGGGTCAAACATGCGAGAAACTCACACGATTTTTGTGAGTCTCTCGCATGAACACCCGACACTGCCGCCGGCACTCGGACCGGAGAGTTCGGCTGCATGTAATTCTACAAGTGTCAGCGGCAGTGCCGGGTGTTCATGCGAGAGATTCGCGCGAGAATCGTGCGAGTTTCTCACATGTGTGACCCCAGCCTAACTAACACTTCATCAGATTCCATCTCACAGGCAGCCAGTGTGGAGGAGGGGCATTACAGCCGAACTTTGTCTTATTACAAATACATCTAGGTGTAACTCTTCTCTTTGTAGAAGGTTTAGGATGGTGAATCCTACAGTTTCCCTTTTAAGTTTTGTTTGTTCTATTAAAATGGCTGTATTAAGGCTAAGTTCACACAAGGCTTTTTTGCAGCATTTTCTAACGCCTTTTTATGTAAATTTTCAGCCGCGTTTACAGTACCAGCAAAGTCTGAGATTTCAAAAATCTTATGCACACAGCTTGGTTTTTTTTTGTCATCGGGATTTTGAGCTTTGCATGGTTTTTTGTTACTTCTTTCAGAAAAAACGCTGAAAATATGCACCAAAAACGCAGGTATTGGGTTTTGCTGCATTTTTTGTGCCAAAACCTGATTCTATAGACTAGAACTTTTTTTTCAACACTAAACTTTATCAGCATGCCAAAACCACAGCAAAAAACACAAGAAAAAGCAAGGAAAACATGCTATTTTCTCTGCAATTTCTTTCCTGCCAAGAGATCAGGTTTTGTTTCAGAAAAAAAAAAAACACGCTGAAAATACACTTAGGCCGGCGTCACACTTCTTAGTGTGATGAAACTCGCGCATCAATACCTGGCACTGCCGCCGGCACTCGGGACCGGAGTGTGCGGCTGCATGCATTTCTATGCAGCCGCACACTCCGCTCCGAGTGCCGACGGCAGTGCCGGGTATTGATGCGAGAGACTCACGCGAGTTTCTCACATCGCACTCGCAAGTGTGACCACGGCCTCAGTGTGAACTTACCCTAGATAAGGGGCATAGCTGTGGGTGATGACAATTCCTGTATCATGCTGTGTAAGGCCTCTTTCACACTTCAGTCGTTCGGCGTCAGTCAGAATCCGACATTGTGACGGATCCGTCAAAAATAGTGAACAACGGAGTGAACAGATCCGTTTTTTTGGCGGATCCGTTTAGCAGATACGCCGAAACAACAGATCCGTTTACTCTGTCACATCCGTTTTTCCATCCGTTTCATCCGTTTTTTGACAGATCCGTATTTCACATGGGAGGATCTCCAACGTGATTGGCTACTGTAAACTACGTGGAAACTATATATAGGGTGTCTTTACACCATATTTATTTTGGTACCTTTACACCAAGTTGTGTTTTTTACCTTTTAACGCTTTTAAACTTTAGCACTAAAAAAAACAAAAAAACAAAGACAATAAATGTGTTTTCAAACAAAATAAATATTTACCAAAAGGCATACAGAACTGGCTGCATTGTAGATGGCAGCGGAGAACAAAAACATACAGACCTGGCTGCATTGTAGACAGCAGTGGAGATAATTGCTGTGAAGCCACGTCGATAGTGCGGGACGGAACACCAGGTTGGGTAGGATCAGAAGTGGAAAGGGTGATAAAAACATGAGGTTGGGCAGGGAGTTGAGGGGCAGATGTGGTTTGTGGGAGGAACAGTGAAGGTGTTGGTGGGATGGGGTACGGTGAAGTTAAGGGTGAACACTGGGAGGGTGAACTAAAATACTGGGAATAATGGAACGGGGAAGGCTGGAATGGCGAGGGAGTGGAAGGAGGATGGACGGCAGCTGGATGGACGGCAGGTTGAGGTGGGAAAGGTGTTGGAATTTGCTGGGTAGGTGGATGGGCTTGGGACATTGCCTGCGCTAGAGCAGTGTGGCAGCCTTGCATCACATGCATCTGCAGGTCAGGAGTTAGATTTCCCATGTGCCTGAGTACTGACTGAAAAAAGCAGTGTCTTGGTGACAAGTTTGCATCTGAATGCATCCTATCAACACGACTACTGAGTTCAAGTATGTTTTTGTTCAACATACTGAACCCAGCAGTTACTTGATCATTCAAAAGTCTGATTGTGTTTTGAAAGGATGCATTCAGATGCAAAAACTCAGGCACATAGCTCCTTTCCTGACCTCTCTGGCGCTGCCGTCCAGACCACAAAGGTTGTCTAGATGTGGTGGCAGTGTCAGCGGGGTGGGGTAAAGGGAACTCTAACGCGTCACCTGCAACTTCATGTGACGAAGTCTGCGCTGCTACTCCAGCTCTGGTGGATGGGGCCGAGGGACCGGACAAGAGGGAAGGTGCAGAGGGGCGGGTCTTTCGACGTGGTCCCCGGTGGCGGACTCCTGAGGGATCGCTTCAGAGAGGACCAACTCGGAAGCAGGCTCCCGAGTGCTGCAGACAGTGCTGTAAAAGAAAAAAACAAAAAAAAAATTAATATATTGATATTACATTGCCCTTGCTGAAATAACAAAATAAGGTTAGACAGGTAAAACATTTTGGATACATAAATGGGGTGTGGAATATTTACCTTCTGCTGACCATTGTTGACCGGAGGAACGATAGGGCTCTGGCGTATTTATACCTGCTCCTGCTTCCTCCAGATCCACTTGGGGCCTGCATCTCCTTGTTGAATTCCCTCTTGAAGCGATCCCTGAGTGACCACCACCGTGTGATAACCCTGTCAACCCGGAAAGTAAAAACAAAAATTTGTTTTAGTATACAACACATTACATCCTCCACCATAACTTACTGAACTGTGAATACTTACGCGCATTATCCTGGTCCCGAGCGTCGAGTTCCTCCCAGTTCTCAATCACCACGCTGCATACTTCCTTCCCATAGCTGTCGGGTGATTACTTGGTCAGAATGTTGGCAGTCAGCCATATTCCACAGCACCTCCCTATCTTGGACCTCTTTAATGAGGGTGTCCACATCAATGCCTCCATACTCCACATCTGGATCGGGAGCACGCTGTGAAGCCTGTGGAAACAAGAAAATATATATATAATTCAGCAACATGAAGTAAAAAAAAATAATAAAACACAAAACAAAAAAAGGGTACTTACTCTGTGCTGACCGCCGCGACGATCATGCCGATGACCATGGGAGGTCCTTGGAGGAACTCTAGTCCGAGCCCTGGATTGTGAAGACTATAAAAAAGAAGAAAATAATAATTTTTGTGCTTGGAATGGAGGTATATGTTTTGTGTGTGCTGTGATCAATGTTTGTGTTTGGTAATAATGTGATGTATGTGAGGATCTGTCTGTGCAAAACTTACACTCTGCGCGCCCACTCCTGGTATTTCTCCACCCTGCCCTTCTTCTTCTGGAAGCCCCTCTGCTTCAGCTTCCTGTGCAAACAGAATACATGCATATAAGTTTACAATTAATGTTAACAACAACAAAACAAAAAAAAATTAATTACCTCAGTTCGGCGACTCTGTGGCCGGGGGCTCCTAGGAGAAGACATTACTGCGTACACTTGGCCCAGGCAAAACAGTCGGGCCTGACTGGGTCCTCTAAACAATCTGCAAGTATAAAGACACTTGATAAGCTACTGTACAAAGGATATTTTAGCTTTCTGGCCAATATACTTACATCAGAACTTGACAGTTGGGCCTGACTGGGTCAACTTGACAATTGGGCCTGACTGGGTCCTCTAAACAATATGCAAGTATAAAGACACTTAAACCTATGATACTATAAAATAATAAATAGATTACTTGTGTGGTTTTCCAACGCCATCTTTAACCCCTTCCCGACCCATGACGCCAACGTTGGCGTCATGAAAACCTGTGCCATCCCGACCCATGACGCCAATGTTGGCGTCATGCTATAAATCATGTTCCTGCGGGCCGGGAGACCCGACCCGCAGTAACAGGACCCTTACTGCATCACCACTGGGGGGTTGGCTTAACCCCCACGTAGCTACGATCGCTCTGATTGGCTGTTAAAAGTGAAACAGCCAATCAGAGCGATTTGTAATATTTCACCAATGAAACTGGTGAAATATTACAATCCAGCCATGGCCGATGCTGCAATAGCATCTGCCATGGCTGGACACCGTGATCTGACCCCCCCCCCCGCATCGAGTCACGGCGGTGATCAGCCGCCGCCATCGAAAGATGTCGGTGTACGGTCACCGCCGTCACTATCTGCTCCCCTGCTCCTGCGATCCGCTGCCCCCATATTCCGTTCCCCCCCCTCACTCCCGACCCCCCCTACTCACCTCTCCCGGTCCACCGATGTCCCTGGATCCGTCCCGGCGGCTGCCCGGGATTCTTCATGGGCGCCGCCATCTTGGAAAATGGCGGGCGCATGCGCAGTGCGCCCGCCGGCCGGCGCATGCGCAGTGCGCCCTCCAGTGTCCAACAATTTGTTTTGATCACTGTGATAAACTGTCACAGTGATCAAAATAAAAGAAAGTAAATGAACCCCCCCTTTATCATAGGTAGGGACAAATAAAAAAATAAAGATTTTTATTTTTTTTTCCTAGCAATTTGCTGCTGATCGCAGCTGATTTTGCTGCGATCCGCAGCGATATTGCTGCGGATCACGGCGGATTTTGCTGCGGATCGCTGGCGGATTTTGCTGCGGATCCGTGGCGGATTTTGCTGCGGATCCGCGGCGGATTTGCTGCGGATCCGCGGCGGATTTTGCTGCGGATCCGCGGCGGATTTTGCTGGGGATCCGCGCGGATTTTGCTGGGATCCGCGGCGCGATTTTGCTGGGGATCCGCGGCGGATTTTGCTGGGGATCCGCGGCTGATTTTGGCTGCGGATCCGCGGCGGATTTGGCGCTGCGGATCCACAGCAGATCCAGAAACCATGTACAGTACAGTGCAAATGAATGGTTAAAAAAAACGCTGTGCACATGCGGATTTGCTGCGGTTTTAAATCCGCAGCATGTCAATTCTTTGTGCGGATTCCGCAGCGGTTTTACACCTATTCCATTATAGGTGTAAAACCGCAGGGAAAAACCGCAGCAAATCCGCGCTAAATTTGCAGGTAAAACGCAGGTCATTTTACCTGCGGATTTAAGAAAAATCCGCAAGAGAATCCGCAACGTGTGCACGGGGCCTTAGGGTTAGAATTAGGCTGGGTTCATATTGCATTATGGCAGTCCGTTAGATGGACTGCGTTTCACCGCGGTGTAACGCAGTTCGTTAACGCTGCCATTCGCACCATTTGTGTGCGCATCGCAACGCATGCCGTAAAGCGGCATGCGTTCGCGACGTGCCGTTATTCAGTGACGGAGCCTCGGACACGGGCTGCAGCGTCTGGGCTCCGTCAATGCTAGCACAGATGAATCATCTGCTGATTCATCTGCGGTAGCGGGTATAGCATAACGCGATCGCGTTATGCTATACCGTTACCAGCCGGTCAACGCTACATGTTGAACGGGCTGGTAAAACGCAATATGAACCCAGCCTTAGGGTTAGAACTAGGGTTAGCATTAGGGTTATAATTAGGGTTAAGTTTAGAATTAGGGTTAGGGTTGGAATTTGGGTTAGGGTTGGAATTAGGGTTAGGCTTGTGGTTAGAGTTGGGATTAGGGTTAGGGGTGTGTTGGTGTTAGGGTTATGGTTAGGGTTTGTATTAGGGTTAGGTGTGTGTAGGGGTTGGGTTAGGGGTGTGTTGGGGTTAGGGTTGGAGTTAGAATTGAGGGGTTTCCACTATTTAGGCACATCAGGGGGTCTCCATACGCGACATGGCGCCACCATTGATTCCTGCAAATTTTGCGTTCAAAAAGTCAAACAGTGCTCCCTTTATTCCAAGCCCCGACGTATGCCCAAACAGTGGTTTATCCCCACATATGGGGTATCAGCGTACTCTGGAAAAATTGCACAACAACTTTGGGGTTCTAATTTCTCCTGTTAACATTGGGAAAAAAAAATTGGGGACTAAAAAATTATTTTTGTGGAAAACAAATGATTTTATATTTTCACGGCTCTGCGTTATAAACTTCTGTGAAGGACTTGGAGATTCAAAGTGCTTACCACACATCTATAGGAGTTCCTTGGGGATCTAGTTTCCAAAATGGGGTCACTTGTGGGAGTTTCTACTGTTTAGGCACATCAGGGACTCTGCAAACGTAACATGACGCCCGAAGACCATTCCATCAAGTGGGTGTCACGCGGTCTTATGATATGTGTACGATGTCAGTAAACTATTCTTAAAAGAACAACACTCTATACAACATATAGATTAGCAACATCAGCATGTAAATATAGAATAGATTTACCTGACACGATATCCGTTGAACTCAGGATTAATCTTGAGGACTTGATACACTGTCACAGGAAAGAAGAGGACCGGGGGTCTAACCTGACCCTAAACTGGGGTCCTAACTAATCCCTCACCTTGGAGGTACTGATAATGGTTCAGAGGTCCAAGTCTCCAGCCTAACCCTGTCTCCTATCAGTCCCTGAACCCTGTAATCAGTCCTAAGAAGGATTCTGATTACCACCAAAGGGATATGGGCTGATCTCTGCTAAATACACAGATTAGAAATATAAGACAGACTGGAGAAAACACAGACTTGCATACACACTCAAACACAGAAGGAACATAAATGATCTGGGATATTAAACTCTAAGCAAGGTGAGCTTAAAACAACTAAGGAGCTCTTTAACTTAAGTCTATACAGATACAATCCTATCTGTGGTCTGCATGAAGAATTTCACTGGCAACTCCCAAACAGACAACCAGAGATTTAAAGGAAACCAATCAACAAATAATTAATTGCAGCCGGAGAAACTGCACCCAGTCCCAGAACTGAGCACAGACAGAATTAACTCCCTAACTGCCAAACACAAAGAAACAGCAACTCAGCTGTGAGAAGTCAGAATGTGCAACCGCGACGATCTTCGTGGCGATGCACACATGACAGTACCCCCCCCTTCTACGAGGGGCCTCCGGACCCTCAGGGCCAGGTTTGCCCGGGTGAGTTCTGTGGAAGGTCCGCACCAAACGATCTGCGTTAATGTCAGACGCACTAACCCACGTCCTCTCCTCTGGACCATACCCCTTCCAATGCACCAAGTACTGAAGGGACCGGCGATTCAGACGTGAGTCAATGATCTTTGACACTTGAAACTCCAAGTTACCATTGACCACCACTGGAGGAGGAGGTAGAGGTGATGGTATGACTGGTGCCACGTACCTCTTAAGTAATGACTTGTGGAACACATTATGAATTTTAAACGTAGGAGGGAGGTCCAGACGAAATGCCACAGGATTAATTATGGAACTGATCCTGTACGGCCCGATGAATCTGGGGCCCAGCTTCCAGGAGGGCACTTTAAGTTTTATATTCCTGGTAGACAACCATACCAGATCGTTCACATTAAGATCTGGACCAGAAACTCTCCTCCTATCAGCCATACGTTTATAACGGTTCCCCATAGCACTCAGATTATTCAATACACCTCTCCACACTGAAGCAAGTGACGACGAGAAACGCTCCTCCTCAGGAACCCCAGAAGGGCCCCCCCATTGAAAGTACAAAACTGGGGATGAAAACCATATGCCCCAAAAAACGGGGATTTACCAGTGGACTCGCTCCGCCTGTTGTTAAGAGCGAACTCTGCCAGAGGCAAGAAAGAAGACCAGTCCTCCTGGTTCTCTGAGACAAAACACCGAAGATAAGTCTCTAGGCTTTGATTCAGACGCTCTGTCTGACCATTGGTCTGCGGATGAAAAGCCGAGGAAAATGACAATTGCATCCCCCGACGTAAACAAAATGCCCTCCAAAACTTGGACACAAACTGAGACCCCCTATCTGACACCACATCAGAAGGCAACCCATGAAGTCTCACAATCTCCCCAATGAACACCTGCGCCAGAGTTTTAGCATTAGGGAGGGCAGGAAGAGCAATGAAATGTGCCATCTTACTGAACCTGTCAACAACCACCAGTATGACAGTCTTCCCTGACGACTGAGGAAGGTCCGTGATGAAGTCCATAGACAAATGAGTCCATGGACGCTCCGGAAGTTTCAAGGGTAAGAGGGTCCCAGACGGACGGGTATGAGGGGTCTTAGAGCGAGCACAAACCCCACAGGACGCGACAAAAGTTAAAACATCTTTATTAACGTTAGGCCACCAAAACCGGCGAGAAAGGAGATCTAAAGTAGCCTTACTCCCTGGATGTCCTGCTAAAGCAGAATTATGATGTGCCTCAATAACCTTTTGTCTCAACTGATTTGGGACAAACAGTCTCCCTGGAGGTCCTGCAGGGGCGTCCCCCTGAACCTCTAATACCTCCTCCTCAAGCTCAGAACATACAGCCGACACTACCACCCCCTCCTGAAGGATAGGAATCGGGTCATCCATTTTCCCGGCCCCTGGGAAACTGCGAGACAAGGCATCCGCCTTAACATTCTTAGATCCAGGGCGATAAGTGACAACAAAATTAAACCTGGTAAAAAACAACGACCATCGAGCTTGTCTGGAATTCAGACGCTTAGCAGATTCCAAATACAGCAGGTTCTTGTGATCAGTAATGACGGTGACCGGGTGGACTGCCCCCTCCAAAAAGTGACGCCATTCTTCAAAAGCCAACTTAATGGCCAAAAGTTCCCTATTGCCGATATCATAATTCCTTTCGGCGGACGACAATTTCTTAGAAAAGAAAGCGCACGGATGCCATTTACCAGGGGACGGACCCTGGGACAATATTGCACCCACCCCTACGTCAGACGCGTCCACCTCCACAACGAACGGCTGTGATGCATCTGGTTGGATGAGAACGGGTGCCGAAGCAAAACATTTTTTCAAAGAGGAAAAAGCTTGGCAAGCTTTGTCCGTCCCTTTTCTTGTCATGTCAGTGAGAGGTTTGACAACAGATGAGAAATTACAAATAAATTTCCGGTAGTAGTTAGCAAACCCCAGAAAACGCTGCAGAGCCTTAAGATCCTCTGGCTGATCCCATTCAAGCACTGCTCTCACCTTTTCAGGGTCCATACGGAAACCGGAGGCTGACACCAAGAAACCCAAAAACTGAAGTTCCTGTACGGCGAATACACACTTTTCCAGTTTGGCGTATAGTTTATTGTCTCGCAAGATCTGCAACACCTGTCTCACATGCTCCTGGTGAGACACAAGATCTGGCGAGTAAATTAAAATGTCATCCAAATATACGACCACAAACAGCCCCACCAGATGACGAAAAATGTCATTAACAAAATGTTGGAATACTGCTGGTGCAGTAGTCAGACCAAAAGGCATGACAAGGTTCTCATAATGTCCCTCCGGCGTGTTAAACGCCGTTTTCCACTCATCCCCCTCTTTTATCCTAATCAGATTATACGCCCCCCTGAGATCCAATTTAGAGAACCATTTGGCGCCAACAATTTGATTGAAGAGATCAGGAATCAGAGGGAGTGGATACGGATCTCGAACAGTAATCCGATTAAGTTCGCGAAATCCAAGCAAGGGCGTAGGCCTCCATCTTTTTTCTTCACAAAGAAGAACCCCGCGGCCACTGGGGAAGATGAAGGTCTAATATGCCCTTTGGCCAGACTTTCCGAAATATAATCTTTCATAGCCTGCCTCTCAGGACCAGAAAGGTTATATAACCTAGCTTTAGGTAACTTAGCATCAGGAAGTAAATTAATAGAGCAGTCATACACGCGATGAGAGGCAACTCCTGACACCCCTCCTCAGAGAACACATCCCCAAAGTCCTCCAAAAAAGGAGGCAAAGTACTAGGCACGACCGCACTGATGACTGTGTTCATGCAGTTACTTTTGCAAAACTCACCCCATTGGCTTATCTCTCTGGACTGCCAATTAATCACAGGGTTATGTTTAACCAACCAAGGAAGTCCCAACACAATAGGAGTAGGTAGACCCTCCAACACATAACAAGATAATAGTTCCCTATGTATTGCCCCTACCCGAAGGTCAATGTTATGAACCTCATGAACAAAGCTACCTTGGCCGAGAGGCCTGGCGTCAATGGAGAATATAGGGATCGGTTTGACCAATACACTCAGATGCATATGGGCTGATCTCTGCTAAATACACAGATTAGAAATATAAGACAGACTGGAGAAAACACAGACTTGCATACACACTCAAACACAGAAGGAACATAAATGATCTGGGATATTAAACTCTAAGCAAGGTGAGCTTAAAACAACTAAGGAGCTCTTTAACTTAAGTCTATACAGATACAATCCTATCTGTGGTCTGCATGAAGAATTTCACTGGCAACTCCCAAACAGACAACCAGAGATTTAAAGGAAACCAATCAACAAATAATTAATTGCAGCCGGGAGAAACTGCACCCAGTCCCAGAACTGAGCACAGACAGAATTAACTCCCTAACTGCCAAACACAAAGAAACAGCAACTCAGCTGTGAGAAGTCAGAATGTGCAACCGCGACGATCTTCGTGGCGATGCACACATGACAGTGGGCATTTCAAAACGTCACTACTTCCCATCCGAGCCCATACAGTAGTTTTCTCCCACATATGGGGTAGCAGCATACTCAGGACAAATTGGACAACAACTTTTGGGGTCTAATTTCTCATGTTACCCTTGGGAAAATAAAAAAATTGGGGACTAAAAGATCCTGATTGTGGAAAAAATATGATTTTTTTTATTTTCATGCCTGGGCGTTATAAACTTCTGTGTATCCCTTGGGGTTTAAAGTGCTCACCACACATCTAGATAAGTTCTTTGCGGGTCTAGTTTCCAAATTGGGGTCACTTGTGGGGAGTTTCTACTGTTTAGGCACATCAGGGGCTCTGCAAACGTAACAAGATGCCCGCAGACCATTCCATCAAGTCGGCATTTCAAAGCCTCACTACATCCCTTCCGAGCCCTGATGTGTGCCCAAACAGTGGTTCCCCCCCACATTGGGGTACTAGCATACTCAGGACAAACTGGACAACAACTTTTGGGGTCCAATTTCTCCTGTAACCATTGTGAAAATAAAAATTAGTGGGCTAAAAAAATCACTTTTTGAGAAAAAAAAATGATTTTTTATTTTCACGGCTCTGCGTTATAAACTTCTGTGAAGCTCCTGGGGGTTCAAAGTGCTCACTATGCATCTAGATAAGTTCCTTAGGGGTCTAGTTTCCAAAATGGGGTCACTTGTGGGGGAGCTCCAATGTTTAGGCACACAGGAACTCTCCAAATGCGACATGGCAACCGCTAAATATTCAAGCATATTTTCCATTCAAAAAGTCAAATGGCGCTCCTTCCCTTCTGAGCCCTGCTGTGCGCCCAAACAGTGGTTTATGACCACATATGAGGTATCTGTGTACTCAGGAGAAATTGCCCAACAAATTTTAGGATAAAATTTATACTGTTGCCCATGTTAAAATGAAAAAAACTGAGGCTAAAAGAATATTTTTGTGAAAAAAAAAGTACTTTCTTTTTTTTACGGATCAATTTGTGAAGCACCTAGGGTTCAAAGTGCTCACTATGCATCTAGATAAGTTCCTTAGGGGGTCTAGTTTCCAAAATGGGGTCACTTGTGGGGGAGCTCCAATGTTTAGGCACACAGGGACTCTCCAAATGCGACATGGCAACCGCTAAATATTCGAGCATATTTTCCATTCAAAAAGTCAAATGGCGTTCCTTCCCTTCTGAGCCCTGCCGTGCGCCCAAACAGTGGTTTATGACCACATATGAGGTATCTGTGTACTCAGGAGAAATTGCCTAACAAATTTTACGATCCAATTTATACTGTTGCCCATGTGAAAATGAAAAAACTGAGGCTAAAAGAAAATTTATGTGAAAAAAAAGTACTTTCTTTTTTTTACGGATCAATTTGTGAAGCACCTGGGGGTTCAAAGTGCTCACTATGCATCTAGATAAGTTCCTTAGGGGGTCTATTTTCCAAAATGGGGTCACTTGTGGGGGAGCTCCAATGTTTAGGCACACAGGGACTCTCCAAATGCGACATGGCAACCGCTAAATATTCCAGCATATTTTCCATTCAAAAAGTCAAATAGCGCTCCTTCCCTTCTGAGCCCTGCCGTGCGCCCAAACAGTGGTTTATGACCACATATGAGGTATCTGTGTACTCAGGAGAAATTGCCCAACAAATTTTAGGATCCAATTTATACTGTTGCCCATGTGAAAATAAAAAAACTGAGCCTAAAAGAAAATTTTTGTGAAAAAAAAGTACTTTCTTTTTTTACAGATCAATTTGTGAAGCACCTGGGGGTTCAAAGTGATCACTATGCATCTAGATAAGTTCCTTAGGGGGTCTAGTTTCCAAAATGGGGTCACTTGTGGGGGAGCTCCAATGTTTAGGCACACAGGGACTCTCCAAATGCAACATGGCAACAGCTAAATATTCCAGCATATTTTCCATTCAAAAAGTCAAATGGTGCTCCTTCCCTTCTGAGCCCTGCCGTGCGCCCATACAGTGGTTTATGACCACATATGAGGTATCTGTGTACTCAGGAGAAATTGCCCAACAAATTTTAGGATCCATTTTATCCTGTTGCCCATGTAAAAATGAAAAAATTGATGCTAAAAGAAAATTTTTGTTGGAAAAATTAAAATGTCCATTTTTTCCTTCCACGTTGCTTTAGTTCCTGTGAAGCACCTGAAGGGTTAATAATCTTCTTGAATGTAGTTTTGAGTAGCTTGAGGGGTACAGTTTTTATAATGGTGTCACTTTTGGGTGTTTTCGGCCATATAGACCCCTCAAAGTGACTTCAAATGTGAGGTGGTCCCTAAAAAAAATGGTTTCGTAAATTTTGCTGTAAAAATGAGAAATCGCTGGTCAACTTTTAACCCTTATAACTTCGTAACAAAAAAAAATTTTGTTCCCAAAATTGTGCTGATGTAAAGTAGATATGTGGTAAATTTTATTTATTAACTATTTTGTGTCACATAACTCTCTGGTTTAACAGAATAAAAATTAAAAATTTGAAAATTACAAAATTTTCAAAATTTTCGCCAAATTTCCATTTTTTTCACAAATAAACGCAAAAAATATCGACCTAAATTTACCACTAACATGAAGCCCAATATGTCACGAAAAAACAATCTCAGAATCGCTAGGATCCGTTGAAGCGTTCCTGAGTTATTACCTCATAAAGGGACACTGGTCAGAATTGCAAAAAATGGCAAGGTCTTTAAGGTCAAAATAGGCTGGGTCATGAAGGGGTTAACATCCTTCAATCTTGATATGCGCAATGCTCAAGCTACAGAACCCTCCACCTTCTGTTTCACCCCCACCCAAAAAAAAAAAATCATAGCTTCAAAACACCTACCTTCCTCCTACTTTAGATACTTACCACCCATTTGAAAATATATTTGTCAGAGTAGAAGAAAACTGAAATACCCAATTCCTGCAGTAACCTTTTTATACACATTCTGTATTTTATATCCACATTTTGTAACCAAAACACTTATGTATACCCTGTGTGGTATACCGATAATAACACAAGTAACCTTTGTTTTAAAAGATACTACGGACAGTTTTTGTACACAGTTTTTATTTTTATTTTTTTAATTTTTTTTTTTGGGGTCAAGTAGGAGCTACACTGTTCTTTATTTTAAATAGAAGTACATGAAATTAAAATAAACAAAATACACATGCCTTGACACACACGCACGCAAAAATACTAGTACATTATGAAAAACAAAAAAAAACATGTTGAAAACATAAGTACAGTGTGAAAGAAATGAAGGACACACTCAAACACTCATGGGCTCCCAAGCCCATGCAAACACACTGCAATCACACATGATGGCATGTCTCCCACTGGCTGGCAGGGCTGGCAACCAAAATCTCTTCGACGCAGACAAAGAACATTACAATGTCCGTCTACTCCAGACAGCGGACGTCGAAATTTTGGCGGATCCGTCAAATAACGGATGGAACGGACGAACATCCGTCGCGATCCGTCACTAATACAAGTCTATGGAAAAACAGCGGATCCGCCCAATAAAAAAGGCGGATCCGCTGTTTTCAAAAAAAGGCGGATTCTGACTGACTTCGTACGACTGAAGTGTGAAAGAGGCCTAATATGATACCTCTATCTACATTTCTGATAATTAAAAGAAATAGCAGGACCCCACAGAGATAAACAATTACTACTATATACTACCATATTTAAAAATTCTAATGTCTGTCCACTGGAGAGGATCAGTTTGATTTGATGCAAATTATAATTGTGTTGAATTTTATGAAAATCCTGGGAAATTTGAACAATTCATGTAAATGACTAAAAAACTTATTGCAACCATTTTACACATTGCAGAGGATTAAATCTCTACAGTTACAATATATATATAATATAGATATATATATAGAAAGATATATACTCCATATATATTGTGTTACACTACCCCATTAATCATATTAATGCAAGTCTAAGGCTGGAGTCACACACAACGTCTAAAAAATCGGTCCGTTTTAGTCGGTCAATCGGATAAAAATTTCATGAACATTGATGCGACTGGCATCCGATTTTTTGTAGTTGATGCGATTTTGTAGCATGTACGCTTACGTTTCACATCCGATTACCCACCGACTACCGATTTTTAGTGGCATCATAGCAAAATGGACATTTAACGTTGTTCGATTTAATCGCAACTCACACGTGCGGTCCGTTTGTAATCCCACTTTTCATCGCTCCCATAGACTTGCATTGGCGATAGTCGACCCACAATCGGTGACAATCGCAGCATGCTGCGATTGCACTCGCACGTTTAAATCGGACCACAAAAAATCGGATGATGGGAGCTACTCCATTGATTAATATTGGTTCGACTGCAATGCGATATTTCATCGCATTCTAGTGGTACGATTTAGTCGCCAGTGTGACTCCAGCCTAAGGCCGGAATCACACATGCAAGTAAATCGCCCGACACTCGCATGTGAAATCCCAGCTCTGGCACCGGCACTCAGGAGTGGAGTGCGCGGCTGCATGTAGTTCTATGCAGCCGCTCGCTCCACTCCCGAGTGCCGGCGCCACAGCTGGGATTTCACATGCGAGTGTCGGGCGATTTACTCGCATGTGTGATTCCGGCCTAATAATAAAAAAATAACTTTATTCTGACATAAAAGTTAAATACCATATTAATATTGAGACAGCATGAGTGAGGCTAAACCAGGGACACATGGTAACTTTGGAGAGGAAAATATCTCATTAGGTCATATAAAGTGCTTTGAAAAAGTATTCATAGTCCGTGTACTTTTTCCATATTTTTTCACGTTACACGCACACTTAACCCCTTCACCCCAGGCCTATTTTCACTCTCATGATCAGGCCAAATTTTACAATGCTGACAAGTGTCACTTCATGAGGTAATAACTCTGGAACGCTTTAACAGATCCCACTGATTCTGGGATTGTTTTTTGTGACATATTGTAAATCATGATAGTGGTACAATTTCTTCGCTATGACTTGCGTATATTTGTAAAAAAAAAATTGAGGTGAATTTTGGGTATTTTCTGTCATATAGACCCCTCAAAGTGACACCATTCTAAAAACTGCACCCCTCAAGGGTAGGTGCACAGGATCCGTAAACGCTGTGGGTTGGACACTGCATACTTGCGCAGAGTCCAGATGTTACAGTATAGTGGATGGGATTTCAAGAAATTCCATGCCTACCATGCGTGCACAGACACCCGCGGATCACCCGCGGAGACAGACATGTGGCACATCTTTCTCGATCGCAGCATGTCTTTTTATCCTACAGACACTACTCTCCACAAGAGAAATTTCACCCATACAATGTATTGGACACAGGTAATTCGCATCGTTGAGTGAACACATGCGGATTCACCTGTGTTCAATAGATAGCAGCTCTTTGGACGCAGTGAACATGCTCTGTGTCCAAAGCTCTGCCACTTCCAGATCGTGTGCACATACTCCCAACCACATTCAATAAGTTTATTAACCCTTCAGCTGCTTCACAGGAATTTTTAGAACGTGGAAGGATAAAATAAACATTTAACTTTTTTTCAATTTTTTTTTTTTTTTTTATTTAAGACCCAATTTTTTTTATTTTTGGTGCATGCAAAATTTGCTGGAATAATTAGTAGAGCCACTGATGTGCATAACAGTGGAAAACCCCCACAAATGACACCATTTTGGAAACTACACCCCTCATGGGACTTATCTAGATATGTTATGATTACCATGATCCCTCAGGTGCTTCATAGAAGTTTGTAACATTGAGCCGTGAAAATTTAAAAAAACAAATAAACAAAACAAATTTTATCCATAAAATTTTTAGACCCAATTTTTTTTTTTCACAATGGTAGCAGGAGAAATTTCACCATAAAATTTGTTGTTCAATTTCTCCTGAGTATGCTGATACCCCATATGTGGAGGAAAACTAATGTTTGGGCACACAGAAGAGCCCAGAAAGGAAGGAGTGAGGTTTTAGAACACAGATTTTGATGGAATTTTCTGCTGGTGTCATGTTGCATTTGGAGATCCCCTAACGTGCTTAGACAGTAGAAACCCCCCCAAAGTGACACTATTTTGGAAACTAGACCCTTCAAGAAATGTATCTACCATATATACTCGTGTATAAGCCGAGATTTTCAGCACCTTTTTTGTGCTGAAAATGCCCCCTCGGCTTATACACGAGTCATAGGGCAGAAACCAGCGGGGGAGGGGATGCGGCGGCAGGAGCCGGTGGCTGTGACATCATACTCACCCTCCCCGTGCCATCGCTGAACGTCCCTGCAATCCTGCGTTCTCCCCGGCTTCCTGCAGCTCTCCAGCGCTGAGCGGTGACGTAATACCCGCTCATTAAGGTCATGTAATATGGACGCGACGCCACTCCCATGGGCATGGCCTCCATAATCATGGCCTTAATGAGCGGTATTACGTCACTGCTCAGCGCTGGAGAGCTGCAGGAAGCCGGGGAGAACGCAGGATTGCCGGCCGGGGCGTTCAGCGATGGCACGGGGAGGGTGAGTATGATGGAGGAGGATGGGGGAGCATGGAGGAGGACAAGGAGCACGGAGCAGGACGGGGGGGGAGGACGGAGAGCACGGAGCAGAACGGGGGAGGACGGAGAGCACGGAGCAGAACGGGGGAGGACGGAGAGCACGGAGCAGAACGGGGGAGGACGGAGAGCACGGAGCAGGACGGGGTGAGGACGGAGAGCACGGAGCAGGACGGGGTGGGCACAGAGGAGAATGGGGGAGTGCAGAGCTGGATGGGGGAGCACGGAGCAGAAAGGGGAAGGATGGAAAGCAAGGAGCAGGACAGGATAATGGAGCAGGAGGAGGGGAGCACAGAGGAGAATGGGGGCGCACAGAGCTGGATGGGGGAGCACAGAGCAGGACAGCAACTTATACACCCGGCTTATACACGAGTCAATAAGTTTTCCAAGTTTTTTGTGGCAAAATTAGGGGGTCGGCTTATACACGGGTCGGCTTATACATGAGTATATACGGTAGATGTCTGGTGGGCACCTTGAACCCCCAGGTGCTCCACAAAAGTTTATAACATAGAGCCATGAAAATAAAAAAAATCACATATTTTCCCACAAAAATATTATTTTAGCCCCAATTTTTTTATTTTCACAAGGGTAACAGGAGAAAATGGAACCTAAGATTTGTTGTGCAATTTCTCCTGAGTACGTTGATGTACCACATGTGGTCAAAAACTACTTTTGAGGCACAATGCAAAGCTCAGAAGAGAAGTGCCATATTGGATTTCACATTTTGCTGGACTGGCTTCAGGGTGCCATGTCACATTGGCAGAGCCCCTGAACTGATAGAAAAGCAGAAACCCCCATAAGAGACACCATTTTACAAACTACACCTCTCAATTAATTCATCTAGAGGTGCAGTGACCATATTGACAACACCGTGAAGAAAAAAATAACTACATTTTTACCACCAAAATTTTGTTTTAGCCCCAGGTTTTACATTTTGACACTGGGAAGTGGGTAAAAATTGCACCAAAATTTGTCCCACAATTTCTGCTGAATGCAGAAATACCCCATATGTAGCTGTACAGTACTGTTCAGTCGTACGGCGAAACCTGGAAAGGACTGAGTGCTATTTATCTCCTGGAGTGCGGATTTTCCTAGATAGTTTGTGGACTCAATATGGAGAGCCCCTCAATTGACCCTATTTTGGAAATTATACCCCTTAGGGAATTTATCTACAGGTATAGTGATGATTTTGACTCCATGGGTGTTTTCCAAAAGCAAGCAGCAGTGGATGTTGCTGAGTGAAAATTACAAAACTCCCGTTGTAGTGACCGTACATTGTAGTTGTAGTGACTCATACACCTGTAAATTAGGCAGGCTCTCATTGCTGCAGAAATGCTAATCATGTGGACTCTAACTGCGGTTTAGGCACACAGTGGGGCTCAGAAGGGGAGGGGGCATTTGGATTTGGGAGCGCAGAATTTGCTGAATTTGTTTTGGGGAGGCGAGGAGCTTTTCAAGAGCCTTTGTACTACAAGTAACGTTGAAGTCCCCTATATTTCCATTAACAGATGAGGGACCTGAGTGAGGACTTGCTTTGTTTGTGGATTGAGTTGAAGCTTTTGTTGGGAATATTTTACACAACATTTGGGATCACATTTATCCAGCAGTCTACGCTTAGCACTTACTTTGAAATTTCCATCTAAATCTCTGAGTGACGTGATTCAGATAAAACCCCCAAGGGAGCCACTCACTATAATAAGGCAGCAGAGTTCATATGGCCTCTGTTCAGAGTTGTCCTTTTTTTGAGAAGTGCACAAAACTGTGGCATACCGCACTTTTATGCACGCCTAAAAAAGACGGACACAGTCAGATCGTAGGCAGCCAGACAGCGTCCATAGTCCCTTCATCTGCCTCATTACAGGGAATCTTCCGCCAGGGATTCTTTCTGAATTACGTATTTAGGAGATTTACATGGAAACTCCAGTGTAAGCGCTCATCGTAGACCGTGGGATAAATGTGCGCCAAGTTAATGCGATCTTTGGGAGGCACAATGAACAAAGCAACAGCAGGTGAATAATTGGCTTTATTTGTTACTCCGTTTCTCATGCGGTATAAGTGATTAGACAGCTTTTTTCTTCAGGTCGGTGCGATTACAGCGATACCAGATTTACATATATTGGGTTTTTCTGTTTGGCTGCTGTCACATACTAAAAAAAACGCTTTTTTTTTGCAAAAACTAGTTTTTGCATCGCCATATGTTGATAGCTATAATTTTTCCATATTTCGGCAAAGTCATGTTACGGCTTGTTTTTAGCGGGACTAGTTGATGTTTTATTGGTACCATTTTTGGGCACATTACCATTTTTTATTTCTTTCTATTCCGATTTTTGTGAGGCAGAATGAAGAAAAACCTTCTGTAATTGTTTTCTGGGGGTTTTTTATGCTGTGCCGCATGTGGTAAAATTGCTAAAGCAGTTTTATTCTTCAGGTCAGTACTATTACAGTGATGCCACATTTATATAATTTTTTGTGTTTTGGCGCTTTTACACAATAAAAACTATTTTATAAAAAAAATAATTATTTTTGAATTGCTTTATTCTGAGAGCTATAACTTATTATAATTCTGCGGATAAAGTTGTATGTTGGCTTGTTTTCAGAGATACAATATTTCTTTACATTTGTCTTTTTGATCTCGTTTTATTCCACTTTTTGTTCGGTGGTATGATTATAAAGCATAATTTTTCATTTATTTTTTTTGCTGTGTTCAGGGGGTAAGAGGTTACCTAGTGGGAGAAATGTAAAAGTTGTGTTGTTTCGGACTCGGCGATACCAAATGTGTATTTTTTTTTTTCATAAAAATATTTCTGCATACAATATATATATTTTTTTATCATTATTTTGTGATTTTTGTAAAAAATATTTTGTTCATTTTTTTTGCTGTTTTGCTTTGTCCCCATATGGAACTTTCACTTTTTTCAGACTGATCGCTTGTAAAGCGTAGGAATGCAGGAACATTCTTATGCTTTATAAGGCCTCTTTCGCACTTCAGTCTTTTGGCGTCAGTCCCAATCCGTCAATGTGAATAAAACGGATCCGTTGCAGATTGTAAAAAAAACTGATGCAGCGGATCCGTTTTTCGACAGATCAGTCAAGGTTGCCGAAGTGAACTTTTGAACTGTGTACATGCAGTTCGAGAGAGAATACAAAAATGGATTCCGTCGTCTGATTCTATCATATGACGGATCAAGACAGATCCGCCCCCCATAGGCAGCCATTGTAGAAAAAGGTGGACGCGAGGGATCCGTTATTATCCGCCATTTTGACGCAGACAAAAAAACGTTCCAAAGTCCGTCTACTCCAGATAGCGGACGCCGAAATTATGACAGATCCGTCCAATGATGGATGAAACGGACTACCATCCGTCGCAATCCGTCGCTAATGTAACTCTATGGGGAAAAAAACTGATTCCGCAAAAAAAAAAGACGTATCCGTTTTTTCCGCAAAAAGGCGGATTTTGACGCCAAACGACTGAGGTGTGAAAGAGGCCTAAGCTGTGAGCACTGCACTGACACACAAATTTACTGCAACATGCTCTGAACATGATCTAGCAAGTTCAATAGCTCGAGTGACCCAGATGTCAACATGACGACATCAGGTTACCATGGCAACGATCGGCCCCTCTCGATGACTTCGCTGGCACACCAATCGGAGAACAGATGCATCTCCCTCTTTATCCATGCCTGCTAAATGCTGCAATCAATATCGATCAAAGCTTTTAGAGGGTAAAGTGCTGGTAACGGTGCGGGCACCTCTCCTGGCTCTGAGTTCCGAGTGTCAGCGGATTCTGACAGTTGGCACAGCATCCTGTGCACAGGAGATCGCCATGACGTATATATACGACATGGGTTGGGAAGTACTTCACAACCATGAAGTGTATGAATACAGTCAAGAAGGGGTTAAATGTATATTTTGAGGATTTCATGTGATATACCAACACTTAGTGAAATGTAAAGGAAATGATATATGGTTTTCTAAAAAAAATTTAAAATATAAATCTGAAAATTGTGACCTGCTTTTGTATTCAGCCTCTTGTAGTCTGGTACCCCTAAATAAAATACTGAGTGACCAACTGCCTCCAGAAGTCACATAATTAGTAAATTGAGTCCACATGTGTGTAATTTATTCTCAGTGTACTGTACAGTTGTGTGAAAATATGTTTCCACCTTCCTGATTTCCTATTCCTTTGCATTTTTGTCTCACTTAAATATTTCAGATCATAAAACTAATTTAAATATTACACAAAGATAACACAAGTAAACACAAAATGTAGTTTTTAAATTAAGATCTTTATTATTAGGGGTAAAAGAAATCCAAACCTACAGAGCCCTGTGTGAAAAGACATTAAAATATTAACTGTGGTTTATCACATCTTTGGGAGACTGAGTTCAAATTCCTATGCCAAACCCAGGCCTGATTACTGCCACACCTGTTGTCAATCAAGAAATCACTTAAATGGGACCTGCCTGTCAAAGTAAAGTAAACCAAAAGATCCTCAAAAGCTATACATCATACCGCGATCCAAAGAAATTCTGGAACAAATGAGAAACAAACTAATTGAGATCTATCAGTCTTCAAAAGTTTATAAAGCAATTTCTAAAGCTTTGGTCTCCAGCGAACCACAGTGAAAGCCATTATTCACAAATTGTGAAAAACATGGAACAGTGGTGAAACTGCCCAGCAGTGGCTGGCCAATCAAAATTACCCCAAGAGCACAGCGATGACTCATCCAAGAGGTGATAAAAAACCCCACAACAGCATCCAAAGAACTGCAGGCCTCACTTGCCTCAGTTAAGGTCAGTGTTCATGACTCCACCATAAGAAATAGACTGGGTAAAAATGGCCTGCATGTTGCAAGACATAAACCACTTCTGAGCAATAAGAACATAAAGCCTTGTCTCAGTTTTGTCAGAAAACATCTTGATTATGCTCAAAACTTTTGTAAAAATACTCTATGGTCTGACAAGACAAAAGTAGAACTTTTTGGAAGGTGTATTTCCTAATACATCTGGCATAGAAGTAATCCAGCATTTCAGAAAAGAAACATCATATCAACAGTTAAATATGGTGGTGGTAGTATGATGGTCTGGGGCTTTTTTGCTGCTTCAGGACCTGGAAGACTTGCTATGGTAAATGGAACTATGAATTTTTCTGTCTACCAAAATATCCTGAAGGAGAATGTCCGGCCATCTGTTTGTGACTGCAGGCTGAAGCGCACTTGGGTTGTGCAGCTGTACAATAATCCAAAACACACCAGCAAGTCCACCTCTGAATAGCTTAAGAAAAACAAAATTAAGACTTTGGAGCTGCCTAGTCAAAGTCCTGACCTTAATCCAGTTGAGATGCTGTGGTGTGACCTTATAAAAGCGGTTCATGCACAGAAACCCCCCAGTGTGGCTGAAGTACAACAATTCTGCAAAGATGAGTAGGCCAAAATTCATCCAGAGTGTTGTAAAAGCCTCATTGCCAGTTATCGCAAACGCTTCATTGCAGTTGTTACTGCTAAGGGTGGCCCAACCAGTTATTAGGTTTAGGGGCAATCACTTTTTCACACAGGGACCTGTAGGTTTGTATTTAGTTTTCCCTTAATTTAAAAACTGCATTTTGTGTTTACTTGTGTTATCTTTGTCTAATATTTAAATTTCTTTGGTGATCTGAAACATTTAAGTGTGACAAACATGCAAAAGAATAGGAAATCGGGAAGGGGCAAACACTTTTTCACACAACTAACTACAGCTCTTCAGTAAAGGCCTTCAAGGTTTGCTTGAGAACATTAGGGATCTAACAGCATCATGAAAACCAAGGAAACACACCACAAGTCAGGGATAAAATTGTGGAGAAGAGTAAAGCAGGGTTAGGTTGTAAAAAAAATACCATATAGCTATATCACTATTCAATCCAGCATCCAAAATGGCACAACTGCAAACCTACCAAGACATGGCCATCGCCCTAAACTAACATCCCAACCAGCGTAATCACTAATTATTTAAGAAGCCAAGATGCCCATGGTCACTCTGGAGGAGCTGCAGAAATCCACAGCTCAAATGGAAGAATTTGTCCACAGGACAACTGTTAGTTGTATACTCAACAAATCTGGCTTATATGGAAGAGTGTCAAGATACGGGTCGAATGACTTGAAGGATTTTTAAAAAGGATTTTAGCTAACATCCTATAATCAAAGGTGGATCAACATAACACAATTGCACCCTGCAGATTCCTCAGGCAATGGCCACATTTACTAATGAAAGGATGCGAATTGGAGCCAACATTTGTCATTTGACCCTCTTTCGGGACTTCAGGGGGAGCTCGAAATTTCTGGGACTTCTAGTGTTAAACCACTCGAGTATTGCTTCAGCAGTATGCTTTAGATCATTGTCTTGTTGAAAGATGAACCTCAGTCCCAGTATCAAATCACTGACAGACTGTAACAGGTTTTGCACAAGAATAAACCGTATTTAGCACCATCCATCTTCCCCTAGATTCGGACCATTTTCCCTGTCCCAGCTGCCGAAAAACATCCCTACAGCATGATGCTTCCACTATTTTGCTTCACTGTGGGGATGGTGTTCTTAGGGTGATCTGTGTTGGTTTGGCACCAGACTTAGTGTTCACCTTGGTGGCCAATAAGTTAAATTTTGGTCTCCTCTGACCACAGCACCTTCCTCCATACATTTGTGGAGTGTCCCACATTTCTTTTGGCAACTCAAAACAAGCCATACAATTTTTGTGTGTAAGTAAAGCCTTATTTCTGCCCACTTTTATAAAAGCCACCTCTATAGAGAATATTTCTTATTTTAGTCATATGGACAGATACTCCAGTCTCTGCTTGGGAACACGGCAGCTCCTTCAGGGTTACTTTTGGTCTCTGTGCTGCCTCTCTGACTAATGCCCTCTTTGCCCAGGTTGAGAGTTTTGGTGGGCGTCTCTCTCTCTTTGCAGGTTTGTTTTGTTACAATGTTCTTTCCATTTTATGATAATAGATTTGTTGGTGCTCCAGGGGGATCATCAAAGATTGGGTGATTTTTTTTTTTTCATAACCCTACCATAACGTGTACTTCTCAACAACTTTTGTCCCTGACTTGTTTGGAGATCTCCTTGGTCTTCATAATGTTGTTCAGTTAGTGGTGTCTCTTGCTTAAAGTTGTTGCAGCCTATCTGGTCTTTCAGAAATGGTGTGTATATACTGACAGACCAGGTGACACTAAGATTGCACACAGCTGGACTTCCTTTCACTAATCATGTGACTTATGAAGTTAATTGCTGGCACCAGAAATTTTTAGGGGTTTCATCGCAAAAGGGGTGAATACATACAGTGGATACGGAAAATATTCAGACCCCTTTAAATTTTTCACTCTTTGTTTCATTGCAGCCATTTGGTAAATTCAAAAAAGTTAATTTGACTGGAAAAAAACAGAAATGTAGAAAATTTTGCAAATTTAATAAAGAATAACTGAAATATCACATGGTCATAAGTATTCAGACCCATTGCTCAGACACTCATATTTAAGTAACATGCTGTCCATTTCCTTGTGATCCTCCTTGAGATGGTTCTAATCCTTCATTGGAGTCCAGCTGTGTTTAATTAAACTGATAGGACTTGATTTGTAAAAGCATACACCTGTCTATATAAGACCTCACAGCTCACAGTGCATGTCAGACCAAATGAGAATAATGAGGTCAAAGGAACTGGCCAAGGAGTTCAGAGTCAGAATTGTGGCAAGGCACAGATCTGGCCAAGGTTACAAAATAATTTTTGCAGTACTCAAGGTTCCTAAGAGCACAGTGGCCTCCATAATTCTTAAATGGAAGAAGTTTGGGACCACCAGAAGTCTTCCCACACCTGGCCGTCCAGCCAAACTGAGCAATCGTGGGAGAAGAGCCTTGGTGAGAGAAGTAAAGAAGAACCCCAAGATCACTGTAGCTGAGCTCCACAGATGCAGTAGAGAGATGGGAGAAAGTGCCACAAAGTCAACTATCACTGTAGCCCTCCACCAGTCAGGTCTTTATGGCAAAGTGGCCCAACGGAAACCTCTCCTCAGTGCAAGACATATGAAAGCCCACATAGTTTGCTAAAAAAAACACATGAAGGACTCCCAGACTGAGAGATAAGATTCTCTGGTCTAATGAGACGAATATAGAACTTTTTGGTGATTAATTCTAAACAGTATGTGTAGAGAAAACTAGGCACCTGCCCAATACAAATCCCAACAGTGAAACATGGTGGTGGCAGCATCATGCCATGGGGGTGTTTTTCAGCTGCAGGGACAGGACAACTGGTTGCAATTGAAGAAACATGAATGCGGCCAAGTACAGAGATATCCTGGATGAAAACCTCTTCCAGAGTGCTCTGGACCTCAGACTTGGCTGAGGGTTCACCTTCCAACAACACAATGACCCTAAGCACACAGCTAAAATAACAAAGGATTGGCTTCCGAACAACTCTGTGACCCTTCTTGACAGGCCCAGCCAGAGCCCTGACCTAAACCCAATTGAGCATCTCTGGAGAGACCTGAAAATAGCTGTCCACCAACGTTCACCATCCAACCTGATGGAACTGGAGAGGATCTGCAAGGAAAAATGGCAGAGGATCCCCAAATCCAGGTGAGAAAAACTTGTCACATCATTCCCAAGAAGACTCATAGCTGTACTAGCTCAAAAGGGTGTTTCTGCTCAATACTGAGCAAAGAGTCTGAATACTTATGACCATGTGATATTTCAGTTTTTCTTTTTAAATAAGTTTACAAAAAATTATGCATTTCTGTTTTTTTTTTTGTCAAGATGGGGTGCAGAGTGTACAATAATGAGAAAAAATTAACTTTTTTGAATTGACCAAATGGCTGCAATGAAACAGTGTGGAAAGTTTAAAGGGGTCTGAATACTTTCCGTACCCACTGTATGTAGATGACAAATTTTAGCTATTTGATACCATACATTTAATTTATGCCTATATTTTTCTCACGTAACAATCACCAATTTGAACTATTTAGTGCTGATGAATCACACGCAAATCGGATTACAAAAATATTGAAACACAGGTTGTAAGTGATCCTCTCATAGTGATGTAAAATCGGCTGTAAAGCTGTGCCTAATCAGAATTCTCACATGATTTCACCATGATCCCTTGCAGCTATCACAATCAGGAGGGACTATCTGTCATGGGTGTATCGCCACGAAGATCGTCGCGATTACACATTCTGACTTCTCGCAGCTGAGTTGCTGTTACTTTGTGTTTGGCAGTGAGGGAGTTAATTCTGCCTAGCTCTGTGCTAAGACTAGGTCCAGCCTCTCCCGGCTGCAGTTTGATTATGCACTAATTAGCTTCCTTTATATACCTGCCAGTCTGCTTAGGAGTTGCCGGTGAAAGCTTTCATGCAGACCAGCAGATTGGATCAGGTTATGAGAAGACTTAAGCTAAGAGTTCCTTTGTGGTTTCTCCTCTCCTCGCTTATAGTTTATCTCCTAGACCTTTTGTGTTCCCTCTGTGTTTAAGTGTTGTATGCAAGACAGTATTTACTTTATCCCCTGTCTGTCTCGTTTGTCTTTACTGTTTGTTAAGCTGTGACCTGCCTATTCCCTGTGTAGTAATCAGGGTCCTTCTGAGGACTAGATTACAGTGGTCAGGGACTTATAGGAGACAGGGTTACGTTGGCGGCCTGGACCTCTGTACCATTAACAGTACCTCCAGGTAGAGGGACTAGTCAGGACCCCAGTTTAGGGTCAGCATAGACCCCGGTCCACCTCTAGCCTGTGACAGCGTAAAACGTCTTCAGGATTCACCCACAGTACAACGGATATTATGTCAGGTAATACTATACTATATGTACATGTTGATATGTTAAATAGAATGTTGTCCCTCTTGGTATAGATAACTGACTTTATATATATATCTGTGATACAGCGTGACACTATCATAGCCTGTACCAAAGCTGAGGCAGGAAATGCAGTGGCCATTTTAGGGTAATTTATGATAGTGAGAGGATGATAGAACCCAAAAGTTCAACAATTGCAGACAGTCATAGAATCATAGAATGGTAGAGTTGGAAGGGACCTCCTGGGTCATCTGGTCCAACCCCCTGCTCAATGCAGGATTCACTAAATCATCTCAGACAGATGTCTGTCCAGCCTCTGTTTGAAGACTTCCATTGAAAGAGAACTCACCACCTCTCATGGCAGCCTGTTCCACTCATTGATCACTGTCACTGTCAAAAAGTTTTTTTTCTAATATCTAATCTGTATCTTCTCCCTTTCAGTTTCATCCCATTGCTTCCCGACGGGAAGTTCCTGTGTTTCTATGTGCAGTAATGTCATACAACTGCAGCAGTGAAAAATATGAGCAACTTTAATGATTTTTTCATTTCTTTGTATGTTTTGTGAAGGGGGAAATGTTTTTTTTTTTTTTTTTAAATATACATAAAAATACCCCAAAGCCCAGATGACTGGGACTGTCTACTGCACTAAGTGTGCATGTCACTATTTTGCTGTTTTACTGGTCAAATGTTACATGCACTGGCTTTTTGTCATGTACCTACCTTATATTTCTTATTTTGCTATTTTTTGGAATTGATCTGAATTTTGATGAAAAAAATACAAAAACTATTTTCCAATTAGATATGTAACAGTGAATGTTTGTTCTTGCACAGCAATTTGATAACTGTACACATCACACCTGCCTGCTGCTACATTTTACTTTTTGTATATGCATCTATTCATCTACCATTTGCTGTTATCTCCTGTTTGGCAGGGGTTAAATAATTGAGGTTGAAAACATTGTAAATTGTTATTTATAGTGTTGTACAAAAAGGATGATAAAAAGGGCAATAGATGGTGAAGGAAAAAAAACACTTCTAAGAATGGGGAAGCTGCTAGCATCATTACTATCAGTGGCATCAGTCCTACGTTCAGTATTACCGTACTACCAAATGCAGGTCACAATTAGCTTCCTTTGTCTCTAGGAAAGTGTGTTAGTGGGAGGAAAAGGTTGGGTGTTATGGACTATATGGCACATCCCTCATCTAATGATGTTACCTCTGACAGCGACATCATTAGTTTGAGTCTGTGTACTGCCAGAAATGGTCTGCCTGATCACAGATGACTAATGGAGATAATTTATGGACCATTTTTAATTTTGCAAAATCATGAAAAGCCTGTCAGTGCACTGTGTTATTAATTAAACTATTGGTTACTATCAGTTTACAGGTTTTATTGCTACGGCACTTTGACATTACTAAGGCTGTATTTGCATTATAGAGCTTGAAAGGGGTTAGATACAGCCCTCAGTTTGTTACACACGTCTTTTCAAGGCAGTTAAAGGCTTTACAGTATTACGAATCATAGCGAATCAACTCTCCGCAAATTGAATTTTTAGGAAAAAAATAATCAATCCTGGGGAATTTCAATATCATTCAATTTGATCATCTCTAAAAGCCATTGCTTCTTCACTTTTAAAACATAATATCTGTTTCTGCTTCTTAAATAAAGGGATACAGTAATTTTTGCACGCCTAGACAATATGCCATTGTTTCTTCATTTTGCAAAATCTGTCAGATTCCAAAATAGAGATAATTTTGTATGGCTTGTTAAGAAGTCATTCCTTTTCCTCTATCTGAACAGCAAACATGTTGCTGATCCAAAAACAGAACATTTTTTAGATGGCTTGTGAAACAGCTATCACATCTTCATTTAAGAGCTAAAAGCTCTTGATACTCCCCAAATAGGAATAATTTTTGCACCATTTTTACGAAATAGCCACAGCTTCCTCCATGTGCGCTGCCTCTAAACACTATATACATCACCAAGGCAGACATCTTCATCCTAAAAGCGATAATCTTTGAACTGTTTCTACAATTCAAAAGACTAAGAACTCAGTTCAGTCTGCTGTTAAACAGGCAGTGGTTTACCCCTAGCCAGACAGGTTGAGGTCGCTTTGACAATTCTAAGACTGTTTGCACTAAAAAACTAGAAAGGGGTTCAAAACAATCCTTGGAGGCATCGGAGTGATACACATTTTGGGGGGGAATTAAAGACTTATGAATTTACTGCTACTTACATGCTTTGTAAAAATATGGTGTGCTTTCGAATTCCAAAATATTCTATCATTACTACTGTCCTTCATCAATAGCTATGACTTGCTGTAAAGATTGTTATCACATCATGTGAAGACTTTACTGCATCATTCGGTATCGGTATATATTTGTATCCCTTTTAGATGTCCAGTTTATTATTGAGAAGGTTCTAGAAGTTTCCCCTAGAACCGTTGTCCATTGTCCATGAATTCAGCTACTTTCCATTCCTCCACTGCTCCTCTTCTTGATGTTCTTCACAACGTGTCTGATTGTTCAGTTACTTGACTATACTGACCTGACTTCCAATCATTTTGACATTTTTAAGGCGCAGATCATGTATGGGAACATCTAAGTCCAACAATTCACCTGTAATGCCGCAGGAAAAATAAACTAGTTTTAAAGGCTTTGACACTATTGCCTTGACTATTGTTAGCATGTACAAGCTGCTATCCTGATCCTGTTGTAAGGGGGATGTTGGGGCACAATCAAACATTTAGTCCTGGCATTATCTATAGTAACTAGACACTGATTAGTCGCTTTAACTGAATTATTTAATTTGTTGTATCATTGGATGAATTACAATCCCTTTGGCAAGATTGTACTTTTTTAGTGAATATGGGGAACTGAAAGTGACTTGATCTCTAAACCATGCACAGTTAAGCTAAACATATTTAAGCTGTTAATAATGATTACAAAGTTGATTGATTCATAAAACTATCAATTGGTCGTGTGAAGACAATTTCAAGGCTGAACAATCACTGTGTGCCCTCAATGCTAGGATGGCTGGTCTGCCGGATTTTAACTTCTCGAAGCTCCTCCTAGCGTTGTTAACATTTAACTATTGTATTTAGAAATAAAATGATGAAATAAAAGGAACAGTAGCTCACTTTCTTTCAAAAGATAAAAAAGCAAGGTATGAACCAAAGTGATGAACCCCTAACCCAAATAAATAATATACACGTACCTGACATTCTTCATAAATTTGCATAAAAGATTATTCATGCAATTCCCATACGGCCGAGTCTCGCATATTAATACCCGGCACTGCTGCCGGCCTCGGGAGCGGAGCGTGCGGCTCCATGTATTGCTATGCGGCCGCACGCCCCACTCCCGAGGCCGGCAGCAGTGCCGGGTATTAACATGCGAGACTCAGCCGTATTCCTCACATGTGTGAACCCGGCCTAAACATGCTTGAACATGCATTTCTCAGCAATGGAGTCTTGCATGGTAAGCGTGCATACAGGCCATAGAGGTTAAGTCCATTACTTATAGTTTTCTTTGAAACAATTGTACTTGCTGGATCCAAGTCTTTCTGTAGCTCTCCACAGGTGGTCCTTGGCTGTTGGCTAACTCTTCTGATAATTACTTTCACTCCTCTGTCTGAAATCTTGTGGGGAGTACATGATCGTGGATTATGTTCTTTCCACTTCCGGATTTTGGCCACAGCAGTGCTCACTGGAACCTTTAGTAGTTGAGAAATTCTTCTGTAACCAATGCCATTAGTATGTTTTGCAACATTAAGGTTGCAAAGGTCTTGAGAAAGCTCACTGTTTTTACCCATTATGAGATGTTTTGTGTGTGGCACCTTGGTAATGAGACACCTTTACATAGGCCATCGTTGAACCAGCTGATATTTTTTTTCACTAAGTGGCAGGATTGCTTTCTAATTACTGATAGATATCAGCTGGTGTCATGACTTTCCATGACTTTTTGCACCTTTCCTCCATGTGTTCAATGCTTTTTCCTGGTGTCATTTATCAATTTTATCAATATTACACATATATTAATTTTTGAACATTTATGGCTTGATTTCTTTGCCTGTGTGGATTGGATGAGTTGTTAACAGACATCTGGTGAAAATTTTATGTCAATAGCACCTTTAGAAATAGATTTACTTGAAAATTGGTGACCTTTTCATTACTTATTTACTTATTGGCTTTCATAAACAGGTTTAACATGGAAAAAATAAGTGTCTGCTTCCTGATAAACTTTATAAAAATATATAGTTAATTTGTTTTTTTCTGTCTTTTTTTTTTTTTTTTTAATTCTTCCAGTTTTATGCAGTAATTGATTTTTTTTGTGTGTAATATTTGTAGAAGAAAACCTATCAATGCATCAAGTGCCAGATGGTATTCTACAATGAATGGGATATCCAGGTCCATGTTGCGAACCACATGATAGGTAAGTGCAGCTTTGTTTACCCACAGGCTTATAAGAAATGACTAATGTATTTGCTAGCTGGAGTCTATCTTTGCTTATTTGGTACTGTTGGCAAAAACAAGACACTTATCCAAAATTGGTGGATCTTCCATTTGCTGATTAATGGTCTTTGCTTGTATTTGTTCTCCTGACACATCAGCTGAGTAGAATGTTGTTCTGCTAGATACCTGCAGCCGCCACTAGATGGAGCCTAGGAGCTTACCACATACTGTCATGTTATTGAGTCCAAGGTCTTAGTATGCAATTAACTCCTTCCATCCACTTTCTCTTCTGTCAGTGGTGGCTAAAACATTTTTATTTAACTCTTTGTCTAAGCCAGGGATTTCAAGATCTGTATTACAAAAGTAAAACCCTGATGTCTATGTAGAAATATTAAGAAATCAGCACTGATTTTTTTACTTATTTAGAATAAAATATACAATATGACATCCAAAGATGGGAATTACATAAGGTAGCCCTGTGGACCAAGGTCCATCTAGTGTAGCAATTTTAAGCAGAAATTAAAGGAGTTATCCGGGATGTTATTATTTTTGCATATGGAGCCAAGAACTTACAGGCAGGTAATTACTAACGTCCTACCTCTTCTGCCTTGCACCAAGTGGTCATGGATCACTCCTGCTGCTGATTCCCCTGCTTCCACTGACGTAATGTCGACAGAGCAGCATCTTCTCTTCCGCTCTGCTCTGTTGACAGCAGGGCTGTGGAGTCAGAGTTGTGGCGTCAGTGTCCATTTTGGTGGTCGGTATGAAATAGACCGATTCCTAAAATATATAGTAAATTGGGTACAGTGGTACAATGCAGGATGTGCTGCAAATATTTTCATAAGAAATTGGGAAAGTTATGAAATGTCCTATAAATGTCTGTTTTGTTCCTGATCTAAGGATCTCAGCTTTTACATGAGATGAATCTGTGCTGCACTTTGTCGGAAGTTACGGAAATTGAGAAGTCGGAGGTTTGGCTTACCGACTCCAAAGCCTTGGTTGATAGGGTGTCTCTGCCGATATCATGCTGACTGACATCTGGCTCCCCACTGCCTTACTGCTGGAAGCATCAGTCAATCAGTATGACCTGTGCAGTGACGCCTCCTCAACAGAGCAGAAAAGGAAGAGGTGCTCTGTTGATGAGAGCTGAAATGTAGCAGGGGAATACGTGCAGAACAGGCAGGTAATTAATAACTCCCTGCCTATTAGCTCTTAGCCCCACACACAAAAAAATAATATAAGACCTGGATAACCCTTTTAGCTACAAAAATATATAAACAAGAATTAAAAAATGTTATGAGAATCATGGCTTAATTACAAAAATATTGAGTTTTACATTTTATTCTGCGAAAGGAAATGTATGCAGGTGGGAGGATATACTCTCAGCTACGCATTTGCAATTGGAACAGTAAGCCAACATTTGTAATTGCCGGCACAATCCCAGCTGAGCAATAGAAAATATATGTAGAAAACTAAAAGCTAAAATTTGTCTGTCTAGCTAAGGCCAAAAGCAACCGTCTTTAGTGCTAAATAAGCTGCCAAGTGGCATTGTCTTTGTGCCTCCGTGTTTGAAATTGACATTCACGAGTGAGTGGGGCTTCGTCTTTTAGCTTCAGCACCTTGTTTAAAAGACTCAAAATGTCATTGTTCTTGTGAATTGTTAGGGTAAGGCCATGTAGTAAGGGCTGCGGTGCAGCTGCATCGCTGCCAAAAATGACACAATTGTAATGACCGCTCAGTTTTACAGGTGAAACAGCTGTTCACCTGCAAAATAAAGTGATTGCTGCAATTATAAACCACAACGAACAATTGTCTTTGCCAGTTTCTACTGCACGGCGGCCGATCCACAACTGCAACACAACCGATCCATTTGGCCTTTCCATTATTGATAATCGGTGAGTTAGGATGTGCTGTTCATACTTAAAGAAGTTTTCTGGGACTCTCAGTATTAATGGGCTTCAATTAGAATATCTGTGACGGTCCTACTCCCGGCAGCACTGGCGGACACAGGCAGAAAAGGACCCCTGTGCAGGAGCAGTATATGGATCCCTTGTACTACAATAACTTAGAATAAGGCGCAATTCCACCTGTTTTGGAGGTGAAAATGGGCCCAGTTACCTCTTAGGTCCTTGTGCAGCTGCACAGGTTGCACCAATGAATTATCTGCCCCTGCCCGCCACCTCTCAGATCAGCTGACTAAAGATATTTCCCCTTCATTGTTTACCAGTCATAGTGCCGCACTTTTGATAGAGGCTCTACATACGGAGATCTATAGTCCCGCTACACTACATAAATGTGTCCTTTGCCATCACGAGATTTACAGAAATGCCATTAACCCCTTTCCGACATCGGGTGTAATAGTACGCTAATGTCGGACTCCCCCTGTTTGGTGCGGGCTTCGGCACTGAGCCCGCATCATGCCAGGCACATGACAGCTGATATATACAGAAGACATGTGCCCGCAACAGCCACAGGTGGAAACGCAGTCTATTTCTGACAGCGGCATTTAACTCGGAAGGGCGTCACTAAACCCACCCATCTGTGACCCATTCACATGATCGCGGGTCACCGATGGGTCGACATGACAACCAGAGGTCTCCAGTAGACCTTTATAGTTGTCATGGCCAAATTGCTATGAGCGTCGCCCGGTGGACGGTGCTCATAGCAAGTGAGTATTTCTGCTACACACAGGCGATCTGATCATCACCTGTATGTAGCAGAGCCGATCAAAGTACTGCAGCTTCTAGTCTCCCAAGGAGACTATTGAAGAATGCAAAAAGTAAAAAAAAAAGTATTTAAAAATATTTTAAAAATTTAAAAAATGTGAAAGTTCAAATCACCCCCCTTTTGACCCATTCAAAATAAAGCTATAAAAAAAATATACATATTTTTAGTATCGCTGCGTTCAGAATCGCCCGATCAATATAAAAAAAGAATTAACCTGGTTGCTAAATGAAAAAAAATTAAAAATGCCAGAAATACATTTTTTTGGTCGCCTCTACACTGCAATAAAATGCAACGGGCGATCAAAGATCATATCTACACCAAAATGGTATCAATAAAAACATCAGCTCAGCTTGCAAAAAATAAGCCCTCACCCAGCCCCAGCTCAAAAAAAAAAAAAAAAAGACGCTATAGACTGTGGAAAATGGTGCTTTTTTTTTTTTTTTAAACAAACTTTGGTTTTTTTTTTTTACCACTTAAGTAAAACTAACCTATACGTACTTGGAATTTTTTTCCCGTTTTCCAGTACACGATATGTTAAAACCAAAGGTGTCATTCAAAAGTACAACTTGTCCCGCAAAAAACAAGACCTAACACGGCCATATTGACCGAAAAATAAAAAGTTATGGCTCTGGGAAGAAGGGGAGCAAAAAAACGAAAACGCAAAAACGAAAATACCTCTAGTCGTGAAGGGGTTAAACCTAACATTAGTACATATATAAGAAGGAGGAAGTAGAAAGTTGCAGGAGGAGGTTGAGGGAGCTCTCCCCTAACGTTTGCTAAGCATGAGACCTCCTATGTTTTTTCCAATCAGCCATGATGCAAACATCACAATATTTTTGTGCCTTTTTGTATAATAGCGCATCGGACCTGGCATTATAACATACCTTACAGAATAAGGGCAGGATATTTTAATGGCAGAGTCACTTTAAGGGAAAATAATTCTTTTCAATCAGTCTAATAAGTTGGAAAATAAAGTTAATGAATGAGGAAATTAAGTGTAAAGTTAAGTGTCCTTAACAGCCAAATGATTTGTATATGTTTCTGTGTGGCACAAACTAATGAGATTTTGTAATCTTCTGGGGCAGCGATAAGATTTCAAAGATATATCATTCTTACAGCTAACAGAGCTTCTCCTGCATCCAAACTTTTACAGAGTTATTTCGGCATTCATTACTTTGCTCTTTTGTATGTATTCACTAATCGAGCTGTATAAATAATACAGCCACAGACAAAATAATATTCATAGAAAAGGAAACCTCTCCATCCTCCTCTTCATTGGTAGTGATGTTGGCAGCGGATTATTCAGGATACTCTCCAAGCGTGTGACAACAGAGCTTCTTTATTCAGGAACAATATATGATCAGCTTAATAGATCAGGAATAAATCATTTCTGTGTCTCTGTGCAGCATCTACAGCAGGCTGCTTCTCTCATACACAGACACAGGAAAACAGGAAATACAGTCACATGCTCTCCCTGTGTGAGCCTATGGGAGGTTTTCTTTGTTCTAACTTTATAAACAGCATACAAATCAGGCAACTAAACACTCATAGACAGGAATGGAGTTGTTGCACCAAACATATTCCAACAAGTGATTACTAGAAATATTATTTTAGGTATTCTGTTTTGTGAATGTAAAATATTAAACGAGTTATGCATGGCTCCAGATGGCGACTAAAATGGTCAAAATTGGAAGCCAAAGTGCCCAGGTGGTCATTTTTTTTAGTATTAATTATTGCATTGGCTTTTCCTTATATTAAAGGGAATCTGTCACTGGGTTTTGCTGCCTCATCTGAGACCAGCATAATGTAGAAAAAGAGACCCTGATTCCAATGATGTGCCACTTTGATTACTGGATGCAGCAGTTGTGACACTATCAGAGTTTTTAGATGTAACATGAAGCAGAGCTAAGAAAGCTGCCCCCACCCACACCACAAATTTCTGTGTATATTGTCTATTGACAGTAAGCTGATTATCGGAGGAGGGGGTGCGGTCAGACCAGGGCTCACTAGTGCTGTAGTCCAGGTAGTGATAATCTCCTGGTGATAAAACATTCACTGCATTGAAACAAGAGCCCTCAGCCTAATAAGTGACACATCGCTGAAATCTGTACACCTACCTCATGCTGCTCTCGGATTACACAGCAATAACCTGCTAACCAATATAGTAGCATCTCTCCTAATTAGTGTTTGACCATTTGAGAATGAATGCAGAGAAAAAAAACAGCGCATCCATTGGTACATATTAGCAATAGAATGGCGTGCAGTAACTAACAGTGGTAAGAAAATGACAATAAGTACATCTCAGATGCGAAAACCATTGGACAGAAGAGCTCACATGAGCACTTGCTGTGTAGAAATAACGCCTGCTTTGATCTGAATATATATAATACATATATATGCCTTGCCCAGCAAGTAATATTCAATATTCACCCCAGATGGGCACTTGTTTTTCTTTCACTTCATCTTTATTTCACTTACTATCCCTAAATGTTGGATGGGATATTTCAAACAATAGGACATAAGTATATACCTTAGATCGTCATTAGTGTATGAGATGAAGACATGATGAAATGATTTTTATGGCACAACGACTGTTTCTTCCATCGAGACTTCGTGACTTTCTTTATCACAAATGAAATTACATTCCGAATTCATAGTCCATTGAACTTTTTTCTCTTAATTCATCAAAGGTTGGCCAAATATGTTTAAAAGATGCTGAAACATAAAATATTACAAGTACTCCCTTTATCTATTTTGTGCTGTCCCTGAAGGCAACTTGAAGGAGATGAGATGTAGGTTCCTTATGATATTCAGTGGTGACATTTAGAAAAGTCATATTACCAGAGAGTAATTTGAATAGTTGGCCATTCATGCCAGATTTATGAAGTGAAATTAATTTACTGCTTGCATTGCACTAAACAGCCCACGACCATGATCATGCACCTCAGCTTGGGAGGTTTCCATCTGCCTTCTTTGTCCATACGACATACAGCTGCTAGATTTTAGGTTCTAACCTTGTTGGCCACCAGGCAGTGGTGTTGTACGATCTGTGATGACTAGAAAAATAAGAATTCTGATTACTTTATTGCGTTGGTGCTATGTAGTCACTGTGTAAATGTAAAATGCAGGAACCGTGCACGCAAAACATGTGCAGCCGGAGTCAGCTGTATAATTACAGCTCATACTACGTTCAAACAGCCGGGATTGGAGACCACGCCGATCCCAGACATTCAACTCTTTACCTGCAGGCTGTAGCATTCAAGGGATAAGACAGAGAGCTGTTGCTCACCCCATTGGCACCCATTGATGGGATCACAGGCAGCCAAGGGGTTTTAATAGCAACCAGTGGCCTAGAGAAGGCCCATAAGTTTGAATATATACACTGCTCAAAAAAATAAAGGGAACACTCAAATAACTAGATCTAAATGAATGAAATATTCTCATTGAATACTTTATTCTTTACAAAGTTGATTGTGCTGACAGCAAAATCACACAAAAATCATCAATGGAAATCAAATTTATTAACCAATGGAGGCCTGGATTTGGAGTCACACACAAAATTAAAGTGGAATGTAATGTTCTTAAAATAAGTCAAAATGATGCTCAGTAGTGTGTGTGGCCTCCATGTGCCTGTATGACCTCCCTACAACACCTGGGCATGCTCCTGATGAGGCGGCGGATGGTCTCCTGAGGGATCTCCTCCCAGACGTGAACTAAAGCATCCCCCAACTCCTGGACAGTCTGTGGTGCAACGTGACGTTAGTGGATGGAGCGAGATATGATGTTCCAGATGTGCTCATTCGGATTAAGGTCTGGGGAACGGACGGGCCAGTCCATATCTTCAATGCCTTCATCTTGTAGGAACTGCTGACATGCTCCAGCCACATGAGGTCTGGCATTGTCCTGCATTAAGAGGAACACAGGGCCAACCGCACCAGCATATGGTCTCACAAGGGGTCTGAGGATCTCATCTTGGCACCTAATGGCAGTTAGGCTACCTCTGGAGAGCACATGGAGGGCTGTGCGGGGCTGTGCGGCCCTCCAAAGAAATGCTGTCTCGACCACGCACCACAATTGTGGGTTACCAGGACAATGGGGTACTCAGAGCCGAGCCCATGGAAGTCTATGGGGTTGTCACAGGTAGCGGTGGCTCGGTCTGTGGCCCTGGCGGTCAGGCGTATGTTGGGGGGTATATTTACAGGGGATAGATATATATATACAGTTCGTGACGCCACCTGTAGTTCTCTGGTAATTTGTACCAGCGCTGCTGTAGAGCTCTGAGGGGATGGTGAGGCAGCTAGATGTCGGGTCCCCTACAGGTGGGACTTTTCCCTCAGGTCGATAATTATGGTGGGGTTGTGCAGGGATGCAATTGAATAACACAGTCTCACACATCAGCGTCTTTCCATACCTTTTACTTCAAGTTGTTCAGGCAGGTCCCAGGGAGGCTGATCCAATGGAGGATGTGTTTCGAGGTAGCAGCTGAACAAGTTAGGGGCCTCCTTTACTTCCACAATGGTAATGAGTCCAACCAGCATAAAGCGTAGTTCACTCCAAAAACTCCAGCTAACTCCTTAGCTGTACTGCCCGGTCAGTTTTGTGGTCGGAGCCTTCCAGTGATGGAACTAGGTTCTTACTTTTGCTGATCAGGCTCAAAGTTCCTATTCCAACTGACCTCTGTTACGTACTGACACTCCAAGGCTGCTTGCTGCCACCTAAGGTCCAGTAAGCCTCTGGTTCTTTTATCACTATGCCTGGAGCTATAGTGACACTTCGGTCCCAGTGACCGGTGACAATGTGCAGGACTTCTTCAATCCTAAAGCACTTCTAAATTCCTTCCACTGTGCCTTTCGCCTTGTCCGCGCTTGTAGCATAAGCACTCCACACTTCCAAAGGTCATATAAGTCAATCCTTCCTTACTTCTTTCCAGAGCTTGTTGCCAGAATCTCAGTATTCCTCTAGGCAGGAGCACGTCTCTGAACCTTCACTGTCCTTGGGACAGGAGACTGAAGTATCTGAAACTCCCTCTTCCTTCTCAATAGATGTCTCAGTCCGTCTGCCAGTGGGGCACAGCTCTGACCAGGCTGAGGTGATCTGGCTCACCTTTACTGGACTCCACTTACTGAACTGCCCACTGAATCCCTCCTCTGTCCGAAGACAGGAAATGAACTAACTCCCTGACTGGATCTCACTAGCTTTTATATCCTAGGGGTGTGTCTAAGTGTGTGATGGAGTGAATGTTTATTGAGCATTGAACTGCTATCTCTCCGCACATCCTCCAGGGTACTGCGTGTGCCTTCACACCAGGGCTACACAATGCCACCCCACACCATTACTGACCCACTGCCAAACCAGTCATGCTGAAGAATGTTGCAGGCAGCAGATCGCTCTCCACGACGTCTCCAGACTCTGTCACGTCTGTCACATGTGATGAGTGTGAAGCTGCTTTAATAAAAATAATAATAATAATCTTTATATAGCGCCAACATATTCCGCAGCGCTTTACAGTTTAACAGTTTCAAAATACAACTCATAAGTAACGTAAACAATACAATTATTAAAGCAAAATACGATGACCCTGCTTGTGAGAGCTTACAATCTACAATGAGGAGGGGAGATACAAAGTACAGGTGTGTATGTACAATGGTGTATTTACAATGATGGTCCAGCCATCTTGAGGGAGTGAGGGATGGATGGAAATAGTGAATGGGCTACACACACACTTACACATAGAATGACTTTGATTAGTGAACGTGATAGGCCGCTCTGACCAAATGTGTTTTGAGGGAGCGCCTGAAACCATGCAAATTGTAGATAGTCCTAAATTCTTGGGGTAGAGTATTCCAGAGGATTGGCGCAGCGTGGGAGAAGTCTTGGAGTCGGGAGTGGGAGGTACGGATTAGTGCAGAGTTTAGTCGAAAATCGTTTGCAGAGCGCATCAGTCGGTTAGGCCGATAGATAGAAATGAGGGAGGAGATGTAGGGGGGTGCTGCACTGTGGAGAGCTTTGTGGGTGAGCACAAGTACTTTGAATTGGATCCTATAATGAATGGGCAGCCGGTGTAAGGACTGGCGAAGAGCGGACGCGTCCGAGTACCGATTAGCCAGATGGATGACCCTGACTGCTGCATTATGGATGGACTGGAGAGGGGATAGTCGAGTAATGGGGAGGCCAAGTAATAGAGCGTTGCAGTGGTCCAGGTGGGAGTGGATCAATGCCTCAGTGAGGGTTTTTGTTGTTTCCATGGTGAGAAAAGGGCGGATTCTAGAGATGTTCTTTAGGTGTAGGCGGCAAGAGCGGGCAAGAGATTGTATATGGGAGGTGAAGGAGAGATTGGTGTCAAACATAACACCCAGACAGTGAACCTGCTGCCTGGGTGTTATTATGGTGCCACCCACGGAGAGGGAAATGTCAAATTTAGGGAGGTTAGTAGACGGCGGGAGCAGAAGAAGTTCAGTTTTGGAGAGGTTGAGTTTCAGATAGAGAGCGGACATGATGTTGGAGACTGCGGACAGACAGTCACTGGCGTTCTGTAGTACAGCGGGGTTAAGGTCGGGTGATGACGTGTTTAGTTGTGTGTCATCAGCATAAAGATGGTACTGAAAGCCAAATCTGCTGATGGTCTGTCCAATTGTGGCCGTGTAGAGAGAGAAGAGAAGGGGGCCAAGGACTGAGCCCTGAGGTACCCCGACAGCGAGAGGAAGAGGAGATGACGTGGAGCCAGAGAACGAAACACTGAAGGAGAGGTCAGAAAGATAGGAAGAGAGCCAGGAGAGAGCAGTGTTCTTAATACCTAGTGACTGGAGCCTAGACAGTAGGAAACGGTGGTCAACCATGTCGAAAGCTGCAGAAAGGTCGAGAAGAATGAGCAGAGAGTATTCACCATTATGTTTTGCTGTCAGAAGGTCATTGGTCACTTTGAGTGCAGTTTCAGTCGAATGTAGGGGGCGGAAGCCGGACTGTGAAGGTTCTAGAAGGGAGTAAGTGGAGAGGTAACGGGTAAGGCGGGAGTAGACTAGGTGCTCCAAAAGTTTAGAGATGAAGGGGAGATTGGAGACCGGTCTGTAGTTGTTTGTGCAGGAAGGGTCTGCTTTCATCTATGAAGAGCACAGGGCGCCAGTGGTGAATTTGCCAATCCAGGTGTTCTGTGGCAAATGCCAAGCATCCTGCATGGTGTTGGGCTGTGAGCACAACCCCCATCTGTGGACGTCGGGCACTCAGACCATCCTCATGGAGTCGGTTTCTAACCATTTGTGCAGACACATGCACATTTGTGGCCTGCTGGAGGTCATTTCCTCCTTGCACAAAGGCGGAGGTAGCTGTCCTGCTGCTGGGGTGTTGCCCTCCTAAGGCCCCCTCCACGTCTCCTGGTGTACTGGCCTGTCTCTTGGACGCTACGCTGACAGACACGGCAAACCTTTTTGCCACAGCTCACATTGATGTGCCATCCTGGTTGAGCTGCACTACCTGAGCCACTTGTGTGGGTTTTAGTGTCCATCTCATGCTAACGTGTGAAAGCACAACCAACATTCAAAAATGACCAAAACATCAGCCAGAAAGCATTGATACTGAGATGTGGTCTGTTGTCCTCACCTGCAGAACGACTCCTTTATTGTGTCTTGATGATTGCCAATAATTTCCATCTGTTGTCTATTCCATTTGCACAACAGCATGTGATATTGATTGCCAATCAGTGTTGCTTCCCAAGTGGACAGTTTGATATCACAGACATTTGATTTACTTGGAGTTATATTCCGTTGTTTAAGTGTTCACTTTATTTTTTTGAGCAGTGTATGTATTGAATATGCATTTTACAAGTGCCTCATAGAATGTTATTCAGGGCAAAATAGACTTTGACACAGAAGTATTGCTCCAGTTGCTGCTGAAAGTAAAGTGGAGCTTGTAACCTCGGCAGCAATACAAAACAAGAAGCATCTCTTAGGCTCAGGTCACATGACCGATTTTTCTCTCATCTGAGAAAATCAGTCCAATTATGATAATCAAACTCTGATCAGACTCTGAGCAGCGTTTGATCAGAGTCTGATCATAGTGTTATCCGATTTTCTCAGAGGTGTTGATTAATAAAAAAATCGACATCTTCTCCTTTCACTATGTCTGTGAAAATGTCATTCGAGTGCAGTCTGAAGTTTTCAACGGGGTCCATCGCGTTGAATGCCGAGTGTGTTTTGATTCTTAGAAGAAATTCATGCATACTGCATATCTTTACTCAGACTGAGGAATCAGACATGTGCACACCCCCATAGAATAACATGAGGAGTGCCTCTATCCTTCAAAATGATGGATAGCACTTGCCCCATTATTACCTTTGTGTGCACGAGCCATTACTATGTTCATATTAGAATTACAGGACTACCACTTAGGCCCCCTTCACACATCCTGGTGATTCAAGTACTGGAAAAAAACAATACCCTTGAGGTCCGTGTCCGTATAACAGCATCTGTGTGGCATGTGTATGTACATGTCCGTGGGCATCATCCGTGTGCCGTCTGTGTGCACCATCAGTGTGACAAGTACTGGAATACAAATGACAGATGTTTAGGTGTTTGATGTGCAAAGTTAAAGAATAGGTAGATAGATGATAGATCGAAATGTCAGTGAGATATATAATTTGTGCTTTGTTGTGTGTAGTTTTCTTTACTTGTATTTAGCTAATAATGAAATAAATTGAAAAAAAATGGTGTGGAGTCCCCACTATTTTTAAAAACCAACTGAGGGAAAGAAGACAGCTGGGAGCTGGTAATAATATTCTGGGAAGGGACCAATATCCATGGAGGTTCCCAGCCTATTAATAACAGCTCATAGCTGTCTGCGTAGCCTTTACTGGTTATTAAAAAGTATAGTCCCCCATAAAAGCTAAACAAACACCTGCAGACTGATGTTAATAGGCTGGGAAGGGGCCATGGATATTGGCCCCCTTCCATACTAATAACAAAGAGCCTTCAGCCTCCCAGAAATGGAGCATCCATCAGATGTGCCAGTTCTGGCCCTTATCCTCAGCTCTTCCCGAATGCCCTTGTGCGTTGGCAGTTGGGTTAATGGTTTTGGGGTTGATGTCAGCTGTGTAATGTTCGCTGATATCAAGCCCAGGGATTAGTAATGGAAAGGTGTCTATCAGATACCCGCATTACTAACCCCGTAGTCAAAAGTAATAAACACACGCACAGAGAAAAGTCTTGTAATAATCACTCCCTGACAATTGCCCTCATTTAGCCATTTATTACCATAAAAAAGTAATTCACAGGGGTCCACCGTAAATCCATAATAAGGAGGTTCCACAACGATCCCCTATTCAGGCAGTGATGAACGGTGACATCAGCAACTTGACGGTTCACCACGGCAGCCGGATCACACTGAGAGTATCGTGAGAACTCGGCTGCAATGATGAGCAGTGACGTCATTAAGGTAACACAGGCCACTGCCGGCTGTTCTCATGGTAACTTCTGTTTGAGCCGGCCATGTGTGACCTGCGGTAACCTTACTGACATCACCACTCAGTGTGAGAACTTTCTCACGAAGCGAACGGTAACATCAGTAAGGTTAAAACGGTACAAAGCTGGCTGATCACACAGAGATTAGTGTAAGAACCACCGGCATTGGCCTGTGTAACCTTAATGATGTCACTACAGCCAAGTTCTTACTCTATTCTCAGTGCGGTCAGGCTGCCGTTGTAAGCCGTCACGTTACTGATCTCATTGCTCATCACTGCCTCCAGATGCAGCAGAGTTGGGGATCAACGTGGGACCTCGTTATTATGAATTTACAGCGGACCCCTGTGGATTACTGTTTTATGGTAATGAGTAAATGAGGGTAATTGTTGGGGAGTTATTTTTACAATTACATGACTTCTCTGTGTGTTTATTACGTTTGACTATGGGGTTAGTAATGGGGGTGTCTGATATACACCTCTCCATTACTAACCCTAGGGCTTGATGGCAGCTGGCATTACACAGCTGACATCAACTCCATAAGAAGCATCAGTGAAATACTATAGGGATTCAAAATACAAGACAAGTGAACATCACAACCCCTTAAAAAAACAACAATTTAATTGATAGATTAAAATACACCTTCCCAGTGCTGAAAATGGCAGATGCCATAAAATGACTAATGACTTATGCTAAGGTGCTACAATTACCCTATGCAGGGCCTCACTGATACCTGCCTATCAGTGGAGGTTGGCACCCTAATATATGATTTTTTGGCTCCCCCACTTAACGAGGACTATCCCTCACTTCCCTGCCAATCCCTGGGTAATAGATGAACGCCCTGGGTAAATTGTAAGCAGTCTTATGCAAAAATAATAAACACAGATTAATTCATATCATGATACATACAGGTCGCCAAATACATGTGTCAAAATCATGATACACCATGCTTCAATCCATGGATAGACATATGTAAATGAAGGATAAGCAAAATATGTGGCCACTTTTCAGTAGTAAGGACACCCCACAAGGCTTCAGTCCAAGCCTGGACATATATATAACCAGTGAGCAAAGAAGATAAAATATGCAGCCACTTATCATGAGTAGAGACAACCCCAACGTGTTTCCCCGCCGTAGCGGTTCATCAGGAGGAAAAGATGATGACTATATCCATAATGCCGGATAGCATGATACTCTATGGTACCAACTGGTATCAACTCCATAAGCCATTACCCCGATTGCCAATGCACCAGCGCATAGGGATGAGCAGGGTAAAGTGACAGAATTGTTGCATCTTACACCATTGATTAAAATTCGGCAGCTTGTCTCTCCCGCTCTCCATATGCTGGCGGTGGAACCATGTCAGCATTTCTCATCTAATAAGTGGTTGAAGTTGATGGATGCATTCCTTGTGGGACGAGATGATATTTTCAGTGATACTACCCTTTTTTGTGTGGCAGTATTAATGAAAAAGCTACTCTTTTGGTGTTTTTTTTTTTTTTTTTTTTCTCAGATTTGGCGATACCAAACGTGTAGTTTTTTTGTTTTATTTTACAAGAAAACAACGTTTTTCACGGTAAAATATTTTTCTATTATTTTTCATACTTAATGTTGAATTTTTTTTACTTGGTGCTTCAAAGAGAACCTGTCAGGTCCGATAATGCTATGTAACTGCAAATAAAAGGGTTAATCTGTAGGTAAGTAGCGTTATGAAGGTGCCCGGTTGCAATATTTCAAGTGCGGGAGAAAATTAACTTTATCATTTCAGCGTAGCTGTGCAGCTGCAGTCATCTCTGAGAGCTGCGGCTGTAAGTACACCCCAGGAATGACTGACAGCCTGCTCTGTGCTTATGCACTGTAGGGGCTGTCAGGCAAAGTGCAGATTAACCCTATATCTGCAGGTGAATAGTATTATTGGACATGACAGTTCCCTTTACCTTTTGCTTGCCTAATTGCTGATCTAATATTCTGAAATACGTCTGTTCTGACACTTAAACTGTTAAACCTTGCTTATTTCAGGGTCTGACAGTAGCTGGCTGACCTGAAAGCCTCTATTGGCATCGCAGTATGGCTTGTTACCAAGAGGCTCAAAGAGGGAGTCCCTCCTCCCTCAATTAGCCATCTGAATATTGTCACTATTTAAAAAAGGGGTTAAACAGCCTCAATTGGTACTAATACCAATCGTAGTCGTGGCAGCAGGGTGTCAGATATATACAGCTGACACCTGCTGATGATGGTGCTGGCTTTTCTTATGAGCCGGTGCCATCACTGTGCCATACATGTAGTCACTTCTCGCTGTGCCGTACATATACGGCAGATGTCAGGAAGGGGATAAACATATTCCACCACTCCATAGTCCTCTACAACAGTGATCTAACAGCGCTCCAACACACTGTTCTTCGATGTGATGTCATTATGGGACTAGAATGCTCCACCCTGCAGTCAAGATTCAAAGAAGTTTTATTGGCAGGACTAAATACACATTAGTTTTGCCAAAGCAAGTGTACAAAAGGGAATAGGGATAGGGACTGTAGGGATGTTGGGTAGGGCTGTAGGAAAGGTGGATGGGGGCAGATCCAGGATGAGGGCTGTAAGAACAATGGTTGGGGCAGATCCAGGGTGGGGGCTATAGAAGTCCATGCATAGGGAAGGTGGATGGGGGATGGGGCAGATCCGGGGTGAGGGCTATAGAAGTCCATGGCATATCATAGTTCTCTTTCTCGCAGTCTATGACATTCGCTCACATACCGCGCTGCTTTCTCCGCTGCGCTCTCTTCTTCCTCCAGCAGGGTATATGTTTTCTCTTCCTCCTTCATGGTGATGAATGTCTCAGTGTCTCTGGGCCTCATGTTTCAGTCTTCTGTCCTAGAAGGTGTGAATGGTGTGAACTTTCTTATTGAGAGTCTGGCAATGTATAGATCATGACCCAAAGAGTCACATGTGGGTTTTAAAAAAGATACAAGAGATACAAGATTGGATCTTCTGAGATGTTTGTATGAAGATGGCAGAGAAATTCTATATTGAGAAGACTATTTTTAATAGTGTTGAGCCACCCCCGTAGTGTTCGAGTTCGGTTCGTCGAACACCCATATGTTTGATGAACTGTTCGTCGAACACCGTTAAAACCAATGGCAGGCAAACAAAAACACATAGAAACACATAGAAAACACTTCTAAGGTGTCCAAAAGCTGACAAACCGCTCAGAAGACACAACTAACACATGGAAAAGTGACAAGTACATATAGCCATAAGAAAAGAGGTGGAGGAGTAAAAGGAGGGGGAGACACAGATATAGGCATGTCATGCCCTTCTAAACCAAAAAAGTGCGAAGCCGACACGGCCAGTCCGTTCCTGCCCGTGCGACCTCCGTGTCGCCGGGTTTCTGCCAGAGCTGCGGTGGACCCTGACGGACAGCCCCCCTCTCCCAATACTGGTGCCTGTCCGCTGGTGGGTCGAGCGAGCGCCCCTGCGGTGGAGGCAGGTCTAATCTTTTTCATTTAAATTGTCTCTCTAATTTGAATGAGTACACTTTAAATCCTTTTACAAGGATCTATTGGAGGGCAAGTCTCATGCCAGCAGCCGCTGTAATTCCAGCTCCAGTAGCGTCCAGCGCTGCAGTTAAAAAGCTTTTATAAGGATCGAGCTTGGGCGGTCCACCACAAGGCGTCCTACCGCCAGTCACAGCCCCTGTGCCTTGGGGTGCCTCCCCGATGCTCTTCACTGAGTGTCCCGGGGCCCGAAGCAATTCCTTTGAAAAAATTAAGTGTCCAAAGTACAGGTGGTGTAGCTTGCTTAACAGCTGGGTTAATCCGCTGACTAGCTGACACTGCTACTAGGCCCAAAGTATTGCTTGGATAGATGCAGTTAAAAATTTGTAATTAGATACTCTCGTTGGATGCTGAGAAAGCATTCCATAGTCTCCTGGCATGCCATATATTATTCTCTTAAAAGGCTTGGGGTAGGGGACCCTTTTATAGCCAAAATCATGGCCCTGTATCGCAATCCGTCAGCTAGGCTGAAGATAAATGGAACATTATCATCACCTTTCATAATCACCAATGGGACAAGGCAGGGATGTCCTCTGTCCCCTCCTTATACTCCTAGTGATGGAGCACCTGCTTCATCAATTCACGATAACCCCAATTTAGGGGATTGAGGTAGGAGGCACTGAGTACAAGTGTCTGCATTTGCTGATGATGTCCTAGTATATATCACTCAACCACATAAATCCATCACTGCTGTTATGGCTGAAATAGATCACTTTGGTACATGGTCAAATTTTTAAATCAATGCAGCGAAGTCTGAGGCCCTCGATGTTTCCCTCCCCAAATCCATACAGGATCCATCCAGTCCAACTTTCCCTTTGCCTGGCCCTCACAGGGTATCAAATGCTTAGGAATTCGTATTCATAGAGACCTCTCCATCTGTTTTTTCTTAATTGTGGGCCCTTTTATTGAACAACTCCATAGAGAGCTTACTTCTTGGACGGTGAAGGATTTTTTCCTGGTTCGGCAGAATAAATATACTAAAAATGAACGTCCTACTTAAACTCTTATACCTCTTCCAAACCATTCCCATGGTAATTCCCTCAAATTTTGGAAAAGACTACGCAGTAGCTTTTGCAGATTTATGTGGGCAAGTGGGCGTCCACGCATTCGGGGGACGTTCTGATCAGACACAAACAAAAGGGGGGCGTTAGCCTTCCGGATTGTAGAAGGTATTACATGGCATCAGTACACGCTAGAATCCTGGACTTCTTCCATCATTCGGAGGGGAATTGTGGGTCAAAATAGCTCAATTCCATTTGTCCTAAAGCTCTTACCACTCGCCCATGGTGCACCATTTTATTGTCCCCTCTCTTGGCTTCATGTCATATAGTATTTTATGCCACTGCTTTGGCTTTGAGATCCCAAAAAAAAAGCTTATCCTCAATCGACCCCCAAGGCCCCTTGCTCCCGATTTCAGATAATCCAGATTTCCCACCAGGACTGTCTGCAAATAGATTTCTCAGTTCAAATAAATCCCATCCGATATTATTTTCTCAAGTCATCTCCAATACTTCGCTGCTCCCCCTCAATGACTTGTTACAGGGAAGAGCCACTTCCCCGAAGGCAAGTTTTGAATAGAGCCAGTTACAACACTTCTATTCAACTGTGAAGAAGCACACACATCTTCATAGAGATCTCACAAACGTTGAAAAATTGAGCCTATCATTGTCACCCCCTACACACTCCATCTCCCTACTGTATAATCTCCTCATTGCCCAGGTAACTGACAATAGGCCAGGATTCTGCGGTGCTGGGAAAGGGAACTGGGAAGTCTTCTCTGACTCACAATGGATAAATGTTTCTTCCTAAAAACATAAAACCTCAATAGGGTCCAAAGCTCAGGAAACCTCCTTCAAAATTATCTCTAGATGGTACCGGGTACCAGCAGTCCTTCATAGGCCGGCGTCACACTGGCGAGTGTGATGCGAGTAAGTCACACACTTTCTCGCATCAACACCCGACACGGCGCCCGCTCTCGGACCCGAGTGTGCGGCTGCATGTATTTCTATGCAGCCACACACTCTGGTACGAGAGCGGGCGGCCGTGCCGGGTGTTGATGCAGAAAGTCGTGCGACTTACTCGCATCACACTCGCCAGTGTGGCGAGGGCCATAGATGGTATCCAGTGGTCTCAGATAGATGTTGGAGATGTGGGGAGGGGGAAGGGACAATGTCCACAATATGGTGGGCATGCCCTATAATAAATGCATTTTGGGCAAAGGGTGGTTTCCATGATGAGAAAATAACTGGTTTGACTACCCCTAATACGCCAAAAGCCCTCCTTTTATGAATGTTTCCAATAAGTAAACGTAGTTATAAAAGCTCATCAATAGGCTACCTAATACAGGCGGCTAAGAATTCATTCTACGACACTGGAAAAGCAGAGACCCACCAACTGTGGAGGAATGGTTTGCGTAGATCTCCCTCCTTAATAGGATGGAGCATCTGATTGCCACCCACCGGCTGATGTTGATGGATACTGTGGTTATTTGGAGGAATTGTATTGATTTGCAAAACTCTTACGCCTACCATCTAGCCCCCAACTAAAGTTATCCGTGATGTCGGCACAACAATGATCATAATCGCACTCTATTGATTGGTGGTCTGCCGTGGACCACTCCCTCTCTCTATCTTTCATATGGAAAAATACTACTTGATCTGGGTATTGATGGAAAACCCTCCCTGTACCCACCAATGTACTGTCATTATGCATAGATTTATAGTTATATTTTCTTGTACTTTTTCACCACAAAAATAAAAAAAATTGAATTTGAAAAAAAAAAAATTTTAATTAGATCTACAGCCGGTGGCTACTCGCTGACTGCAGACACTGAAGCTTTGGAGCAGACCTCTGATTCCCAGGCTATAGTATGAGTAAACAGCTCTTCACACTCAACCATCTGTGTTTACCCCAAGCCACAGTGTATGTAGTTTCTTACGGTTAAAAGGGGGGGGGGGAGACCCAACCCACCTGTAATTGATTATGCCGACGTCACATAAAACACAGCAAGGGGATTCCAAAAGAGTCTCAATTTTTTCAAAAAATTTGGGGCACAGACACCCCTTAAGTGGCATCAATTGCCCAGAGTTGCTTAAAACGGTTGGTGAGGTGATTTTAACAAATCCTCAAGCTTTTCACTCTCCCCAGGATGACACAGGTGTAAAAAGTACTTGCGGATCCATGATTTGTTCATCTTTATGAACGTGAGTCTGTCTACATTGTCAGTGGACAGCCGCATGCGCTTATCTGTCAGCACACCACCACCAGCGCTGAACACAAGTTCAGCGGAAAAGTGGCTGCGGGGCATGACAAGATCTCCAAGGCGTGAGTGGCGAGCTCCGGCCATTTATCCAGATTGGAAGCCAAAAAAGAGCAAAGGTCCAGTGACACAGTCATGGCTTCCATGTTCAGTTGGAGATACTCCTGTACCATCGTCTCTAGGCATTGACTATGTGTCTGATTTCTTGTCTCCTGTGGCCCTTTCAAAGGATGGCTAAAAAAGTGGTGAAAGGATTCCGCAAAATTGCTGTTAACACCAGCAGATACTGTGTTTCTGTTACGGTTTTGAGTGCTGAAGACTCGACAGTCCCACGGTTGGCAAGTTACAACTGTGAGATTCATTACGTGCACCACTGGTGTTTTGTGGAAAAGCACATGTAAGATTATGCAACAGTCTCTGCTGATACTCCTGCATGCGTGAATCCCTTTCTATGGCAGGAATTATTCGGCAAATTTACTTTTGTACCGGGATCTAAAGTGTGGCAACCCAGTAGTCAGGATTATTTCGAATTCTGACAATTCGAGGGTCATGTTGCAGGTGGTGCAGCAAGAAGGCACTCATGGTCTTGCGCATCCAGGAGCACCAAGTCCCTGTTGTGTTGGTGGCGAGGTAAGAATCATGCTTCTTCCTCTTCCCTCTCCCCCCAACCTCGCACAACAGAAATGTGATCAAGGTCTCCCTCATCTGATGTCTTCCATGCCCATCGCCAGTTCGTCCTCCACTTCTTCCTGACCTCCTGCACCTTCCTCATAGTTTGGCTGCAAACAATGCGCCCTGGTTAATCCCTCTCCCCCACCCTCCTAATTGACAACTCTGGAGTTGTTTGCACAAAAAACGATGGATGGGAACCTAGCAGAGCTGATGGCCAAATTGTGGTACTAGCCCAAAAGGATTGGCTGGGTTAAGAAGCAGTAAAACAATTTTATTAGATACACAGGTGGTGGAGCTTTTGTATAGAATGGCCTAATAGAATGAGTACCACACATTGCTACTATGCCCAAAATTATTGTCCCGGCAAGATGCAGCTAAAAATTCTTAGTAATTTGAACGCTGGTGGAGCTTAGTATAGATGGCCTAATAGAATGAGTACCACACTCTGCTACTATGCCCACAATTATTTTCCAGGCAAAAATGCAGCTAAAAATTCGTAGTAATTTCAACGCTGGTGGAGCTTAGTATAGATGGCCTAATAGAATGAGTACCACACACTGCTATTATGCCCAAAATTATTGTCCAGGCAAGATGCAGCTAAAAATTATTAGTAATTTCAACGCTGGTGGAGCTTTGTATAGATGGCCTAAAGAATGAGTACCCACACACTGCTACTATGCCCAAAATTATTGTCCAGGCAAGATGCAGCTAAAAATTTGTAGTAATTTGAACGCTGGTGGAGCTTTGTATAGATAGCCTAATAGAATGAGTACCACACACTGCTACTATCTCATAATTATTTTACGGGCAAGATGCAGCTAAAAATTCGTAGTTATTTGAACTCTGGTGGAGCTGGCAAAAAGTGATAGGAACTGATGTAACCTAGCCCTCAAAAGGGCTGAAATTTTACAAATAGTCACTACCCCCAACCTATCTGTCTATTTATTAAGAGCACAGACCCTGCCTGCTAAAAGTGATAGGAACTGATGTAACTTAGCCCTCAAAAGGGCTGTAATTAAAAACTAGTCCCTTCTCCCTAAACCTTTCTGTCTAACAGAAAATTTTCTTCTATAATTCACTGTTACAATATAGCGTTAACAGCAGCAGTGCCGTCTAACACTCAGCTGCAGCAGTGAGAAAATGGTGGCGATGAGGAAAATGGCTGTGTCTTATAGGGCAAGGGACATGTGACATACACAGCCAATGACACATGCCCTTGCTTGTGTGAAAAAAAAGCACTTCGCTCCGTGTGTGCGCTGCTGATAGGCTGACAGACTGCACCTCCCCTCTGTAAATGCGGGAAAGGAAAAAAAAAAAAATGGAGATCTTCATTATTTCTGCAGAGATCCATCCCATGCCCCTCCCCCGCCACGCTGTACACTCAAACTGTGTAATTAACAGTGATTATCAGCATTACTGTGAAAAAATCCAGTGACGATTTTGGTGCACGAACAGTTATCGAACATAACCTCGAAACAGCCGGATTTTTTTCCCAAATCGTTCAGGTTCGTTCGAACGGCTCAAACACCGCCCAAAACAGCTCGAATTTGAGATTGGCGAACAGTTCGAGTCGAACACCGGTCATCTCTAATTTTTAATTCAAAAGTTTTCTTCAAGACTAATTTCTAAATACCATCTTCTTATCATGGCCACAACACAGCAGAAGCTCTGCTTAAGGCATGCTTGGGGATAGTAATTACTTGGTGTTTTTTACTAATTCAATGAAGTGGTTTCTTGTTAATAAGCTAACAGTGTGTTTTATCATTTGAGAACCCTAAGGTTTTAGGCACTTTATTAAAGGGCATTTTTTTCAAGACTAATTTCATATACACACTGCTATTAACCATTGAATGTATTAGTTTTTCCAATAAATACACAGTCTTTAGTCTATTGCCTTGTTGTTTGATAATAGATCAAAGTATAAAGATGGATTCACGCATCTTCCTCCTTGTAGTACGCCGAAGCTTCTCTGTGTCTTGGTTTTCAAGTTATTTCCCAAAACAAACACTCTTGGTTAATGAAGAGCAGCGAGTATTAATGTAATCCTCTTGGTGTGAACCGCAGGACACGTAGTAGTAATGAAGAGCTGATCCGGTGATGTTTGCATTAGTGTATGCTAAATATAACGAATATCCACAACACTTTAAAAATTTTTAATGAAGCTCCTCTTGTGGGTGTTTTTATTTCTAGCAAGGGTTAGTTTTACATTTGGTTTTTGTTCTCCTTCCTAATCAGAGCTCCATTTTCACTTACAAGTATTGATGCAGCTTTTCTTTAAATTTCAAGGATATGGAAAATTTTGATATTTCCTGCTATTTTTGACCTGTATCAAAATTGCAAAAAAATAATTTTTCAAAAATATTTTTCAATAGTTTAATTTTTGTGTGAAATTATTTTTAAACAAAAACTTTCCAAAAATTATGTTTAATTTTTTTTTATTATGGTCTTATGTTATTGTGTAAAAATTTTCTGTGGAAATAAAAAACATAGAACGATGGCCTGTGGCTGTCCTTCCGTACTCCAAGGAAAATAGCAGACTGGAAATTCAGTTTTTTTATCTGGGAGATGGGGGTTAGGAAAAGAGGACTTTTGCTTCACAGTGAATGATAATACATAATATTGGCAATTAAAACGTGTTTCCAAGTTATTTAGAGGGATTAGAATGTTATATTTATTTCAGCTGATGTGTTGAGGACATTATTTGGTGGCACTTACTATTATATAGTTATGACAGGTTCTCCCCTTCTCTTGTAGTGCAGCTTTCCTCACAGATGCACAGTCAATAAAATGGCTGCCGGGGGGAGCAGTGAAGACACCTGCCATCAGCCTCCCCAGTTTAGGTTATACCCTACATGGTGCTTTTCTTTGGAGGAGGCAGATGGGACAGTCTGGTCACACTTCTCCTCCACCACTCCATTGTATGTACTGTGGCATTGGAAGAAAGCTGCCTAACAAGAGAAGGAGAGAACCTTAGACCTATAAAAGAAGGGCCCAAAATCTTGTCCCCAACAAGGTTAAAGGGATCGGACTTTATCTTTATTTTAAGTTTCTTTGACACTGTAGATTAAGCCAAACTAAAAGTGAGTTACAGCACAAGAGCAAAAAAGGCCAAGTGTTCTTGGTAGAGAAAAATTTTACCCCACCAATTCTTTCTAAGATTTGTCTACTCAAATTACAAACCAAAAAATCTTTATCAGAAAACAGTTTAAAAAAGGTTGTCTGGTTAAAAATGGCTAGACAATCGTATAAAAAACCCCAAAAAAAAGATATTTTTTTTTCTGTTATCTGTATTCCATCTGTGTCTTCCTAGATTTAGGGCCGCACTCCCCTGTATCTGTTGAACTATATTAACCCTAACTCTTTATTGTTTTATTTCCCCGCCTAGTTCTAAATGCTGCGTTTTTAAATCGCCAAAAAATCCGTGTTAATAAAAATTTGAAAGGGTAGTTTCCTTTTTAAAATTGCTTGCACCGTAAATTGCTGCAATAATGACCCCTAGGGGATCTAACCCGTTTTTTGGCCCTGTAAATTAAAAAAAGGGCGATTCTCATCTAGAGACTGGGCATGCTGATTTTTTTTCTCACATGTCTCTCGGTTTGTATGAAAAAAGCTGTCATCCGAACAGTAATGTGTGTGTCCTGTGCTCCCCGTTTAAATACGGGGGGCACACTAAGTTAATACAGTATTGAGAAGCCCTTAAGATAAAAAATATTGCTTCCTTTTTGAGGCCCCGCTGCTCCAGTCTGCTCTGTTTACTCCCCGGAGTCCCAGATGTCACCGCTGAAGCCTTTTAAAAAAGAATCGTGGGGGGGTGGGGAGATGGGTGGGCAGCGGGGGCCCTTGGGGGGGGAGGAACGCATTCATTTTTTTCATAAAAAGGGAATTGAGGGGTGGCTTTTTTCCCAAGTCCTTTTCCCAGCACGCAAGGTTTGCAAATTTTAATGAAAACATACTGTTTTAACAGGGAGCGGAAAAAAAAGCTTCCCCCAAGTATCTGTAACTTTCCGTTAAAAAATTCTCTACCTTTTGGGGTGTTTTCAATCTACCTTTTGAAATTCTGAAGTTGAATCCAAGAGTGAAGTCATGTTGGTGCGGGCCTAACAGGTCCTCCCCTTCCCCCCCAGCTGTGTCTAGAAATGGGGCACCATCGTTTTCCCACGTTCATCTGTTTTTCCCCCCCCTGCATACATTTGATTTTTTTTTCCGTTTTTAAAAACGTAGGCGTAGGGCTTTTGAACTTTTTTTTTCGATTGACTCGAATAATGGACATGAAAAAATGGATGAAATACTTGAACCTGAAGTAAAAGTCTGTTTCTGTGTTTCATCCATTTGGGCCTGTTCTCAATTCAGTATTGTTCCCTCCTGTTTTGAATAAAAATACTGAGGTAAAATACTGACCAATCAGAGGAAAAAAAATAAAGAAAAAGTCCCACTTCTGTATTTTTTACCCCTCCGGTTTTTGTTACAAAAAATGAGGTAAAAAATCACTAAAAACTGACCTGAAATGTGGCCTTAGGTTTCCCATAGAATTTAATGGGGTTTGGGTTATTTTTCACAAAATGGTAGGGGGTTCTGTGAGTCTCCCCCACTGGATAAATGGAGCCATTTTGAAAACTAATGTTGTTTTGGGTCGCTGAAACCCCGCGGGTCGGTGTGCAGCGATGTGTGAATTCAGACCAAACGGCCCCTGGGAAAAATTTTTTACATGGATACAATCTTTAAAAAAGAGAATCACTTAAATTTTAAGTGCATGCGTCAAGAGTTGAGAGGCAGACATCCGCCGACAAAATGTCCTTCCCCGGGGGTTTTCGTCTAAATTTGGTCTGTGCCACCGCCGTAACCAAAAAATAAAAAGAGGAAAATGGGATTTTATCCTTATTATATTTTTGATTTCCAAATAATCCAATAGCCAGTTCTAAGTGAGGGGAAACGGGGTTTTATGGGGTCAAAGTTGCGTTAATGTGAGTGACTTTTATGTGTGACTTTTTTTTATTTAAAAAAACCTTTTTTATGTTACGAAAAAATAAAATGTGCTATTCACTCTAATTTTTATTTATACATAAACTTTAAAATTTCCAGTCGTTTAGGAATAACCTGACATTGTCAAGCCCATTTGTTTTCAGTCTGTAACTTTTGA
>JARQOD010000006.1:330423023-330500993 GCA_033576555.1 Oophaga sylvatica | reverse complement strand
CGGAGAGCACGGAGCAGGTACGGCGGTGAGGACGGATGAGCACGGAGCAGGACGGGGAGGGACAAGGGAGAATGGGGGGCGTGCAGAGCTGGATGGGGGAGCACGGATGCAGAGAAGGGAAGGATGGTAAGCAAGGAGCAGGACAGGATAAAGGATGCAGGAGGAGGGAGGCACAGAGGAGAATGGGGGGCGCACAGAGTGGAATGGGGGAGACAGAGAGGACAGCAACTTTATACACCGGCTTATACACGAGTCCAATAAGTTTTCCAAGTTTTTTGTGGCAAAATTAGGGGGGTCGGCTTATACACGGGTCGGCTTATACATGAGTATATACGGTAGATGTCTGGTGGGCACCTTGAACCCCCAGGTGCTCCACAAAAGTTTATAACATAGAGCCATGAAAATAAAAAAAATCACATATTTTCCCACAAAAATATTATTTTAGCCCCAATTTTTTTATTTTCACAAGGGTAACAGGAGAAAATGGAACCTAAGATTTGTTGTGCAATTTCTCCTGAGTACGTTGATGTACCACATGTGGTCAAAAACTACTTTTGAGGCACAATGCAAAGCTCAGAAGAGAAGTGCCATATTGGATTTCACATTTTGCTGGACTGGCTTCAGGGTGCCATGTCACATTGGCAGAGCCCCTGAACTGATAGAAAAGCAGAAACCCCCATAAGAGACACCATTTTACAAACTACACCTCTCAATTAATTCATCTAGAGGTGCAGTGACCATATTGACAACACCGTGAAGAAAAAAATAACTACATTTTTACCACCAAAATTTTGTTTTAGCCCCAGGTTTTACATTTTGACACTGGGAAGTGGGTAAAAATTGCACCAAAATTTGTCCCACAATTTCTGCTGAATGCAGAAATACCCCATATGTAGCTGTACAGTACTGTTCAGTCGTACGGCGAAACCTGGAAAGGACTGAGTGCTATTTATCTCCTGGAGTGCGGATTTTCCTAGATAGTTTGTGGACTCAATATGGAGAGCCCCTCAATTGACCCTATTTTGGAAATTATACCCCTTAGGGAATTTATCTACAGGTATAGTGATGATTTTGACTCCATGGGTGTTTTCCAAAAGCAAGCAGCAGTGGATGTTGCTGAGTGAAAATTACAAAACTCCCGTTGTAGTGACCGTACATTGTAGTTGTAGTGACTCATACACCTGTAAATTAGGCAGGCTCTCATTGCTGCAGAAATGCTAATCATGTGGACTCTAACTGCGGTTTAGGCACACAGTGGGGCTCAGAAGGGGAGGGGGCATTTGGATTTGGGAGCGCAGAATTTGCTGAATTTGTTTTGGGGAGGCGAGGAGCTTTTCAAGAGCCTTTGTACTACAAGTAACGTTGAAGTCCCCTATATTTCCATTAACAGATGAGGGACCTGAGTGAGGACTTGCTTTGTTTGTGGATTGAGTTGAAGCTTTTGTTGGGAATATTTTACACAACATTTGGGATCACATTTATCCAGCAGTCTACGCTTAGCACTTACTTTGAAATTTCCATCTAAATCTCTGAGTGACGTGATTCAGATAAAACCCCCAAGGGAGCCACTCACTATAATAAGGCAGCAGAGTTCATATGGCCTCTGTTCAGAGTTGTCCTTTTTTTGAGAAGTGCACAAAACTGTGGCATACCGCACTTTTATGCACGCCTAAAAAAGACGGACACAGTCGGATCGTAGGCAGCCAGACAGCGTCCATAGTCCCTTCATCTGCCTCATTACAGGGAATCTTCCGCCAGGGATTCTTTCTGAATTACGTATTTAGGAGATTTACATGGAAACTCCAGTGTAAGCGCTCATCGTAGACCGTGGGATAAATGTGCGCCAAGTTAATGCGATCTTTGGGAGGCACAATGAACAAAGCAACAGCAGGTGAATAATTGGCTTTATTTGTTACTCCGTTTCTCATGCGGTATAAGTGATTAGACAGCTTTTTTCTTCAGGTCGGTGCGATTACAGCGATACCAGATTTACATATATTGGGTTTTTCTGTTTGGCTGCTGTCACATACTAAAAAAAACGCTTTTTTTTTGCAAAAACTAGTTTTTGCATCGCCATATGTTGATAGCTATAATTTTTCCATATTTCGGCAAAGTCATGTTACGGCTTGTTTTTAGCGGGACTAGTTGATGTTTTATTGGTACCATTTTTGGGCACATTACCATTTTTTATTTCTTTCTATTCCGATTTTTGTGAGGCAGAATGAAGAAAAACCTTCTGTAATTGTTTTCTGGGGGTTTTTTTGCTGTGCCGCATGTGGTAAAATTGCTAAAGCAGTTTTATTCTTCAGGTCAGTACTATTACAGTGATGCCACATTTATATAATTTTTTGTGTTTTGGCGCTTTTACACAATAAAAACTATTTTATAAAAAAAAATAATTATTTTTGAATTGCTTTATTCTGAGAGCTATAACTTATTATAATTCTGCGGATAAAGTTGTATGTTGGCTTGTTTTCAGAGATACAATATTTCTTTACATTTGTCTTTTTGATCTCGTTTTATTCCACTTTTTGTTCGGTGGTATGATTATAAAGCATAATTTTTCATTTATTTTTTTTGCTGTGTTCAGGGGGTAAGAGGTTACCTAGTGGGAGAAATGTAAAAGTTGTGTTGTTTCGGACTCGGCGATACCAAATGTGTATTTTTTTTTTTTCATAAAAATATTTCTGCATACAATATATATATTTTTTTATCATTATTTTGTGATTTTTGTAAAAAATATTTTGTTCATTTTTTTTGCTGTTTTGCTTTGTCCCCATATGGAACTTTCACTTTTTTCAGACTGATCGCTTGTAAAGCGTAGGAATGCAGGAACATTCTTATGCTTTATAAGGCCTCTTTCGCACTTCAGTCTTTTGGCGTCAGTCCCAATCCGTCAATGTGAATAAAACGGATCCGTTGCAGATTGTAAAAAAAACTGATGCAGCGGATCCGTTTTTCGACAGATCAGTCAAGGTTGCCGAAGTGAACTTTTGAACTGTGTACATGCAGTTCGAGAGAGAATACAAAAATGGATTCCGTCGTCTGATTCTATCATATGACGGATCAAGACAGATCCGCCCCCCATAGGCAGCCATTGTAGAAAAAGGTGGACGCGAGGGATCCGTTATTATCCGCCATTTTGACGCAGACAAAAAAACGTTCCAAAGTCCGTCTACTCCAGATAGCGGACGCCGAAATTATGACAGATCCGTCCAATGATGGATGAAACGGACTACCATCCGTCGCAATCCGTCGCTAATGTAACTCTATGGGGAAAAAAACTGATTCCGCAAAAAAAAAAGACGTATCCGTTTTTTCCGCAAAAAGGCGGATTTTGACGCCAAACGACTGAGGTGTGAAAGAGGCCTAAGCTGTGAGCACTGCACTGACACACAAATTTACTGCAACATGCTCTGAACATGATCTAGCAAGTTCAATAGCTCGAGTGACCCAGATGTCAACATGACGACATCAGGTTACCATGGCAACGATCGGCCCCTCTCGATGACTTCGCTGGCACACCAATCGGAGAACAGATGCATCTCCCTCTTTATCCATGCCTGCTAAATGCTGCAATCAATATCGATCAAAGCTTTTAGAGGGTAAAGTGCTGGTAACGGTGCGGGCACCTCTCCTGGCTCTGAGTTCCGAGTGTCAGCGGATTCTGACAGTTGGCACAGCATCCTGTGCACAGGAGATCGCCATGACGTATATATACGACATGGGTTGGGAAGTACTTCACAACCATGAAGTGTATGAATACAGTCAAGAAGGGGTTAAATGTATATTTTGAGGATTTCATGTGATATACCAACACTTAGTGAAATGTAAAGGAAATGATATATGGTTTTCTAAAAAAAATTTAAAATATAAATCTGAAAATTGTGACCTGCTTTTGTATTCAGCCTCTTGTAGTCTGGTACCCCTAAATAAAATACTGAGTGACCAACTGCCTCCAGAAGTCACATAATTAGTAAATTGAGTCCACATGTGTGTAATTTATTCTCAGTGTACTGTACAGTTGTGTGGAAAATATGTTTCCACCTTCCTGATTTCCTATTCCTTTGCATTTTTGTCTCACTTAAATATTTCAGATCATAAAACTAATTTAAATATTAGACAAAGATAACACAAGTAAACACAAAATGTAGTTTTTAAATTAAGATCTTTATTATTAGGGGTAAAAGAAATCCAAACCTACAGAGCCCTGTGTGAAAAGACATTAAAATATTAACTGTGGTTTATCACATCTTTGGGAGACTGAGTTCAAATTCCTATGCCAAACCCAGGCCTGATTACTGCCACACCTGTTGTCAATCAAGAAATCACTTAAATGGGACCTGCCTGTCAAAGTAAAGTAAACCAAAAGATCCTCAAAAGCTATACATCATACCGCGATCCAAAGAAATTCTGGAACAAATGAGAAACAAACTAATTGAGATCTATCAGTCTTCAAAAGTTTATAAAGCAATTTCTAAAGCTTTGGTCTCCAGCGAACCACAGTGAAAGCCATTATTCACAAATTGTGAAAAATATGGAACAGTGGTGAAACTGCCCAGGAGTGGCTGGCCAATCAAAATTACCCCAAGAGCACAGCGATGACTCATCCAAGAGGTGATAAAAAACCCCACAACAGCATCCAAAGAACTGCAGGCCTCACTTGCCTCAGTTAAGGTCAGTGTTCATGACTCCACCATAAGAAATAGACTGGGTAAAAATGGCCTGCATGTTGCAAGACATAAACCACTTCTGAGCAATAAGAACATAAAGCCTTGTCTCAGTTTTGTCAGAAAACATCTTGATTATGCTCAAAACTTTTGTAAAAATACTCTATGGTCTGACAAGACAAAAGTAGAACTTTTTGGAAGGTGTATTTCCTAATACATCTGGCATAGAAGTAATACAGCATTTCAGAAAAGAAACATCATATCAACAGTTAAATATGGTGGTGGTAGTATGATGGTCTGGGGCTTTTTTGCTGCTTCAGGACCTGGAAGACTTGCTATGGTAAATGGAACTATGAATTTTTCTGTCTACCAAAATATCCTGAAGGAGAATGTCCGGCCATCTGTTTGTGACTGCAGGCTGAAGCGCACTTGGGTTGTGCAGCTGTACAATAATCCAAAACACACCAGCAAGTCCACCTCTGAATAGCTTAAGAAAAACAAAATTAAGACTTTGGAGCTGCCTAGTCAAAGTCCTGACCTTAATCCAGTTGAGATGCTGTGGTGTGACCTTATAAAAGCGGTTCATGCACAGAAACCCCCAGTGTGGCTGAAGTACAACAATTCTGCAAAGATGAGTAGGCCAAAATTCATCCAGAGTGTTGTAAAAGCCTCATTGCCAGTTATCGCAAACGCTTCATTGCAGTTGTTACTGCTAAGGGTGGCCCAACCAGTTATTAGGTTTAGGGGCAATCACTTTTTCACACAGGGACCTGTAGGTTTGTATTTAGTTTTCCCTTAATTTAAAAACTGCATTTTGTGTTTACTTGTGTTATCTTTGTCTAATATTTAAATTTCTTTGGTGATCTGAAACATTTAAGTGTGACAAACATGCAAAAGAATAGGAAATTGGGAAGGGGCAAACACTTTTTCACACAACTAACTACAGCTCTTCAGTAAAGGCCTTCAAGGTTTGCTTGAGAACATTAGGGATCTAACAGCATCATGAAAACCAAGGAACACACCACAAGTCAGGGATAAAATTGTGGAGAAGAGTAAAGCAGGGTTAGGTTGTAAAAAAAATACCATATAGCTATATCACTATTCAATCCAGCATCCAAAATGGCACAACTGCAAACCTACCAAGACATGGCCATCGCCCTAAACTAACATCCCAACCAGCGTAATCACTAATTATTTAAGAAGCCAAGATGCCCATGGTCACTCTGGAGGAGCTGCAGAAATCCACAGCTCAAATGGAAGAATTTGTCCACAGGACAACTGTTAGTTGTATACTCAACAAATCTGGCTTATATGGAAGAGTGTCAAGATACGGGTCGAATGACTTGAAGGATTTTTTAAAAGGATTTTAGCTAACATCCTATAATCAAAGGTGGATCAACATAACACAATTGCACCCTGCAGATTCCTCAGGCAATGGCCACATTTACTAATGAAAGGATGCTAATTGGAGCCAACATTTGTCATTTGACCCTCTTTCGGGACTTCAGGGGGAGCTCGAAATTTCTGGGACTTCTAGTGTTAAACCACTCGAGTATTGCTTCAGCAGTATGCTTTAGATCATTGTCTTGTTGAAAGATGAACCTCAGTCCCAGTATCAAATCACTGACAGACTGTAACAGGTTTTGCACAAGAATAAACCGATATTTAGCACCATCCATCTTCCCCTAGATTCGGACCATTTTCCCTGTCCCAGCTGCCGAAAAACATCCCTACAGCATGATGCTTCCACTATTTTGCTTCACTGTGGGGATGGTGTTCTTAGGGTGATCTGTGTTGGTTTGGCACCAGACTTAGTGTTCACCTTGGTGGCCAATAAGTTAAATTTTGGTCTCCTCTGACCACAGCACCTTCCTCCATACATTTGTGGAGTGTCCCACATTTCTTTTGGCAACTCAAAACAAGCCATACAATTTTTGTGTGTAAGTAAAGCCTTATTTCTGCCCACTTTTATAAAAGCCACCTCTATAGAGAATATTTCTTATTTTAGTCATATGGACAGATACTCCAGTCTCTGCTTGGGAACACGGCAGCTCCTTCAGGGTTACTTTTGGTCTCTGTGCTGCCTCTCTGACTAATGCCCTCTTTGCCCAGGTTGAGAGTTTTGGTGGGCGTCTCTCTCTCTTTGCAGGTTTGTTTTGTTACAATGTTCTTTCCATTTTATGATAATAGATTTGTTGGTGCTCCAGGGGGATCATCAAAGATTGGGTGATTTTTTTTTTTTCATAACCCTACCATAACGTGTACTTCTCAACAACTTTTGTCCCTGACTTGTTTGGAGATCTCCTTGGTCTTCATAATGTTGTTCAGTTAGTGGTGTCTCTTGCTTAAAGTTGTTGCAGCCTATCTGGTCTTTCAGAAATGGTGTGTATATACTGACAGACCAGGTGACACTAAGATTGCACACAGCTGGACTTCCTTTCACTAATCATGTGACTTATGAAGTTAATTGCTGGCACCAGAAATTTTTAGGGGTTTCATCGCAAAAGGGGTGAATACATACAGTGGATACGGAAAATATTCAGACCCCTTTAAATTTTTCACTCTTTGTTTCATTGCAGCCATTTGGTAAATTCAAAAAAGTTAATTTGACTGAAAAAAAACAGAAATGTAGAAAATTTTGCAAATTTAATAAAGAATAACTGAAATATCACATGGTCATAAGTATTCAGACCCATTGCTCAGACACTCATATTTAAGTAACATGCTGTCCATTTCCTTGTGATCCTCCTTGAGATGGTTCTAATCCTTCATTGGAGTCCAGCTGTGTTTAATTAAACTGATAGGACTTGATTTGTAAAGGCATACACCTGTCTATATAAGACCTCACAGCTCACAGTGCATGTCAGACCAAATGAGAATAATGAGGTCAAAGGAACTGGCCAAGGAGTTCAGAGTCAGAATTGTGGCAAGGCACAGATCTGGCCAAGGTTACAAAATAATTTTTGCAGTACTCAAGGTTCCTAAGAGCACAGTGGCCTCCATAATTCTTAAATGGAAGAAGTTTGGGACCACCAGAAGTCTTCCCAACACTGGCCGTCCAGCCAAACTGAGCAATCGTGGGAGAAGAGCCTTGGTGAGAGAAGTAAAGAAGAACCCCAAGATCACTGTAGCTGAGCTCCACAGATGCAGTAGAGAGATGGGAGAAAGTGCCACAAAGTCAACTATCACTGTAGCCCTCCACCAGTCAGGTCTTTATGGCAAAGTGGCCCAACGGAAACCTCTCCTCAGTGCAAGACATATGAAAGCCCACATAGTTTGCTAAAAAAAACACATGAAGGACTCCCAGACTGAGAGATAAGATTCTCTGGTCTAATGAGACGAATATAGAACTTTTTGGTGATTAATTCTAAACGGTATGTGTAGAGAAAACTAGGCACCTGCCCAATACAAATCCCAACAGTGAAACATGGTGGTGGCAGCATCATGCCATGGGGGTGTTTTTCAGCTGCAGGGACAGGACAACTGGTTGCAATTGAAGAAACATGAATGCGGCCAAGTACAGAGATATCCTGGATGAAAACCTCTTCCAGAGTGCTCTGGACCTCAGACTTGGCTGAGGGTTCACCTTCCAACAACACAATGACCCTAAGCACACAGCTAAAATAACAAAGGATTGGCTTCCGAACAACTCTGTGACCCTTCTTGACAGGCCCAGCCAGAGCCCTGACCTAAACCCAATTGAGCATCTCTGGAGAGACCTGAAAATAGCTGTCCACCAACGTTCACCATCCAACCTGATGGAACTGGAGAGGATCTGCAAGGAAAAATGGCAGAGGATCCCCAAATCCAGGTGAGAAAAACTTGTCACATCATTCCCAAGAAGACTCATAGCTGTACTAGCTCAAAATGGTGTTTCTGCTCAATACTGAGCAAAGAGTCTGAATACTTATGACCATGTGATATTTCAGTTTTTTTTTTAAATAAGTTTACAAAAAATTATGCATTTCTGTTTTTTTTTTTGTCAAGATGGGGTGCAGAGTGTACAATAATGAGAAAAAATTAACTTTTTTGAATTGACCAAATGGCTGCAATGAAACAGTGTGGAAAGTTTAAAGGGGTCTGAATACTTTCCGTACCCACTGTATGTAGATGACAAATTTTAGCTATTTGATCCCATACATTTAATTTATGCCTATATTTTTCTCACTTAACAATCACCAATTTGAACTATTTAGTGCTGATGAATCACACGCAAATCGGATTACAAAAATATTGAAACACAGGTTGTAAGTGATCCTCCCATAGTGATGTAAAATCGGCTGTAAAGCTGTGCCTAATCAGAATTCTCACATGATTTCACCATGATCCCTTGCAGCTATCACAATCAGGAGGGACTATCTGTCATGGGTGTATCGCCACGAAGATCGTCGCGATTACACATTCTGACTTCTCGCAGCTGAGTTGCTGTTACTTTGTGTTTGGCAGTGAGGGAGTTAATTCTGCCTAGCTCTGTGCTAAGACTAGGTCCAGCCTCTCCCGGCTGCAGTTTGATTATGCACTAATTAGCTTCCTTTATATACCTGCCAGTCTGCTTAGGAGTTGCCGGTGAAAGCTTTCATGCAGACCAGCAGATTGGATCAGGTTATGAGAAGACTTAAGCTAAGAGTTCCTTTGTGGTTTCTCCTCTCCTCGCTTATAGTTTATCTCCTAGACCTTTTGTGTTCCCTCTGTGTTTAAGTGTTGTATGCAAGACAGTATTTACTTTATCCCCTGTCTGTCTCGTTTGTCTTTACTGTTTGTTAAGCTGTGACCTGCCTATTCCCTGTGTAGTAATCAGGGTCCTTCTGAGGACTAGATTACAGTGGTCAGGGACTTATAGGAGACAGGGTTACGTTGGCGACCTGGACCTCTGTACCATTAACAGTACCTCCAGGTAGAGGGACTAGTCAGGACCCCAGTTTAGGGTCAGCATAGACCCCGGTCCACCTCTAGCCTGTGACAGCGTAAAACGTCTTCAGGATTCACCCACAGTACAACGGATATTATGTCAGGTAATACTATACTATATGTACATGTTGATATGTTAAATAGAATGTTGTCCCTCTTGGTATAGATAACTGACTTTATATATATATCTGTGATACAGCGTGACATTTTCACCGGCCATAAAGATTCTCCCCAGCTACCATGAATCCAGTTGCCCAGCTTGCCCTGCAGTTGCAGAGTTTATCCATGGAGCTGACGGACATTAAGTCCAAGATTTTGTCCCCCCCGGAGCAAACCAGATCTGAACCTAAAGTTGCTCTCCCGGACAGGTTCACTGGTGGGCGGGACACATTTTTTACCTTCCGGGAGGCATGTAAATTATATTTTCGGCTTCGGCCTCGGTCATCGGGGAGTGAAGAGCAGAGGGTGGGAATTGTCATCTCGCTCTTACAAGGGGACCCTCAATCCTGGGCGTTCTCTCTCCCTCCGGGCTCCCCGGCTCTCCAGTCAGTAGATAAATTTTTTACTGCCCTGGGTCTGGTATATGATGACCCGGATCGGGTCTCCCTTGCTGAAACGAAGTTACGTAAGATACAGCAGGGAGATCGTCCGGCGGAGGAATTTTCTTCTGAGTTCCGTAGATGGGCCACAGATACTCAGTGGAATAACCCAGCTCTTAGGAGCCAGTTTTGTCAAGGGTTATCTGACAAATTAAAAGATGTTTTGGCTCAGTATGATTCTCCTCCGTCACTGGAGGCTGCTATGGCCCTTGCTATTCGTATTGATAGACGGCTTCGGGAGAGGTGCGAGGTAACTCCGCCCCCTGTTATGACTCCACCTACTACTAAAGTCCCTTATATTGAGGTTCCCCTGGTCTGTTCTGAGGAACCTATGCAGTTGGGAGGGACATCATTTCGTAGGAGGGGATCGGCGGTGCGCCGCAAGACAAGAAGGTGTTTCTTCTGCGGGAGAGAGGGACATTTTGTTGAGGGGTGTCCATCCCATGCCTCGTTGAGCAAAAAGTCGCCGGAAAACTGTTAATCCCAGGTTGTGTGGTGGACGACAACCTGGGAGTATGTATTTCGTCCCCAAGTCCGTCTCAGTTTCTCGTACCAGCGGAGGTGGTGGTTGGTACGAGAGTTGAGAGGATTTCTGTTCTTCTTGATAGTGGGTCCGGGGCTAATCTGGTGGACGCTCGGTTTGCCCAGGTGCAAGGTATGCAACTGAGTGTATTGGCCAAACCGATCCCTATATTCTCTATTGACGCCAGGCCTCTCGGTCAAGGTAGCTTTGTACAAGCTGTTCATAACATAGACCTTCGAGTAGGGGCAATACATAAAGAACAATTGTCTTGTTATGTGTTGGAGGGTCTTCCTACTCCTATTGTGTTGGGACTTCCTTGGTTGGCTAAACATAACCCAGTGATTAATTGGCAATCCAGAGAGATAAGCCAGTGGGGTGAATTTTGCAAGAGTAACTGCATGAACACGGTCATCAGTGCGGTCGTGCCTAGAACCTTGCCTCCTTTTCTGGAGGACTTTGAGGATGTGTTCTCAGAGGAGGGTGTCAAGAATTACCTCCTCATCGCGCGTATGACTGCTCAATAAAATTGCTTCCTGATGCTAAGTTACCTAAATCTAGGTTATATAACCTTTCTGGTCCTGAGAGGCAGGCTATGAAGGATTATATTTCGGAAAGTCTGGCCAAGGGGCATATTAGACCTTCATCTTCCCCAGTGGCCGCGGGGTTCTTCTTTGTGAAGAAAAAAGATGGAGGCCTACGCCCTTGCTTGGATTTCCGTGAGCTTAATCGGATTACTGTCCGAGATCCGTATCCGCTCCCACTTATTCCTGATCTCTTCAATCAGATTGTGGGCGCCAAATGGTTCTCTAAGTTGGATCTCAGGGGGGCGTATAATCTGATTAGGATAAAGGAGGGGGATGAGTGGAAGACGGCGTTTAACACTCCGGAGGGACATTATGAGAACCTTGTCATGCCTTTTGGTCTGACTACTGCCCCGGCGGTGTTTCAACATTTTGTTAATGACATCTTTCGCCACCTTGTGGGGCAGTTTGTGGTCGTTTATTTAGATGACATCTTAATTTACTCGCCAGATCTTGTGTCTCATCAGGAGCATGTGAGACAGGTGTTGCAGATCTTGCGAGACAATAAACTGTATGCCAAATGGGAAAAGTGTGTATTCGCCGTACAGGAACTTCAGTTTTTGGTTTCCTGGTGTCAGCTTCCGGTTTCCGTATGGACCCTGAGAAAGTGAGAGCAGTGCTTGAATGGGATCAGCCAGAGGATCTTAAGGCACTGCAGCGTTTCCTGGGGTTTGCTAACTACTACCGGAAATTTATTCGTAATTTCTCATCTGTTGTCAAACCCCTCACTGACATGACAAAAAAAGGGACGGATTTTTCTAGGTGGTCTGACAAAGCTTGTCAAGCATTTTCCTCCTTGAAAAAATGTTTTGCTTCGGCACCCATACTCATTCAACCAGATGCATCACAACCGTTCATTGTGGAGGTAGACGTAGGGGTGGGTGCAGTATTATCCCAAGGTCCGTCCCCTGGTAAATGGCATCCGTGCGCTTTCTTCTCTAAGAAATTGTCGTCCGCCGAGAGGAATTATGATGTCGGCAATAGGGAACTCTTGGCCATTAAGTTGGCTTTTGAGGAATGGCGTCACTTTTTGCAGGGGGCAGTCCACCCGGTCACCGTCATTACTGATCACAAGAACCTGCTGTATTTAGAATCTGCAAAGCGTCTGATTTCCAGACAAGCTAGATGGTCGTTGTTTTTTTACCAGGTTTAATTTTGTCGTCACATATCGTCCTGGGTCAAAAAATGTTAAGGCTGATGCCTTATCTCGTAGTTTCCCAGGGGCCGGGAAGACGGATGACCCGGTTCCTATCCTTCAGGAGGGAGTTGTAGTGTCGGCTGTATGCTCTGAGCTTGAGGAGGAGGTATTGGAGGCTCAGGGGACGCCCCTGTAGGACCTCCAGGGAAACTGTTTGTTCCAAATCAGTTAAGACAAAAAGTTATAGAGGCACATCATAATTCTGCTTTAGCAGGACACCCAGGGAGTAAAGCAACTATGGATCTCCTTTCTCGCCGGTTTTGGTGGCCTAACTTAAATAAAGAGGTAGTAACTTTTGTCGCGTCCTGTGGGGTTTGTGCTCGCTCTAAGACCCCACATACCCGTCCGTCTGGGACCCTCTTACCTTTGAAAATTCCGGAGCGTCCATGGACTCATCTGTCTATGGACTTCATTACGGACCTCCCTCCGTCGTCAGGGAAAACTGTCATACTAGTTATAGTTGACAGGTTCAGTAAGATGGCACATTTCATTGCTCTTCCTGCTCTTCCTAATGCTAAAACTCTGGCGCAGGTGTTCATTGGGGAGATTGTGAAACTTCACGGGTTGCCTTCTGATGTGGTGTCAGATAGGGGGTCTCAGTTTGTGTCCAAATTCTGGAGGGCATTTTGTTCACGTCGGGGATGCAATTGTCATTTTCCTCGGCTTTTCATCCGCAGACCAATGGTCAGACAGAGCGTCTGAATCAGAGCCTAGAGACATATCTTCGGTGTTTTGTCTCAGAGAACCAGGAGGACTGGTCTTCTTTCTTGCCTCTGGCAGAGTTCGCTCTTAACAATAGGCGGAGCGAGTCCACTGGTAAGTCCCCGTTTTTTGGGGCATATGGTTTTCATCCCAGTTTTGTACTTTCAATGGGGGGGCCCTTCTGGGGTTCCTGAGGAGGAACGATTCTCGTCGTCACTTGCTTCAGTGTGGAGAGGAGTGCTGAATAATCTGAGTGCTATGGGGAACCGTTACAAACGTATGGCGGATAGGAGGAGAGTGTCTGGTCCGGACCTTAGTGTGAACGATCTGGTATGGTTGTCTACCAAGAATATAAAACTCAAGGTTCCCTCCTGGAAACTGGGTCCCAGGTTCATCGGGCCGTACAGGATCAGTTCTATAATTAATCCTGTGGCATTTCGTCTGGACCTCCCTCCTACGTTTAAAATCCACAATGTGTTCCACAAATCGTTGCTTAAGAGGTACGTGGCGCCAGTTATACCGTCACCTCTACCTCCTCCTCCAGTGGTGGTCAATGGTAACTTGGAATTTCAGGTGTCGAAGATCATTGACTCACGTCTGAATCGCCGGTCCCTTCAGTACTTGGTTCATTGGAAGGGGTATGGTCCTGAGGAGAGGACGTGGGTTCCTGCGTCTGATATTAACGCAGATCGATTGGTTCGGACCTTCCACACAACTCACCCGGGCAGACCTGGCCCTGAGGGTCCGGAGGCCCCTCGTAGAAGGGGGGTACTGTCATGGGTGTATCGCCACGAAGATCGTCGCGATTACACATTCTGACTTCTCGCAGCTGAGTTGCTGTTACTTTGTTTGGCAGTGAGGGAGTTAATTCTGCCTAGCTCTGTGCTAAGACTAGGTCCAGCCTCTCCCGGCTGCAGTTTGATTATGCACTAATTAGCTTCCTTTATATACCTGCCAGTCTGCTTAGGAGTTGCCGGTGAAAGCTTTCATGCAGACCAGCAGATTGGATCAGGTTATGAGAAGACTTAAGTTAAGAGTTCCTTTGTGGTTTCTCCTCTCCTCGCTTATAGTTTATCTCCTAGACCTTTTGTGTTCCCTCTGTGTTTAAGTGTTGTATGCAAGACAGTATTTACTTTATCCCCTGTCTGTCTCGTTTGTCTTTACTGTTTGTTAAGCTGTGACCTGCCTATTCCCTGTGTAGTAATCAGGGTCCTTCTGAGGACTAGATTACAGTGGTCAGGGACTTATAGGAGACAGGGTTACGTTGGCGGCCTGGACCTCTGTACCATTAACAGTACCTCCAGGTAGAGGGACTAGTCAGGACCCCAGTTTAGGGTCAGCATAGACCCCGGTCCACCTCTAGCCTGTGACAGCGTAAAACGTCTTCAGGATTCACCCACAGTACAACGGATATTATGTCAGGTAACTATACTATATGTACATGTTGATATGTTAAATAGAATGTTGTCCCTCTTGGTATAGATAACTGACTTTATATATATATATCTGTGATACAGCGTGACACTATCATAGCCTGTACCAAAGCTGAGGCAGGAAATGCAGTGGCCATTTTAGGGTAATTTATGATAGTGAGAGGATGATAGAACCCAAAAGTTCAACAATTGCAGACAGTCATAGAATCATAGAATGGTAGATTTGGAAGGGACCTCCTGGGTCATCTGGTCCAACCCCCTGCTCAATGCAGGATTCACTAAATCATCTCAGACAGATGTCTGTCCAGCCTCTGTTTGAAGACTTCCATTGAAAGAGAACTCACCACCTCTCATGGCAGCCTGTTCCACTCATTGATCACTGTCACTGTCAAAAAGTTTTTTTTCTAATATCTAATCTGTATCTTCTCCCTTTCAGTTTCATCCCATTGCTTCCTGTGTTTCTATGTGCAGTAATGTCATACAACTGCAGCAGTGAAAAATATGAGCAACTTTAATGATTTTTTCATTTCTTTGTATGTTTTGTGAAGGGGGAAATGTTTTTTTTTTTTTTTAAATATACATAAAAATACCCCAAAGCCCAGATGACTGGGACTGTCTACTGCACTAAGTGTGCATGTCACTATTTTGCTGTTTTACTGGTCAAATGTTACATGCACTGGCTTTTTGTCATGTACCTACCTTATATTTCTTATTTTGCTATTTTTTGGAATTGATCTGAATTTTGATGAAAAAAATACAAAAACTATTTTCCAATTAGATATGTAACAGTGAATGTTTGTTCTTGCACAGCAATTTGATAACTGTACACATCACACCTGCCTGCTGCTACATTTTACTTTTTGTATATGCATCTATTCATCTACCATTTGCTGTTATCTCCTGTTTGGCAGGGGTTAAATAATTGAGGTTGAAAACATTGTAAATTGTTATTTATAGTGTTGTACAAAAAGGATGATAAAAAGGGCAATAGATGGTGAAGGAAAAAAAAACACTTCTAAGAATGGGGAAGCTGCTAGCATCATTACTATCAGTGGCATCAGTCCTACGTTCAGTATTACCGTACTACCAAATGCAGGTCACAATTAGCTTCCTTTGTCTCTAGGAAAGTGTGTTAGTGGGAGGAAAAGGTTGGGTGTTATGGACTTATGGCACATCCCTCATCTAATGATGTTACCTCTGACAGCGACATCATTAGTTTGAGTCTGTGTACTGCCAGAAATGGTCTGCCTGATCACAGATGACTAATGGAGATAATTTATGGACCATTTTTAATTTTGCAAAATCATGAAAAGCCTGTCAGTGCACTGTGTTATTAATTAAACTATTGGTTACTATCAGTTTACAGGTTTTATTGCTAGGGCACTTTGACATTACTAAGGCTGTATTTGCATTATAGAGCTTGAAAGGGGTTAGATACAGCCCTCAGTTTGTTACACACGTCTTTTCAAGGCAGTTAAAGGCTTTACAGTATTACGAATCATGGCGAATCAACTCTCCGCAAATTGAATTTTTAGGAAAAAAATAATCAATCCTGGGGAATTTCAATATCATTCAATTTGATCATCTCTAAAAGCCATTGCTTCTTCACTTTTAAAACATAACATCTGTTTCTGCTTCTTAAATAAAGGGATACAGTAATTTTTGCACGCCTAGACAATATGCCATTGTTTCTTCATTTTGCAAAATCTGTCAGATTCCAAAATAGAGATAATTTTGTATGGCTTGTTAAGAAGTCATTCCTTTTCCTCTATCTGAACAGCAAACATGTTGCTGATCCAAAAACAGAACATTTTTTAGATGGCTTGTGAAACAGCTATCACATCTTCATTTAAGAGCTAAAAGCTCTTGATACTCCCCAAATAGGAATAATTTTTGCACCATTTTTACGAAATAGCCACAGCTTCCTCCATGTGCGCTGCCTCTAAACACTATATACATCACCAAGGCAGACATCTTCATCCTAAAAGCGATAATCTTTGAACTGTTTCTACAATTCAAAAGACTAAGAACTCAGTCCAGTCTGCTGTTAAACAGGCAGTGGTTTACCCCTAGCCAGACAGGTTGAGGTCGCTTTGACAATTCTAAGACTGTTTGCACTAAAAAACTAGAAAGGGGTTCAAAACAATCCTTGGAGGCATCGGAGTGATACACATTTTGGGGGGAATTAAAGACTTATGAATTTACTGCTACTTACATGCTTTGTAAAAATATGGTGTGCTTTCGAATTCCAAAATATTCTATCATTACTACTGTCCTTCATCAATAGCTATGACTTGCTGTAAAGATTGTTATCACATCATGTGAAGACTTTACTGCATCATTCGGTATCGGTATATATTTGTATCCCTTTTAGATGTCCAGTTTATTATTGAGAAGGTTCTAGAAGTTTCCCCTAGAACCGTTGTCCATTGTCCATGAATTCAGCTACTTTCCATTCCTCCACTGCTCCTCTTCTTGATGTTCTTCACAACGTGTCTGATTGTTCAGTTACTTGACTATACTGACCTGACTTCCAATCATTTTGACATTTTTAAGGCGCAGATCATGTATGGGAACATCTAAGTCCAACAATTCACCTGTAATGCCGCAGGAAAAATAAACTAGTTTTAAAGGCTTTGACACTATTGCCTTGACTATTGTTAGCATGTACAAGCTGCTATCCTGATCCTGTTGTAAGGGGATGTTGGGGCACAATCAAACATTTAGTCCTGGCATTATCTATAGTAACTAGACACTGATTAGTCGCTTTAACTGAATTATTTAATTTGTTGTATCATTGGATGAATTACAATCCCTTTGGCAAGATTGTACTTTTTTAGTGAATATGGGGAACTGAAAGTGACTTGATCTCTAAACCATGCACAGTTAAGCTAAACATATTTAAGCTGTTAATAATGATTACAAAGTTGATTGATTCATAAAACTATCAATTGGTCGTGTGAAGACAATTTCAAGGCTGAACAATCACTGTGTGCCCTCAATGCTAGGATGGCTGGTCTGCCGGATTTTAACTTCTCGAAGCTCCTCTAGCGTTGTTAACATTTAACTATTGTATTTAGAAATAAAATGATGAAATAAAAGGAACAGTAGCTCACTTTCTTTCAAAAGATAAAAAAGCAAGGTATGAACCAAAGTGATGAACCCCTAACCCAAATAAATAATATACACGTACCTGACATTCTTCATAAATTTGCATAAAAGATTATTCATGCAATTCCCATACGGCCGAGTCTCGCATATTCGGCCTCGGGAGCGGAGCGTGCGGCTCCATGTATTGCTATGCGGCCGCACGCCCCACTCCCGAGGCCGGCAGCAGTGCCGGGTATTAACATGCGAGACTCAGCCGTATTCTTCGCATGTGTGAACCCGGCCTAAACGTGCTTGAACATGCATTTCTCAGCAATGGAGTCTTGCATGGTAAGCGTGCATACAGGCCATAGAGGTTAAGTCCATTACTTATAGTTTTCTTTGAAACAATTGTACTTGCTGGATCCAAGTCTTCTGTAGCTCTCCACAGGTGGTCCTTGGCTGTTGGCTAACTCTTCTGATAATTACTTTCACTCCTCTGTCTGAAATCTTGTGGGGAGTACATGATCGTGGATTATGTTCTTTCCACTTCCGGATTTTGGCCACAGCAGTGCTCACTGGAACCTTTAGTAGTTGAGAAATTCTTCTGTAACCAATGCCATTAGTATGTTTTGCAACATCAAGGTTGCAAAGGTCTTGAGAAAGCTCACTGTTTTTACCCATTATGAGATGTTTTGTGTGTGGCACCTTGGTAATGAGACACCTTTACATAGGCCATCGTTGAACCAGCTGATATTTTTTTTCACTAAGTGGCAGGATTGCTTTCTAATTACTGATAGATATCAGCTGGTGTCATGACTTTCCATGACTTTTTGCACCTTTCCTCCATGTGTTCAATGCTTTTTCCTGGTGTCATTTATCAATTTTATCAATATTACACATATATTAATTTTTGAACATTTATGGCTTGATTTCTTTGCCTGTGTGGATTGGATGAGTTGTTAACATACATCTGGTGAGAATTTTATGTCAATAGCACCTTTAGAAATAGATTTACTTGAAAATTGGTGACCTTTTCATTACTTATTTACTTATTGGCTTTCATAAACAGGTTTAACATGGAAAAAATAAGTGTCTGCTTCCTGATAAACTTTATAAAAATATATAGTTAATTTGTTTTTTTCTGTCTTTTTTTTTTTTTTTTAATTCTTCCAGTTTTATGCAGTAATTGATTTTTTTTGTGTGTAATATTTGTAGAAGAAAACCTATCAATGCATCAAGTGCCAGATGGTATTCTACAATGAATGGGATATCCAGGTCCATGTTGCGAACCACATGATAGGTAAGTGCAGCTTTGTTTACCCACAGGCTTATAAGAAATGACTAATGTATTTGCTAGCTGGAGTCTATCTTTGCTTATTTGGTACTGTTGGCAAAAACAAGACACTTATCCAAAATTGGTGGATCTTCCATTTGCTGATTAATGGTCTTTGCTTGTATTTGTTCTCCTGACACATCAGCTGAGTAGAATGTTGTTCTGCTAGATACCTGCAGCCGCCACTAGATGGAGCCTAGGAGCTTACCACATACTGTCATGTTATTGAGTCCAAGGTCTTAGTATGCAATTAACTCCTTCCATCCCCTTTCTCTTCTGTCAGTGGTGGCTAAAACATTTTTATTTAACTCTTTGTCTAAGCCAGGGATTTCAAGATCTGTATTACAAAAGTAAAACCCTGATGTCTATGTAGAAATATTAAGAAATCAGCACTGATTTTTTTACTTATTTAGAATAAAATATACAATATGACATCCAAAGATGGGAATTACATAAGGTAGCCCTGTGGACCAAGGTCCATCTAGTGTAGCAATTTTAAGCAGAAATTAAAGGAGTTATCCGGGATGTTATTATTTTTGCATATGGAGCCAAGAACTTACAGGCAGGTAATTACTAACGTCCTACCTCTTCTGCCTTGCACCAAGTGGTCATGGATCACTCCTGCTGCTGATTCCCCTGCTTCCACTGACGTAATGTCGACAGAGCAGCATCTTCTCTTCCGCTCTGCTCTGTTGACAGCAGGGCTGTGGAGTCAGAGTTGTGGCGTCAGTGTCCATTTTGGTGGTCGGTATGAAATAGACCGATTCCTAAAATATATAGTAAATTGGGTACAGTGGTACAATGCAGGATGTGCTGCAAATATTTTCATAAGAAATTGGGAAAGTTATGAAATGTCCTATAAATGTCTGTTTTGTTCCTGATCTAAGGATCTCAGCTTTTACATGAGATGAATCTGTGCTGCACTTTGTCGGAAGTTACGGAAATTGAGAAGTCGGAGGTTTGGCTTACCGACTCCAAAGCCTTGGTTGATAGGGTGTCTCTGCCGATATCATGCTGACTGACATCTGGCTCCCCATGCCTTACTGCTGGAAGCATCAGTCAATCAGTATGACCTGTGCAGTGACGCCTCCTCAACAGAGCAGAAAAGGAAGAGGTGCTCTGTTGATGAGAGCTGAAATGTAGCAGGGGAATACGTGCAGAACAGGCAGGTAATTAATAACTCCCTGCCTATTAGCTCTTAGCCCCACACACAAAAAATAATATAAGACCTGGATAACCCTTTTAGCTACAAAAATATATAAACAAGAATTAAAAAATGTTATGAGAATCATGGCTTAATTACAAAAATATTGAGTTTTACATTTTATTCTGCGAAAGGAAATGTATGCAGGTGGGAGGATATACTCTCAGCTACGCATTTGCAATTGGAACAGTAAGCCAACATTTGTAATTGCCGGCACAATCCCAGCTGAGCAATAGAAAATATATGTAGAAAACTAAAAGCTAAAATTTGTCTGTCTAGCTAAGGCTAAAAGCAACCGTCTTTAGTGCTAAATAAGCTGCCAAGTGGCATTGTCTTTGTGCCTCCGTGTTTGAAATTGACATTCACGAGTGAGTGGGGCTTCGTCTTTTAGCTTCAGCACCTTGTTTAAAAGACTCAAAATGTCATTGTTCTTGTGAATTGTTAGGGTAAGGCCATGTAGTAAGGGCTGCGGTGCAGCTGCATCGCTGCCAAAAATGACACAATTGTAATGACCGCTCAGTTTTACAGGTGAAACAGCTGTTCACCTGCAAAATAAAGTGATTGCTGCAATTATAAACCACAACGAACAATTGTCTTTGCCAGTTTCTACTGCACGGCGGCCGATCCACAACTGCAACACAACCGATCCATTTGGCCTTTCCATTATTGATAATCGGTGAGTTAGGATGTGCTGTTCATACTTAAAGAAGTTTTCTGGGACTCTCAGTATTAATGGGCTTCAATTAGAATATCTGTGACGGTCCTACTCCCGGCAGCACTGGCGGACACAGGCAGAAAAGGACCCCTGTGCAGGAGCAGTATATGGATCCCTTGTACTACAATAACTTAGAATAAGGCGCAATTCCACCTGTTTTGGAGGTGAAAATGGGCCCAGTTACCTCTTAGGTCCTTGTGCAGCTGCACAGGTTGCACCAATGAATTATCTGCCCCTGCCCGCCACCTCTCAGATCAGCTGACTAAAGATATTTCCCCTTCATTGTTTACCAGTCATAGTGCCGCACTTTTGATAGAGGCTCTACATACGGAGATCTATAGTCCCGCTACACTACATAAATGTGTCCTTTGCCATCACGAGATTTACAGAAATGCCATTAACCCCTTTCCGACATCGGGTGTAATAGTACGCTAATGTCGGACTCCCCCTGTTTGGTGCGGGCTTCGGCACTGAGCCCGCATCATGCCAGGCACATGACAGCTGATATATACAGAAGACATGTGCCCGCAACAGCCACAGGTGGAAACGCAGTCTATTTCTGACAGCGGCATTTAACTCGGAAGGGCGTCACTAAACCCACCCATCTGTGACCCATTCACATGATCGCGGGTCACCGATGGGTCGACATGACAACCAGAGGTCTCCAGTAGACCTTTATAGTTGTCATGGCCAAATTGCTATGAGCGTCGCCCGGTGGACGGTGCTCATAGCAAGTGAGTATTTCTGCTACACACAGGCGATCTGATCATCACCTGTATGTAGCAGAGCCGATCAAAGTACTGCAGCTTCTAGTCTCCCAAGGAGACTATTGAAGAATGCAAAAAGTAAAAAAAAAGTATTTAAAAATATTTTAAAAATTTAAAAAATGTGAAAGTTCAAATCACCCCCCTTTCGACCCATTCAAAATAAAGCTATAAAAAAAATATACATATTTTTAGTATCGCTGCGTTCAGAATCGCCCGATCAATATAAAAAAAGAATTAACCTGGTTGCTAAATGAAAAAAAATTAAAAATGCCAGAAATACATTTTTTTGGTCGCCTCTACACTGCAATAAAATGCAACGGGCGATCAAAGATCATATCTACACCAAAATGGTATCAATAAAAACATCAGCTCAGCTTGCAAAAAATAAGCCCTCACCCAGCCCCAGCTCAAAAAAAAAAAAAAAGACGCTATAGACTGTGGAAAATGGTGCTTTTTTTTTTTTTTTTAAACAAACTTTGGTTTTTTTTTTTTACCACTTAAGTAAAACTAACCTATACGTACTTGGAATTTTTTTCCCGTTTTCCAGTACACGATATGTTAAAACCAAAGGTGTCATTCAAAAGTACAACTTGTCCCGCAAAAAACAAGACCTAACACGGCCATATTGACCGAAAAATAAAAAGTTATGGCTCTGGGAAGAAGGGGAGCAAAAAAACGAAAACGCAAAAACGAAAATACCTCTAGTCGTGAAGGGGTTAAACCTAACATTAGTACATATATAAGAAGGAGGAAGTAGAAAGTTGCAGGAGGAGGTTGAGGGAGCTCTCCCCTAACGTTTGCTAAGCATGAGACCTCCTATGTTTTTTCCAATCAGCCATGATGCAAACATCACAATATTTTTGTGCCTTTTTGTATAATAGCGCATCGGACCTGGCATTATAACATACCTTACAGAATAAGGGCAGGATATTTTAATGGCAGAGTCACTTTAAGGGAAAATAATTCTTTTCAATCAGTCTAATAAGTTGGAAAATAAAGTTAATGAATGAGGAAATTAAGTGTAAAGTTAAGTGTCCTTAACAGCCAAATGATTTGTATATGTTTCTGTGTGGCACAAACTAATGAGATTTTGTAATCTTCTGGGGCAGCGATAAGATTTCAAAGATATATCATTCTTACAGCTAACAGAGCTTCTCCTGCATCCAAACTTTTACAGAGTTATTTCGGCATTCATTACTTTGCTCTTTTGTATGTATTCACTAATCGAGCTGTATAAATAGTACAGCCACAGACAAAATAATATTCATAGAAAAGGAAACCTCTCCATCCTCCTCTTCATTGGTAGTGATGTTGGCAGCGGATTATTCAGGATACTCTCCAAGCGTGTGACAACAGAGCTTCTTTATTCAGGAACAATATATGATCAGCTTAATAGATCAGGAATAAATCATTTCTGTGTCTCTGTGCAGCATCTACAGCAGGCTGCTTCTCTCATACACAGACACAGGAAAACAGGAAAAATACAGTCACATGCTCTCCCTGTGTGAGCCTATGGGAGGTTTTTTTTGTTCTAACTTTATAAACAGCATACAAATCAGGCAACTAAACACTCATAGACAGGAATGGAGTTGTTGCACCAAACATATTCCAACAAGTGATTACTAGAAATATTATTTAGGTATTCTGTTTTGTGAATGTAAAATATTAAACGAGTTATGCATGGCTCCAGATGGCGACTAAAATGGTCAAAATTGGAAGCCAAAGTGCCCAGGTGGTCATTTTTTTAGTATGAATTATTGCATTGGCTTTTCCTTATATTAAAGGGAATCTGTCACTGGGTTTTGCTGCCTCATCTGAGACCAGCATAATGTAGAAAAAGAGACCCTGATTCCAATGATGTGCCACTTTGATTACTGGATGCAGCAGTTGTGACACTATCAGAGTTTTTAGATGTAACATGAAGCAGAGCTAAGAAAGCTGCCCCCACCCACACCACAAATTTCTGTGTATATTGTCTATTGACAGTAAGCTGATTATCGGAGGAGGGGGTGCGGTCAGACCAGGGCTCACTAGTGCTGTAGTCCAGGTAGTGATAATCTCCTGGTGATAAAACATTCACTGCATTGAAACAAGAGCCCTCAGCCTAATAAGTGACACATCGCTGAAATCTGTACACCTACCTCATGCTGCTCTCGGATTACACAGCAATAACCTGCTAACCAATATAGTAGCATCTCTCCTAATTAGTGTTTGACCATTTGAGAATGAATGCAGAGAAAAAAAACAGCGCATCCATTGGTACATATTAGCAATAGAATGGCGTGCAGTAACTAACAGTGGTAAGAAAATGACAATAAGTACATCTCAGATGCGAAAACCATTGGACAGAAGAGCTCACATGAGCACTTGCTGTGTAGAAATAACGCCTGCTTTGATCTGAATATATATAATACATATATATGCCTTGCCCAGCAAGTAATATTCAATATTCACCCCAGATGGGCACTTGTTTTTCTTTCACTTCATCTTTATTTCACTTACTATCCCTAAATGTTGGATGGGATATTTCAAACAATAGGACATAAGTATATACCTTAGATCGTCATTAGTGTATGAGATGAAGACATGATGAAATGATTTTTATGGCACAACGACTGTTTCTTCCATCGAGACTTCGTGACTTTCTTTATCACAAATGAAATTACATTCCGAATTCATAGTCCATTGAACTTTTTTCTCTTAATTCATCAAAGGTTGGCCAAATATGTTTAAAAGATGCTGAAACATAAAATATTACAAGTACTCCCTTTATCTATTTTGTGCTGTCCCTGAAGGCAACTTGAAGGAGATGAGATGTAGGTTCCCTTATGATATTCAGTGGTGACATTTAGAAAAGTCATATTACCAGAGAGTAATTTGAATAGTTGGCCATTCATGCCAGATTTATGAAGTGAAATTAATTTACTGCTTGCATTGCACTAAACAGCCCACGACCATGATCATGCACCTCAGCTTGGGAGGTTTCCATCTGCCTTCTTTGTCCATACGACATACAGCTGCTAGATTTTAGGTTCTAACCTTGTTGGCCACCAGGCAGTGGTGTTGTACGATCTGTGATGACTAGAAAAATAAGAATTCTGATTACTTTATTGCGTTGGTGCTATGTAGTCACTGTGTAAATGTAAAATGCAGGAACCGTGCACGTAAAACATGTGCAGCCGGAGTCAGCTGTATAATTACAGCTCATACTACGTTCAAACAGCCGGGATTGGAGACCACGCCGATCCCAGACATTCAACTCTTTACCTGCAGGCTGTAGCATTCAAGGGATAAGACAGAGAGCTGTTGCTCACCCCATTGGCACCCATTGATGGGATCACAGGCAGCCAAGGGGTTTTAATAGCAACCAGTGGCCTAGAGAAGGCCCATAAGTTTGAATATATACACTGCTCAAAAAAATAAAGGGAACACTCAAATAACTAGATCTGAATGAATGAAATATTCTCATTGAATACTTTATTCTTTACAAAGTTGATTGTGCTGACAGCAAAATCACACAAAAATCATCAATGGAAATCAAATTTATTAACCAATGGAGGCCTGGATTTGGAGTCACACACAAAATTAAAGTGGAATGTAATGTTCTTAAAATAAGTCAAAATGATGCTCAGTAGTGTGTGTGGCCTCCATGTGCCTGTATGACCTCCCTACAACACCTGGGCATGCTCCTGATGAGGCGGCGGATGGTCTCCTGAGGGATCTCCTCCCAGACGTGAACTAAAGCATCCTCCAACTCCTGGACAGTCTGTGGTGCAACGTGACGTTAGTGGATGGAGCGAGATATGATGTTCCAGATGTGCTCATTCGGATTAAGGTCTGGGGAACGGACGGGCCAGTCCATATCTTCAATGCCTTCATCTTGTAGGAACTGCTGACATGCTCCAGCCACATGAGGTCTGGCATTGTCCTGCATTAAGAGGAACACAGGGCCAACCGCACCAGCATATGGTCTCACAAGGGGTCTGAGGATCCATCTTGGCACCTAATGGCAGTTAGGCTACCTCTGGAGAGCACATGGAGGGCTGTGCGGGGCTGTGCGGCCCTCCAAAGAAATGCCACCCCACACCATTACTGACCCACTGCCAAACCAGTCATGCTGAAGAATGTTGCAGGCAGCAGATCGCTCTCCACGACGTCTCCAGACTCTGTCACGTCTGTCACATGTGATGAGTGTGAAGCTGCTTTAATAATAATAATAATAATAATAATCTTTATATAGCGCCAACATATTCCGCAGCGCTTTACAGTTTAACAGTTTCAAAATACAACTCATAAGTAACGTAAACAATACAATTATTAAAGCAAAATACGATGACCCTGCTTGTGAGAGCTTACAATCTACAATGAGGAGGGGAGATACAAAGTACAGGTGTGTATGTACAATGGTGTATTTACAATGATGGTCCAGCCATCTTGAGGGAGTGAGGGATGGATGGAAATAGTGAATGGGCTACACACACACTTACACATAGAATGACTTTGATTAGTGAACGTGATAGGCCGCTCTGACCAAATGTGTTTTGAGGGAGCGCCTGAAACCATGCAAATTGTAGATAGTCCTAAATTCTTGGGGTAGAGTATTCCAGAGGATTGGCGCAGCATGGGAGAAGTCTTGGAGTCGGGAGTGGGAGGTACGGATTAGTGCAGAGTTTAGTCGAAAATCGTTTGCAGAGCGCAGCAGTCGGTTAGGCCGATAGATAGAAATGAGGGAGGAGATGTAGGGGGTGCTGCACTGTGGAGAGCTTTGTGGGTGAGCACAAGTACTTTGAATTGGATCCTATAATGAATGGGCAGCCGGTGTAAGGACTGGCGAAGAGCGGACGCGTCCGAGTACCGATTAGCCAGATGGATGACCCTGACTGCTGCATTATGGATGGACTGGAGAGGGGATAGTCGAGTAATGGGGAGGCCAAGTAATAGAGCGTTGCAGTGGTCCAGGTGGGAGTGGATCAATGCCTCAGTGAGGGTTTTTGTTGTTTCCATGGTGAGAAAAGGGCGGATTCTAGAGATGTTCTTTAGGTGTAGGCGGCAAGAGCGAGCAAGAGATTGTATATGGGAGGTGAAGGAGAGATTGGTGTCAAACATAACACCCAGACAGTGAACCTGCTGCCTGGGTGTTATTATGGTGCCACCCACGGAGAGGGAAATGTCAAATTTAGGGAGGTTAGTAGACGGCGGGAGCAGAAGAAGTTCAGTTTTGGAGAGGTTGAGTTTCAGATAGAGAGCGGACATGATGTTGGAGACTGCGGACAGACAGTCACTGGCGTTCTGTAGTACAGCGGGGTTAAGGTCGGGTGATGACGTGTTTAGTTGTGTGTCATCAGCATAAAGATGGTACTGAAAGCCAAATCTGCTGATGGTCTGTCCAATTGTGGCCGTGTAGAGAGAGAAGAGAAGGGGGCCAAGGACTGAGCCCTGAGGTACCCCGACAGCGAGAGGAAGAGGAGATGACGTGGAGCCAGAGAACGAAACACTGAAGGAGAGGTCAGAAAGATAGGAAGAGAGCCAGGAGAGAGCAGTGTTCTTAATACCTAGTGACTGGAGCCTAGACAGTAGGAAACGGTGGTCAACCATGTCGAAAGCTGCAGAAAGGTCGAGAAGAATGAGCAGAGAGTATTCACCATTATGTTTTGCTGTCAGAAGGTCATTGGTCACTTTGAGTGCAGTTTCAGTCGAATGTAGGGGCGGAAGCCGGACTGTGAAGGTTCTAGAAGGGAGTAAGTGGAGAGGTAACGGGTAAGGCGGGAGTAGACTAGGTGCTCCAAAAGTTTAGAGATGAAGGGGAGATTGGAGACCGGTCTGTAGTTGTTTGTGCAGGAAGGGTCTGCTTTCATCTATGAAGAGCACAGGGCGCCAGTGGTGAATTTGCCAATCCAGGTGTTCTGTGGCAAATGCCAAGCATCCTGCATGGTGTTGGGCTGTGAGCACAACCCCCATCTGTGGACGTCGGGCACTCAGACCATCCTCATGGAGTCGGTTTCTAACCATTTGTGCAGACACATGCACATTTGTGGCCTGCTGGAGGTCATTTCCTCCTTGCACAAAGGCGGAGGTAGCTGTCCTGCTGCTGGGGTGTTGCCCTCCTAAGGCCCCCTCCACGTCTCCTGGTGTACTGGCCTGTCTCTTGGACGCTACGCTGACAGACACGGCAAACCTTTTTGCCACAGCTCACATTGATGTGCCATCCTGGTTGAGCTGCACTACCTGAGCCACTTGTGTGGGTTTTAGTGTCCATCTCATGCTAACGTGTGAAAGCACAACCAACATTCAAAAATGACCAAAACATCAGCCAGAAAGCATTGATACTGAGATGTGGTCTGTTGTCCTCACCTGCAGAACGACTCCTTTATTGTGTCTTGATGATTGCCAATAATTTCCATCTGTTGTCTATTCCATTTGCACAACAGCATGTGATATTGATTGCCAATCAGTGTTGCTTCCCAAGTGGACAGTTTGATATCACAGACATTTGATTTACTTGGAGTTATATTCCGTTGTTTAAGTGTTCACTTTATTTTTTTGAGCAGTGTATGTATTGAATATGCATTTTACAAGTGCCTCATAGAATGTTATTCAGGGCAAAATAGACTTTGACACAGAAGTATTGCTCCAGTTGCTGCTGAAAGTAAAGTGGAGCTTGTAACCTCGGCAGCAATACAAAACAAGAAGCATCTCTTAGGCTCAGGTCACATGACCGATTTTTCTCTCATCTGAGAAAATCAGTCCAATTATGATAATCAAACTCTGATCAGACTCTGAGCAGCGTTTGATCAGAGTCTGATCATAGTGTTATCCGATTTTGTCAGAGGTGTTGATTAATAAAAAAATCGACATCTTCTCCTTTCACTATGTCTGTGAAAATGTCATTCGAGTGCAGTCTGAAGTTTTCAACGGGGTCCATCGCGTTGAATGCCGAGTGTGTTTTGATTCTTAGAATAAATTCATGCATACTGCATATCTTTACTCAGACTGAGGAATCAGACATGTGCACAGCCCCATAGAATAACATGAGGAGTGCTGCTATCCTTCAAAATGATGGATAGCACTTGCCCCATTATTACCTTTGTGTGCACGAGCCATTACTATGTTCATATTAGAATTACAGGACTACCACTTAGGCCCCCTTCACACATCCTGGTGATTCAAGTACTGGAAAAAAACAATACCCTTGAGGTCCGTGTCCGTATAACAGCATCTGTGTGGCATGTGTATGTACATGTCCGTGGGCATCATCCGTGTGCCGTCTGTGTGCACCATCAGTGTGACAAGTACTGGAATACAAATGACAGATGTTTAGGTGTTTGATGTGCAAAGTTAAAGAATAGGTAGATAGATGATAGATCGAAATGTCAGTGAGATATATAATTTGTGCTTTGTGTGTGTAGTTTTCTTTACTTGTATTTAGCTAATAATGAAATAAATTGAAAAAAAATGGTGTGGAGTCCCCACTATTTTTAAAAACCAACTGAGGGAAAGAAGACAGCTGGGAGCTGGTAATAATATTCTGGGAAGGGACCAGGGCGGAACTATCGTGGAAGCAGGGGAAGCAGCTGCCACAGGGCCCGGGCTAGAAGGGGGCCCGTCCCTGCTGCAGCTGTCTCCCCTGCGGCTGTGTTCCGCCGCCCATGGCCTGAGAGTCGGCGGTTCCCTGTGCTGGCTGTCATGCTGACAGCCGGCGCAGAGAAGCTGCTGCGTGCCGTCTCCCAGGAATCAATTGCACTGGTGTCTATACAGACGCCAGTACTATTGAAGCTCTGACCGCCGGGTCAGAGCGACGTCTGCAGCGTGATCATGTCATGTGATCACGCTGCTGACGTCACTCGTCGGCGGCGCCCAGAAGGGTGAAGACTGATGGTGAGTGTGCTCCACTGTGGAGCTGAAGAAACCACAGAAGATTAACGGGGGACATACTGTGTGAGTGTGTGTGTATGGGGGGGGTTAGAGTGGGGATGGGGGTTCTTTTATGTGTGGGGGATTTGGAGTGGGGATGGGGGGATACATTATGTGTGGGGGGGATTTAGAGTGGGGATGTGGGTTCTTTTATGTGTGGGGGGATTTGGAGTGGGGATGGGGGATACATTATGTGTGGGGGGATTTGGAGTGGGGATGGGGGTTCTTTTATGTGTGGGGGGTTTGGAGTGGGGATGGGGATACATTATGTGTGGGGGGGATTTGGAGTGGCGATGGGGGGTTATTGTATGTGTGGGGGGATTTGGAGTGGCGATGGGGATTATTGTATGTGTGGGGGGATTTGGAGTGGGGATGGGGGGTTATTTTATGTGTGGGGGGATTTGGAGTGGCGATGGGGGTTATTGTATGTGTGGGGGGATTTGGAGTGGGGATTGGGGGTTATTTTATGTGTGGGGGGATTTGGAGTGGCGATGGGGGGTTATTTTATGTGTGGGGGGATTTGGAGTGGCTGTGGGGGGATTTGGAGTGGGGATGGGGGGATTTAATGTGTGTGGGGGGATTTGGAGTGGGGATGGGGGGATTTAATGTGTGTGGGGGATTTAGTGGCGATGGGGGGTTATTGTATGTGTGGGGGATTTGGAGTGGGGATGGGGGTTATTTTATGTGTGGGGGGATTTGGAGTGGCGATGGGGGCATTTAATATGTGTGGGGGGATTTGAGGGTACTGAAGAGTATGTATGTGGAAACAGTATGGGGATGGCTGCAGACAGTATGGGGAGCGAACGGGTGAATGTATGTGGACACAGTATGGGGAGTGAGGGTGATGGGATGTGTGCAGACACAGTATGGGGAGTCGGGTATGTGTGAGCAGACAGTATAGAGAGTGAGGGGTAAATATGAGGACAGTATGCTGAACAGGGGGATGTGAGAGGAGACAGTGTGAGGAGGAAGGGGAATAGTGTGAGGTGACAGTATATTGCAGATATTTTTTTTTCTGGGCATTATAATGACTCTTCTGTCTTTAAGGGCATCGTGCGGAGAGCGGAGAAGATGGAAATCTGCAGAGACGACTGTGGATGAGAAAACTCATCATTGGGATCTGGACAAGATGAAGAAAAGGAGAACGACTCCAGAGACGACGTCATCTATAAGGTACCTGGATGTAAATATTATTTGTGAAATTGACTAATTCTCATGTCTTTATTTGTTAGGAGCATTAAAGGGGTTCTCCAGGTCTGTGTCACATAGAATGACTGCAGACTCAGCACAAACCTGGACAACCCCTTTAATGCTCCTAACATAAATAAAAACATGAGAATTAGTCAATTTCAGAATTCTCACAGTGCGCTCTGCATGCTGTCAGGATTCTCTCGTGCTGGTAATTTACATACATGCGGTCACATGCTGACTAGACATGTGTGGCCTCACTCAATGAAAATGAACGGAGCGAAGCCGGGCACGTCTAGTCGGAATGTGGCCAGAAGTATATAAATCACTTGCTTGTGCTGACATGACCGTGTACTCTCGCCACCGGTAAGGGAGAATCCTAAAAGTGTGCAGTGCATTCGTTGTGAGGATTCAGAAGCTGCAATGTCAGGATTCAGCTCTGCAGGTTCCAGCAGTCATCACATGGACACTTCACTCATATGCGATTTTATACTTATGGTCCTGTGACAACGAGCTTCTCCTCTGCTTCTCTCAGTTTTTCACTGAACATTGAGAGCATTAGGGAGAGCAGCTCGTGGGTACATGACTAAGTGTGCAAATCGCATGTGTGCGGGGCGGGGGCCAGGACACAGCGGGCCACATTAGAGGCCCCAGGAAGCAGCAGGCCCCTAATGGGGCCCTAGGAAACAGCAGGCCCCATTAGGGGCCTAGGTCCAAAGGAAGCAGCAGGCCCCATTAGGGGCCTAGCGCCAAAGAAAACTGCAGGCCCCATTAGGGGCCTTGGGCCCCAGGAAACTGCAGGCCCCAGGAAACAGCAGGCTCCATCAGGGTCCTAGGGCCCCAGGAAACTGCAGGCCCCATCAGGGGCCTAGGGCCCCAGGAAACTGCAGGCCCCAGGAAACAGCAGGCCCAATCAGGGTCCCAGGAAACAGCAGGCCCCTAATGGGGCCCCGAAAACAGCAGGCCTCTTTACAGTGCTGCAGATGGCGACCAAAATGGTCGCCAAAGCGTCTAAAAATTTGCAAATGGCGACTGGATTATTCAATCCATTCGCCGTTTGCGATTAGTGATTTTTAAAAAAATATATATATTTTTTAAAATGGCGGCCGGAGGCGGGGGGGGGCCCATTGTGAAGTTTGCTGTGGGGCCCTGCCGTTCCTAGTTACGCCCCTGGAAGGGACCAATATCCATGGAGGTTCCCAGCCTATTAATAACAGCTCATAGCTGTCTGCGTAGCCTTTACTGGTTATTAAAAAGTATAGTCCCCCATAAAAGCTAAACAAACACCTGCAGACTGATGTTAATAGGCTGGGAAGGGGCCATGGATATTGGCCCCCTTCCATACTAATAACAAGAGCCTTCAGCCTCCCCAGAAATGGAGCATCCATCAGATGTGCCAGTTCTGGCCCTTATCCTCAGCTCTTCCCGAATGCCCTTGTGCGTTGGCAGTTGGGTTAATGGTTTTGGGGTTGATGTCAGCTGTGTAATGTTCGCTGATATCAAGCCCAGGGATTAGTAATGGAAAGGTGTCTATCAGATACCCGCATTACTAACCCCGTAGTCAAAAGTAATAAACACACGCACAGAGAAAGTCTTGTAATAATCACTCCCTGACAATTGCCCTCATTTAGCCATTTATTACCATAAAAAAGTAATTCACAGGGGTCCACCGTAAATCCATAATAAGGAGGTTCCACAACGATCCCCTATTCAGGCAGTGATGAACGGTGACATCAGCAACTTGACGGTTCACCACGGCAGCCGGATCACACTGAGAGTATCGTGAGAACTCGGCTGCAATGATGAGCGGTGACGTCATTAAGGTAACACAGGCCACTGCCGGCTGTTCTCATGGTAACTTCTGTTTGAGCCGGCCATGTGTGACCTGCGGTAACCTTACTGACATCACCACTCAGTGTGAGAACTTTCTCACGAAGCGAACGGTAACATCAGTAAGGTTAAAACGGTACAAAGCTGGCTGATCACACAGAGATTAGTGTAAGAACCACCGGCATTGGCCTGTGTAACCTTAATGATGTCACTACAGCCAAGTTCTTACTCTATTCTCAGTGCGGTCAGGCTGCCGTTGTAAGCCGTCACGTTACTGATCTCATTGCTCATCACTGCCTCCAGATGCAGCAGAGTTGGGGATCAACGTGGGACCTCGTTATTATGAATTTACAGCGGACCCCTGTGGATTACTGTTTTATGGTAATGAGTAAATGAGGGTAATTGTTGGGGAGTTATTTTTACAATTACATGACTTCTCTGTGTGTTTATTACGTTTGACTATGGGGTTAGTAATGGGGGTGTCTGATATACACCTCTCCATTACTAACCCTAGGGCTTGATGGCAGCTGGCATTACACAGCTGACATCAACTCCATAAGAAGCATCAGTGAAATACTATAGGGATTCAAAATACAAGACAAGTGAACATCACAACCCCTTAAAAAAACAACAATTTAATTGATAGATTAAAATACACCTTCCCAGTGCTGAAAATGGCAGATGCCATAAAATGACTAATGACTTATGCTAAGGTGCTACAATTACCCTATGCAGGGCCTCACTGATACCTGCCTATCAGTGGAGGTTGGCACCCTAATATATGATTTTTTGGCTCCCCCACTTAACGAGGACTATCCCTCACTTCCCTGCCAATCCCTGGGTAATAGATGAACGCCCTGGGTAAATTGTAAGCAGTCTTATGCAAAAATAATAAACACAGATTAATTCATATCATGATACATACAGGTCGCCAAATACATGTGTCAAAATCATGATACACCATGCTTCAATCCATGGATGGACATATGTAAATGAAGGATAAGCAAAATATGTGGCCACTTTTCAGTAGTAAGGACACCCCACAAGGCTTCAGTCCAAGCCTGGACATATATATAACCAGTGAGCAAAGAAGATAAAATATGCAGCCACTTATCATGAGTAGAGACAACCCCAACGTGTTTCCCCGCCGTAGCGGTTCATCAGGAGGAAAAGATGATGACTATATCCATAATGCATGATACTCTATGGTACCAACTGGTATCAACTCCATAAGCCATTACCCCGATTGCCAATGCACCAGCGCATAGGGATGAGCAGGGTAAAGTGACAGAATTGTTGCATCTTACACCATTGATTAAAATTCGGCAGCTTGTCTCTCCCGCTCTCCATATGCTGGCGGTGGAACCATGTCAGCATTTCTCATCTAATAAGTGGTTGAAGTTGATGGATGCATTCCTTGTGGGACGAGATGATATTTTCAGTGATACTACCCTTTTTTGTGTGGCAGTATTAATGAAAAAGCTACTCTTTTGGTGTTTTTTTTTTTTTTTCTCAGATTTGGCGATACCAAACGTGTAGTTTTTTTGTTTTATTTTACAAGAAAACAACGTTTTTCACGGTAAAATATTTTTCTATTATTTTTCATACTTAATGTTGAATTTTTTTTACTTGGTGCTTCAAAGAGAACCTGTCAGGTCCGATAATGCTATGTAACTGCAAATAAAAGGGTTAATCTGTAGGTAAGTAGCGTTATGAAGGTGCCCGGTTGCAATATTTCAAGTGCGGGAGAAAATTAACTTTATCATTTCAGCGTAGCTGTGCAGCTGCAGTCATCTCTGAGAGCTGCGGCTGTAAGTACACCCCAGGAATGACTGACAGCCTGCTCTGTGCTTATGCACTGTAGGGGCTGTCAGGCAAAGTGCAGATTAACCCTATATCTGCAGGTGAATAGTATTATTGGACATGACAGTTCCCTTTACCTTTTGCTTGCCTAATTGCTGATCTAATATTCTGAAATACGTCTGTTCTGACACTTAAACTGTTAAACCTTGCTTATTTCAGGGTCTGACAGTAGCTGGCTGACCTGAAAGCCTCTATTGGCATCGCAGTATGGCTTGTTACCAAGAGCTCAAAGAGGGAGTCCCTCCTCCCTCAATTAGCCATCTGAATATTGTCACTATTTAAAAAAGGGGTTAAACAGCCTCAATTGGTACTAATACCAATCGTAGTCGTGGCAGCAGGGTGTCAGATATATACAGCTGACACCTGCTGATGATGGTGCTGGCTTTTCTTATGAGCCGGTGCCATCACTGTGCCATACATGTAGTCACTTCTCGCTGTGCCGTACATATACGGCAGATGTCAGGAAGGGGATAAACATATTCCACCACTCCATAGTCCTCTACAACAGTGATCTAACAGCGCTCCAACACACTGTTCTTCGATGTGATGTCATTATGGGACTAGAATGCTCCACCCTGCAGTCAAGATTCAAAGAAGTTTTATTGGCAGGACTAAATACACATTAGTTTTGCCAAAGCAAGTGTACAAAAGGGAATAGGGATAGGGACTGTAGGGATGTTGGGTAGGGGCTGTAGGAAAGGTGGATGGGGGCAGATCCAGGATGAGGGCTGTAAGAACAATGGTTGGGGCAGATCCAGGGTGGGGGCTATAGAAGTCCATGCATAGGGAAGGTGGATGGGGGGATGGGGCAGATCCGGGGTGAGGGCTATAGAAGTCCATGGCATATCATAGTTCTCTTTCTCGCAGTCTATGACATTCGCTCACATACCGCGCTGCTTTCTCCGCTGCGCTCTCTTCTTCCTCCATCAGGGTATATGTTTTCTCTTCCTCCTTCATGGTGATGAATGTCTCAGTGTCTCTGGGCCTCATGTTTCAGTCTTCTGTCCTAGAAGGTGTGAATGGTGTGAACTTTCTTATTGAGAGTCTGGCAATGTATAGATCATGACCCAAAGAGTCACATGTGGGTTTTAAAAAAGATACAAGAGATACAAGATTGGATCTTCTGAGATGTTTGTATGAAGATGGCAGAGAAATTCTATATTGAGAAGACTATTTTTAATAGTGTTGAGCCACCCCCGTAGTGTTCGAGTTCGGTTCGTCGAACACCCATATGTTTGATGAACTGTTCGTCGAACACCGTTAAAACCAATGGCAGGCAAACAAAAACACATAGAAACACATAGAAAACACTTCTAAGGTGTCCAAAAGCTGACAAACCGCTCAGAAGACACAACTAACACATGGAAAAGTGACAAGTACATATAGCCATAAGAAAAGAGGTGGAGGAGTAAAAGGAGGGGGAGACACAGATATAGGCATGTCATGCCCTTCTAAAACCAAAAAAGTGCGAAGCCGACACGGCCAGTCCGTTCCTGCCCGTGCGACCTCCGTGTCGCCGGGTTTCTGCCAGAGCTGCGGTGGACCCTGACGGCCAGCCCCCCTCTCCCAATACTGGTGCCTGTCCGCTGGTGGGTCGAGCGAGCGCCCCTGCGGTGGAGGCAGGTCTAATCTTTTTAATTTAAATTGTCTCTCTAATTTGAATGAGTACACTTTAAATCCTTTTACAAGGATCTATTGGAGGGCAAGTCTCATGCCAGCAGCCGCTGTAATTCCAGCTCCAGTAGCGTCCAGCGCTGCAGTTAAAAAGCTTTTATAAGGATCGAGCTTGGCGGTCCACCACAAGGCGTCCTTCCGCCAGTCACAGCCCCTGTGCCTTGGGGTGCCTCCCCGATGCTCTTCACTGAGTGTCCCGGGGCCCGAAGCAATTCCTTTGAAAAAATTAAGTGTCCAAAGTACAGGTGGTGTAGCTTGCTTAACAGCTGGGTTAATCCGCTGACTAGCTGACACTGCTACTAGGCCCAAAGTATTGCTTGGGATAGATGCAGTTAAAAATTTGTAATTAGATACTCTCGTTGGATGCTGAGAAAGCATTCCATAGTCTCCTGGCATGCCATATATTATTCTCTTAAAAGGCTTGGGGTAGGGGACCCTTTTATAGCCAAAATCATGGCCCTGTATCGCAATCCGTCAGCTAGGCTGAAGATAAATGGAACATTATCATCACCTTTCATAATCACCAATGGGACAAGGCAGGGATGTCCTCTGTCCCCTCTCTTATACATCCTAGTGATGGAGCACCTGCTCTCATCAATTCACGATAACCCCAATATTAGGGGGATTGAGGTAGGAGGCACTGAGTACAAGTGCTCTGCATTTGCTGATGATGTCCTAGTATATATCACTCAACCACATAAATCCATCACTGCTGTTATGGCTGAAATAGATCACTTTGGTACATGGTCAAATTTTTAAATCAATGCAGCGAAGTCTGAGGCCCTCGATGTTTCCCTCCCCAAATCCATACAGGATTCCATCCAGTCCAACTTTCCCTTTGCCTGGCCCTCACAGGGTATCAAATGCTTAGAAATTCGTATTCATAGAGACCTCTCCCATCTGTTTTTTCTTAATTGTGGGCCCTTTATTGAACAACTCCATAGAGAGCTTACTTCTTGGACGGTGAAGGATTTTTCCTGGTTCGGCAGAATAAATATACTAAAAATGAACGTCCTACTTAAACTCTTATACCTCTTCCAAACCATTCCCATGGTAATTCCCTCAAATTTTTGGAAAAGACTACGCAGTAGCTTTTGCAGATTTATGTGGGCAAGTGGGCGTCCACGCATTCGGGGGGACGTTCTGATCAGACACAAACAAAAGGGGGGCGTTAGCCTTCCGGATTGTAGAAGGTATTACATGGCATCAGTACACGCTAGAATCCTGGACTTCTTCCATCATTCGGAGGGGAAATTGTGGGTCAAAATAGCTCAATCCATTTGTCCTAAAGCTCTTACCACTCGCCCATGGTGCACCCATTTTATTGTCCCCTCTCTTGGCTTCATGTCATATAGTACTTATGCCACTGCTTTGGCTTTGAGATCCCAAAAAAAAAGCTTATCCTCAATCGACCCCCAAGGCCCCTTGCTCCCGATTTCAGATAATCCAGATTTCCCACCAGGACTGTCTGCAAATAGATTTCTCAGTTCAAATAAATCCCATCCGATATTATTTTCTCAAGTCATCTCCAATACTTCGCTGCTCCCCCTCAATGACTTGTTACAGGGAAGAGCCACTTCCCCGAAGGCAAGTTTTGAATAGAGCCAGTTACAACACTTCTATTCAACTGTGAAGAAGCACACACATCTTCATAGAGATCTCACAAACGTTGAAAAATTGAGCCTATCATTGTCACCCCCTACACACTCCATCTCCCTACTGTATAATCTCCTCATTGCCCAGGTAACTGACAATAGGCCAGGATTCTGCGGTGCATGGGAAAGGGAACTGGGGAAGTCCTTCTCTGACTCACAATGGGATAAATGTTTCTTCCTAACACATAAAACCTCAATAGGGTCCAAAGCTCAGGAAACCTCCTTCAAAATTATCTCTAGATGGTACCGGGTACCAGCAGTCCTTCATAGGCCGGCGTCACACTGGCGAGTGTGATGCGAGTAAGTCACACGACTTTCTCGCATCAACACCCGACACGGCTGCCCGCTCTCGGACCCGAGTGTGCGGCTGCATGTATTTCTATGCAGCCACACACTCTGGTACGAGAGCGGGCGGCCGTGCCGGGTGTTGATGCGAGAAAGTCGTGCGACTTACTCGCATCACACTCGCCAGTGTGGCGACGGCCATAGATGGTATCCAGTGGTCTCAGATAGATGTTGGAGATGTGGGGAGGGGAAGGGACAATGTCACACATATGGTGGGCATGCCCTATAATAAATGCATTTTGGGCAAAGGTGGTTTCCATGATTGAGAAAATAACTGGTTTGACTATCCCTAATACGCCAAAAGCCCTCCTTTTATGAATGTTACCAATAAGTAAACGTAGTTATAAAAGCTCATCAATAGGCTACCTAATACAGGCGGCTAAGAATGTCATTCTACGACACTGGAAAAGCAGAGACCCACCAACTGTGGAGGAATGGTTTGCGTAGATCTCCCTCCTTAATAGGATGGAGCATCTGATTGCCATCCCACCGGCTGATGTTGATGGATACTGTGTGATTTGGAGGAATTGTATTGATTTGCAAAACTCTTACGCCTACCATCTAGCCCCCAACTAAAGTTATCCGTGATGTCGGCACAACAATGATCATAATCGCACTCTATTGATTGGTGGTCTGCCGTGGACCGCTCCCTCTCTCTATCTTTCATATGGAAAAATACATGCTTGATCTGGATATTGATGGAAAACCCTCCCTGTACCCACCAATGTACTGTCATTATGCATAGATTTATAGTTATATTTTCTTGTACTTTTTCACCACAAAAATAAAAAAAAATTGAATTTGAAAAAAAAAATTGTAATTAGATCTACAGCCGGTGGCTACTCCGCTGACTAGCAGACACTGAAGCTTTGGAGCAGACCTCTGATTCCCAGGCTATAGTATGAGTAAACAGCTCTTCACACTCAACCATCTGTGTTACCCCAAGCCACAGTGTATGTAGTTTCTTACGGTTAAAAGGGGGGGGGGGGAGACCCAACCCACCTGTAATTGATTATGCCGACGTCACATAAAACACAGCAAGGGGATTCCAAAAAGAGTCTCAATTTTTTCAAAAAATTTGGGGCACAGACACCCCTTAAGTGGCATCAATTGCCCCAGAGTTGCTTAAAACGGTTGGTGAGGTGATTTTAACAAATCCTCAAGCTTTCACTCTCCCCAGGATGACACAGGTGTAGAAAAGTACTTGCGGATCCATGATTTGTTCATCTTTATGAACGTGAGTCTGTCTACATTGTCAGTGGACAGCCGCATGCGCTTATCTGTCAGCACACCACCACCAGCGCTGAACACAAGTTCAGCGAGAACGCTGGCTGCGGGGCATGACAAGATCTCCAAGGCGTGAGTGGCGAGCTCCGGCCATTTATCCAGATTGGAAGCCAAAAAAGAGCAAAGGTCCAGTGACACAGTCATGGCTTCCATGTTCAGTTGGAGATACTCCTGTACCATCGTCTCTAGGCATTGACTATGTGTCTGATTTCTTGTCTCCTGTGGCCTTGCAAAGGATGGGCTAAAAAAGTGGTGAAAGGATTCCGCAAAATTGCTGTTAACACCAGCAGATACTGTGTTTCTGTTACGGTTTGAGTGCTGAAGACTCGACAGTCCCACGGTTGGCAAGTTACAACTGTGAGATTCATTACGTGCACCACTGGTGTTTTGTGGAAAAGCACATGTAAGATTATGCAACAGTCTCTGCTGATACTCCTGCATGCGTGAATCCCTTTCTATGGCAGGAATTATTTCGGCAAATTTACTTTTGTACCGGGGATCTAAAAGTGTGGCAACCCAGTAGTCAGGATTATTTCGAATTCTGACAATTCGAGGGTCATGTTGCAGGTGGTGCAGCAAGAAGGCACTCATGTGTCTTGCGCATCCAGGAGCACCAAGTCCCTGTTGTGTTGGTGGCGAGGTAAGAATCATGCTTCCTTCCTCTGCCCTCTCCCCCCAACCTCGCACAACAGAAATGTGATCAAGGTCTCCCTCATCTGATGTCTTCCATGCCCATCGCCAGTTCGTCCTCCACTTCTTCCTGACCTCCTGCACCTTCCTCACTAGTTTGGCTGCTACAATGCGCCCTGGTTAATCCCTCTCCCCCACCCTCCTAATTGACAACTCTGGAGTTGTTTGCACAAAAAACGATGGATGGGAACCTAGCAGAGCTGAGTGGCCAAATTGTGGTACTACCCAAAAGGATTGGCTGGGTTAAGAAGCAGTAAAACAATTTTATTAGATACACAGGTGGTGGAGCTTTGTATAGATGGCCTAATAGAATGAGTACCACACATTGCTACTATGCCCAAAATTATTGTCCCGGCAAGATGCAGCTAAAAATTCTTAGTAATTTGAACGCTGGTGGAGCTTAGTATAGATGGCCTAATAGAATGAGTACCACACTCTGCTACTATGCCCACAATTATTTTCCAGGCAAGATGCAGCTAAAAATTCGTAGTAATTTCAACGCTGGTGGAGCTTAGTATAGATGGCCTAATAGAATGAGTACCACACACTGCTATTATGCCCAAAATTATTGTCCAGGCAAGATGCAGCTAAAAATTTTGTAGTAATTTAGAAACGCTGGTGGAGCTTTGTATAAGATAGCCTAATAGAATGAGTACCACACACTGCTACTATGCTCATAATTATTTTACAGGCAAGATGCAGCTAAAAATTCGTAGTTATTTGAACTCTGGTGGAGCTGGCAAAAAGTGATAGGAACTGATGTAACCTAGCCCTCAAAAGGGCTGCAATTACAAATAGTCACTACTCCCAACCTATCTGTCTATTTATTAAGAGCACAGACCTGCCTGCTAAAAGTGATAGGAACTGATGTAACTTAGCCCTCAAAAGGGCTGTAATTACAAACTAGTCCCTTCTCCCTAAACCTTTCTGTCTAACAGAAAATTTTCTTCTATAATTCACTGTTACAATATAGCGGTAACAGCAGCAGTGCCGTCTAACACTCAGCTGCAGCAGTGAGAAAATGGTGGCGATGAGGAAAATGGCTGTGTCTTATAGGGCAAGGACATGTGACATACACAGCCAATGACACATGCCCTTGCTTGTGTGAAAAAAAAGCGCTTCGCTCCGTGTGTGCGCTGCTGATAGGCTGACAGACTGCACCTCCCCTCTGTAAATGCGGGAAAGGAAAAAAAAAATGGAGATCTTCATTATTTCTGCAGAGATCCATCCCATGCCCCTCCCCCCGCCACGCTGTACACTCAAACTGTGTATTAACAGTGATTATCAGCATTACTGTGAAAAAATCCAGTGACGATTTTGGTGCACGAACAGTTATCGAACATAACCTCGAACAGCCGGATTTTTTCCAAATCGTTCAGGTTCGTCGAACGGCTCAAACACCGCCCAAAACAGCTCGAATTTGAGATTGGCGAACAGTTCGAGTCGAACACCGGTCATCTCTAATTTTTAATTCAAAAGTTTTCTTCAAGACTAATTTCTAAATACCATCTCCTTATCATGGCCACAACACAGCAGAAGCTCTGCTTAAGGCATGCTTGGGGATAGTAATTACTTGGTGTTTTTTACTAATTCAATGAAGTGGTTTCTTGTTAATAAGCTAACAAGTGTGTTTTATCATTTGAGAACTCCTAAGGTTTTAGGCACTTTATTAAAGACATTTTTTTCAAGACTAATTTCATATACACACTGCTAATTAACCATTGAATGTATTAGTTTTCCAATAAATACACAGTCTTTAGTCTATTGCCTTGTTGTTTGATAATAGATCAAAGTATAAAGGATGGATTCACGCATCTTCCTCCTTGTAGTACGCCGAAGCTTCTCTTGTGTCTTGGTTTTTCAAGTTATTTCCCAAAACAAACACTCTTGGTTAATGAAGAGCAGACGAGTATTAATGTAATCCTCTTGGTGTGAACCGCAGGACACGTAGTAGTAATGAAGAGCTGATCCGGTGATGTTTGCATTAGTGTATGCTAAATATAACGAATATCCACAACACTTTAAAATTATTAATGAATGCTCCTCTTGTGGGTGTTTTTATTTCTAGCAAGGGTTAGTTTTACATTTGGTTTTTGTTCTCCTTCCTAATCAGAGCTCCATTTTCACTTACAAGTATTGATGCAGCTTTTCTTTAAATTTCAAGGATATGGAAAATTTTGATATTTCCTGCTATTTTTGACCTGTATCAAAATTGCAAAAAAATAATTTTTCAAAAATATTTTTCAATAGTTTAATTTTTGTGTGAAATTATTTTAAACAAAACTTTCCAAAATTATGTTTAATTTTTTTTTATTATGGTCTTATGTTATTGTGTAAAATATTCTGTGGAAATAAAAAACATAGAACGATGGCCTGTGGCTGTCCTTCCGTACTCCAGAGGAAAATAGCAGACTGGAGTTCAGTTTTTTATCTGGGAGATGGGGGGTTAGGAAAAGAGGACTTTTGCTTCACAAGTGAATGATAATACTAATATTGGCAATTAAACTGTGTTTCCAAGTTATTTAGAGGGATTAGACATGTTATATTTATTTCAGCTGATGTGTTGAGGACATTATTTGGTGGCACTTACTATTATATAGTTATGACAGGTTCTCCCCCTTCTCTTGTCAGTGCAGCTTTCCTCACAGACTGCACAGTCAATAAAATGGCTGCCGGTGGAGGAGCAGTGACGACACCTGTCCATCAGCCTCCTCCAGTAGATATACACCTCACATGGTGCTTTTCTATTGGAGGAGGCAGATGGACAGGTCTGGTCACACTTCTCCTCCACCAGCTGCCATTGTATGTACTGTGCAGTCTGTGAAGAAAGCTGCACTAACAAGAGAAGGAGGAGAACCTGTCAGACCTATATAATAGTAAGGGCCTCAAAATCTTGTCCCCAACAAGTGTTAAAGGGATCGGCAGCTTTATCTTTATTTTAAGTTTCTTTTGACACTGTAGATTAAGCCAAAGCTCAAAAGTAGAGTTACAGCACAAGAGCAAACCAAGGCCAAGTGTTTCTTGGCTAGAGAATGAATTCAGCCCCATCCAACTTCTGTTCATAATGATTTGTCTACTCAAATTACAGAACACAAGACTCTTTCATCAGAAAACAGTATTAAAAGGTTGTCTGGTCTAATAAATGGCTCAGACAATCGTATGAAAAATCCAGAAAAAAGACTATTTTCAGTTCTGTGTCATCTGTATTCCATCTGTGTCTTCCTAGATTGTAGGGTCCGCACTCCTCCTGTATCTGTTGAACTATATGTTAACCGCTAACATCTTTATTGTTTGTATTTCCCCGCCTAGTTCTAAAGTGCTGCTGTATATGATATCGCTACAAAAATCCGCTGTTAATAAAAATTTGCAAGGCTAGTTTCCTTTGTTAATAATTGCATTGCACCTGTAAATATCAGCTGCAATACAAATGATCCATATGGGATCTAACCCGTTTTTTGCGCTCCTGTAAATTTAAATAGGCGATTCTCATCTAGAGACTGGTGCATGCTGCTATTTTTTTTCTCACATGTACTCTCGGTTTGTATGAAAAAAGCTGTCATCCGAACAGTCATATGTGTGCTGTCCATGTGCTATCCGATTTCAATACGGACGGCACACGTAAGTATAATACAGTCATCTGAGCAAGCCCTTAAGATAAGAAAATATTGCTTACCTGTTGAGGCCCCTGCTGCTCCAGCTCTGCCTCTGTTACTCCCCGGAGTCCCAGATGTCACCGCTGAAGCCATATAATAAAGAATCGTAGGGAGCAGTGGGGAGATGGTGCTGGAGCAGCAGGGCCTTCAGGAGGTGAGGAACGCATTCATTTTTTTCATAAAAAGCAATCTGACGGATGGCGTTATCCTAAGTCCTTATTCCTAGCACGCAAGGTATTGCAAATTTTAATGAAAACATGACTGTTTTAACACGAGAGCGGATAAAGAAGCATTCCCATAAGTATACTGCTAACTTTCCTGTTGAAATTCTCTACCAGTTTGGTGTGTTTCACATCTACCTTATGAAATTCTGAAGTTGAATCCAAGATGTCGTAAGTCATGTTGGTGACGTGGCCTAACAGGTCTCTCCCTTGCCCCACAGCTTGTGTCTAGAAATGGGTCACCATCGTTTTCTCTCACGTGTCATCTGTTTTTGCCTCCTTGCATACATTTGATTTTTTCATCCGTTTTTAAAAACGTAAGGCAGTAGACTTTCTGAACTTTTATTTATCGATTGACTCGTAATAATGGATCAGTGAAAAAATGGATGAAATACAGTTGAACACTGAAGTAAAAAGTCTGTCTTCTGTGTTTCATCCACTTAGGCCGTGTTCTCACATTCAGTATTTGTTCCACTCCTGATTTTGACATACAAATACTGAGATAAAATACTGACCAATCAGAGGAAAAGTATAATAGAAACACGTCACCACTTCTGTATTTATCACCCACTCCTGGTTTTGGCTTACAAATACTGAGGTAAAAAACTCACTAAATACTGACCGTGTAAATGTGGCCTTAGAGTTATCCCCATAGAATTTAATGGTTGGTTGATTCTTATCACAAAATGGATAGGGCATTCTGTGAGTCTCCCAGACTGGATAAATGGAGCCATTTTGAAAACTAATGTGTGTTGGATCGCTGAAACTAGCGGGTCGGTGTGCAGCGATGTGTGAATTCAGACCAAACTGCGACTATGGGACATGTTTTTGACATGGATACAATTCTTGAATGAAGATGAATCACTTAACATTCAAGACTGCATAGCGTCAAGAGTCTGAAGAGGCAGACATCCGACCGACAAAATGTCCTTCCATGGGAGTTTTCAGTCTAAATCTGTGGTCTGTGCCACTCTGCTCTGTAGACCTAAAATGTAAAATAGAGGAAAATGGGATTTTATCCTTATTATATTTTTAGATTTCCATAAATACATCCAATGAGCCAGTTCTAATGTTGAGAAAGCGGGTTCACTGGTATCAGAAGTTGCGTTAATGTGAGTGACTTTTTATTGTGTGACTTTTTTGTATATTTAAACCATTTTCTATGTTATACGTAAAGTATAAAATGTGCTATTCACTCTATATTGTATTTAATACATAAACTTTAAAATATTTCCAGTCGTTTAATGATGAGATAAGCCTGACATTGTCAAGCCGTATTTGTTTTCAGTCTGATAACTTTTGACCAATAATTGCCATCCTCTAATTATCTATTTTAGTCATGAAGGAATCTTTCTCTGTGGGGGCTGGCATTATGATTAGAGCATAAATCCCATAAGATGCATGTGTGTTCCAGATCGCTCCAAACAACTGTCTCATGAAACGTAGCGGGCACACTGCAAACCACTCACTGTGCACAACAGAGGAGCACATTTGCTATTGTGGGCTCATCTGTCTGACAAATAAGATGATAAAAAGCCAAATTGTTAAATTGTTGATAGTTCACTGCTGCTACCAGGCAATTAAAATCATGTCAGTTACAGTAAAGACTGTATTCTCTTGTTTGCATGGATAGTAAATATGTTTCACTTTGCAATTTTCAAATATTTTGGTGAATAAAAAATAAAAAAAATAATACTTTTTGTTTTCTATGGCTGAATTACTGAAGGAAATTTAATTGTTAATTATTATTAAAAATATATATTTCTATAGGGTCTTATATTTGATATAATCTGAGATATTGATTAATATAATTCATAAAATATGGATTGCAACTTTACTACATTAATATAGCTTCATACATTTCCAGTTTGTTTCCTGGAACTCTAATGTGATATTACACCTACTATTTATACCATGCAATGTTCTAGAAAAAAAAAACAGATTATGGGTTACTACTGCAAAATGGGAGTGGTAATCTGAGTATGTGACTAATAATCTAAAAGATTTAAGTGATATAAGAAAGTTCTGTACCCACACAGTCAGTGTGACTTAAGGGTATGCCACACTAAACAATATCGCTAACGGGATCGCTAAAAAACGTCACTATTTAGCGATCCCGTTAGCGATGTTGTTCAGTGCGGCAGCTTCCAGCGACGAGCTTCCTGCTGTGATCTCGCTCGTCGCTGGAATCGTTCCGGACCCTATTTTCTCGCTGGCGCTCCCGCTGGGTAAGTATCTTATCGCTGTGTGGCACCTTTTCTTAGCGATTTAGCGGTACTTTTGTACCGCTAAAGTCGTTAAGAAGATCGCTAACGGCGATAGCGTCGTTAACTATATCGCTAAATGTGACAGCATTTAGCGATATAGAAACAATCCCGCTAGCGATCGCATTAGTATGCGTCGTTATTGTGATCGCTAGCGGGATTGTTTAGTGTGGCAGTACCTTTAGAATTGATTGATCTGTGATAAACTGCTGTATCAGCATCTTAAAGGCAATATTTTTTATTCTTCACACACTGGAAACGAGGAGGGACGTTTAAAGTCCCTGTGTCCTAATTTTCTAATTTTTATATTTAAGAAAAAATCCTGAAACCAAGGCTTGTGTGTTAGACATAGTATGCTGCTTGCATTGGGAGCGAGGCAAGCCATAATTTTATTGTTTTTATAATCCATTATTATATCATACCCAGACACACACACCTGAATACAGCAACGTGTTGATGTTTGCACGTGGGACATGAACCTACCTGTAGCTAATCCGCAACAAAGCATTTTAGGGTTATGTTTGGGGAAATAAGAAAAAATAAAACACAAAAAAAGGTTAAGGTTTTTATTAGCCAAATGTAACAACTGTATACTCCACAGCAATGCTGGCTGTTGCCACAAATTACTTTTTGTACATGTGTAGATATATGTATATGTATGTATGTATATATATATATAATATGTATATATATATATATATATATGTGTGTATATCTATTTAATAACAAAAAAACATACATTTAGACCATATTACCAACTTACTCAAGATAGTCTTTTTTTTTGTCTAAGCCATTTAACCTTCTGTTGTATAAAAATGAACAATTCGAACAGCTACCAATGTATTAACAAGAGAATACTGCTCGCCTATTCTCCTTGACAATCTGATCATCGGCAGTTGTTTTAATAAGACATTTTAAGAAGTTGGATAACCCTTTTCGAACAAGTAAAGGTTTAATTTGAGAAATTATTTATATGAAATACAAGGTATAAACAAAGTATATTCTAGCACTGATTTGGGAGCTTTCAAGGCAAAATCAAAAGTTTTAGACCTCTGAATCTTTACACATGCAAATGTATTAGCTCTCATGCCAATTATGCAGTTTGTAGGTAATTTCTGTGTCTGTGAAATAACGAAGATAACTTGCATATTTTAGAATGTTGGTTATTTGCATATCATCTTCATGAAGACACTGAGATACCAATCTTTGTACCTAGACCTATAACCAAGCTTAAAGCAGCTCTCAAGTGACCGCTGGGATTACTACACTTTTAAATAAAGTCCCCTGCCATGATTGATTCACTTCAAAGTGACTGCCATGTTCTCTTACACACCTCTGAAGTACAAGGTTATGCATCGCCAAGCCACTTCTGTAACCAAACAAGTGGACAGAAACAAGCTGATTTTCTTTGTCTAATAGAAGTGTATTATGTGGATTAATGACTCCTACAATAAAGTAGTGATAATAATGTGAATTAGATTGTTCTCAGCTACGATACAAGTTTAAATTGCAGGTTTAAGGGTTTCTGAGTCAACTAGAAAAGTAGTAACTAGAAATTTTGGAAAAGCAGACCCTAAACATTTCCTATAAGGTAAAATAACAAAATCAGATTGTCATGCCTCGGGATTCAATCCTGTGCTCTGTTGTCGGAGTCTCTGTCCGCTGAGCCACAGCAGGTTCTGTCGCTGTCTGAGTGCTGATTACCTTTTGCCTTTGTCCATTCCTTTCACACAGCAGGTGTTTTTCATTTGTTATCTAGTCTGTCCTATCCCATTGCAGGTGCTACTATTTAAACCTTCCCCCTGCTGTTCTTCTCTGCTGGTGATAGTCTTAAGTGGATCCTGCTTGGAGTTCTAGTTCTACTGCTGAGTATCTAGGCTGGTCAGATAAGTTTACTGCTGGGGTTTCCTTCTTGTGCTGCACTCTCCCAAGATTCCTTAGGAGGTACATGATACTCTCGACCGCCTTTCAGGTAGCCAGGTCCAAGTTGTCTTCTTTAATTTTACCCTCAGCATTTATCCAGGCCACTCTGGTACTGCTAGGGTCTGCATTTTTGGATACTTTAGTCTGAACAAGAACCAGTCGCGGTTTATGCATTTTATTCTAATCCTTCACCCCACGTGTTTATTAACATTTGTGCAGAACACAGATGATCTGTGAACAGCTGTTTGCAGCTCAAATGAAAATAGGGCACGCAGCCGAAACATCACTTCTCTGTACACTGTTTAGTGGCCGTTCTCGAGTACTGTAGTTTAGCTCCTATTCAACTTCAGTTGAAGCTGGTTGTCTATTGGACTCCACATGTTTTGAGAGTGCACTGCTATCTCCAGAGCATCTGAAAAAGAGTGCAGTACACTTTAAACAAAAATGCATGATTAACTAAAGGAAAGCTTCCACTGAATAGTACACCTTTTTATGATATTGCAGTCTTATTGGTCTGTTTTGGCACAAGATTGGTCAATAGGTGCCCATTTGTACGCTACATGACAGTATCCCTGAAGTGTCTGTGGCACCCTGAGGGTCCAGTCGCCACAGAGGTACTGCACCTCATCCAGAGGTGTGGTATCCCACTCTCCGGTAAGGAGGGAGCACTACCCAGGACTCAACACTCGCACCCATGTTGCGACCACGCACCACAATTGTGGATACCAGGGCTATGGGGTACTCGGAGCCGAGCCCATAGAAATCTATGGGAGTTGTCACTGGTAGCGGTGGCTCGGTCCGTGGCCCTGGTGGTCGTGCAATGGGGATATTTACAGGGGATTATTAGGATAGTTCATGACGCCACCTGCGGTTTCTGGTAAATTGTACCAGCGCTGCTCTAAGGACTTTCACAGGGGATGTTAGGGGGCAGCTTGGTAGTAAGTCTCCCACAGGTGAGACGGGTCCCTGGAAGTCTATGGTGGAGATGATGTTGCAGGGTATAGTAAGAATTCAGTCACACACAAGGTAGTTCCTTTTCATACCTTTTACTGATGATGGTTCAAGCAGATCCCGGGAAGCTGGTCGGGGTGGAGAGTGCACTTTCAGGTAACAGCCGAGCAGGTTAGAGGCCTCCTTTACTCCATATACATGTGAATCCAACTTGCCTGAAGCGAAGTTAATTCTGAATCCCCAGCTCTCTCTATAGCTGTACTGCCCGGCCAACGTTGTGGTGGAGCCTTCTGAGTGATGAAACTAAGTCCTTACTTTTGCTTGGCCTAGCTCAAAGTCCCTGTTCCACCTGACTCCGGTTACGTATTGACACTTTGGGCTGCTCTCTGCGACCTGTAGTCCAGATGCCTCTGGTTTTCTTGTCACTATGCTTGAAACAATAGCAACGCTTCGGTCCCCAGTGACCGGTGATTTAGTGCAGGTAATCCAATACCTAAGGCACTGCTCTGTCTTCTCCACTGTGCCCTTCGCCCTGCTTTCCGCTCTTAACATAAGCACTGCTGCATAGAAGTCGAATCACAGATTCCCTGTTTGGGCTCGCTGAGCAGCTCTCAGTATTCTCCTAGTCCAGGACCTCTGTCGACTGAACTTCACTGTCCTGGGACAGGCGGCTGAAGTCTCTGCTCTGAACTCAGCAGGAAACCAATCTGACTGACTAACTCAGACAGGTAACTATCCAAGGGATGATTCACTCCTGAGCCTCCCGGAGCTAACTGACTGAATCTCTGTCCTAAGACAGGAAGCTAACACACTCTCTTTCCTATGCTGACACCCACCAAACTTAAATACCCCTATGGGTGTGTCTAAATGTGAGTGACATGAGTGAATGCATATCAAGCTTTGGCTGTTACCTTCCAGTGCACTTTCCTGGATTTTTATGTGTGCCTGCGTAGCTGGGCTACACACCCAACACACACTAGTTCAGTCAGGACACCTGGGCATACCCCTATGGAGGATGGCCTCATCCCAGGCTGGGTAGGAAAGGGTGTTGGGTGTGGGTGAAGAAGGTAGGAAGAAGGGGAGGATCTTAGAGAGTGGGAAGAACAGAGCAGTTGGTCTTGGGAGGCCTAAGGAGAAGGAGTGAAGCAGAGAGGCTGCAGAGAGTGAATTGAGAGGGGAGGCTGAAGGAAGCCCCCGGGAGGACAGAAGGGGTCCTAGAGACACGGAGAGTGCTGAAGTCACCCGTGGGGCCCCAATCCAGTAGTGGAGGGACCAAGTCGCAGTAGGGGAACTGGCTCCCGAGAATAGTTGAGGACTACAAGACTCAGCTAGCAAGCCGGAGGCAGGGGTAGCTGTAGTTGCCCCAGCCACATCCACAATGAATCGCTGAAAAGGCAGCCATATAGGAGCAAGGGGACGTAGAGGACATCGCCACACAAGGTCCGTGGCTGCTGTCTTGGGACACTGTTTGTGATGGTGCTGGGCAGGAAGGGCGGAAAGCCAGCGCAGTGAGACGGCCAGGAGAGGAACATACTGAAGGGAGTCCTGGAAAGGTGTATCCTGATCTACCTGGGAGTTTGCTGGATCCCTCACCTGGAGGACACAGCACCAAGCGGACATCTGTGTACACAAGAACTGTGAGTAAAACATTGGAGACTGCACCCTGCTGTGTCTTCTGAATCATTCCTGTGCCACCTGTCTTGCACCACACTCACTACCAACATCACCTTTAACATCTTAACTTCCCTGGGATACAACTCTACCCGTGGAGAGCCTAACCACCTTTGCTGCCCTATAATCGTCCCAGAGGATCTGTATTGCAGCGTCGGTCCCCTGAATGAATACCACGGGTGTCGTCACGAACATTTTACTACAAACTCTATTAGGCTATGGTTCCACGGTCCGGAACCATAGCGCTTTTGACGGAGCGGAAATTCCGCTCCGTCTAAGCCCCGCCCCCTTTCTGACGCGCGATCTTTCCGGAGGTGTTCAGGACACCTCCGGAACACCTCCGGAAAGAGCGCAGGGCTTCATAGCCCTGTGTTAATTATGTTGCGGCGACGCACCGTCGCCGCAATACGCGAGGACATGCTGCGGTCTGAAAAGACGCGCCGCATGTCCGTTTACGCAGGTTTGCCACCTGCGTATTGTTACGCATAGTGGAGACGGGATTTCTTGAAATCCCCTCCACTATGCTGTAACATCTGGACGCTGCGTGTTTGGCGCTGCGCCAGCGCACAGCGCCAAACACGCAGCGTTTCCTGACCGTGGAAACTCACCCTTATGCCCTTTTTCACTATCCCTATTATTGGACGCCCAGGGCCACGGACCGGCTCACTGCTGCCGTGACACTGCCCTTTTAAGAAGCGGCCCGGTATCGGGTACCCCACAGCCCAGGCAGGCACTCCATGTCCGGTCATCCAGAATTGACAGAGATTTCCACTTCCACAAAAGTGTTTCCTAAATGAGTGCATAGTACTGAAAGGAAAAACAAATTTAGCACTCCACTTCCCTGGGTCCAGTGTTGACCTTTCACTGCTGATCCAGTGTCTGTGTTTTGACTGCAGTGGTGACCTCACAGCTAAAGCACTCATCCCCACTGCAGCCAATCACTCAGCTCTGCTAATGTGTACAATAGCTCAGTAATAAGCTGCAGCAGTGATGTGCAATGTAGCCATGATGCCAGGACTGCAGCCAAGCCACAAGATGCCGCAGCAGCGGCAGAGAGCCAGAACTGGACCTGTGAAAGATAAGTGCTATTTGCTTTGTTTTACAACTATGCAATTGTTTGGGCACCGCTTTTGTGAAATTGGAAAACCCCTTTAACAGAGACCTGTAATACATGGTAGCAGCATCCATCATCTGTAGGGTAATATGGCATCCACTAAGCATATACTTTTTCATAGGATGCTTTTTTATGCATTATTTTTTTGGCCCCTATCAGAGTTGCTAATTTGACGTCTTACTTTTTTGGCGTTTTGGATTGACTGACAGCACTCAATGTGTGCATATATATATATATATATATATACAGCTCTGGCAAAAATTAAGAGACCACCACTTCAAAATCCTGTCATGGACAGCACATTCTCCAGACCTGAACCCCTTTGAAAACCTCTGGAATGTAATCAAGAGGAAGATGGATAGTCACAAACTATCAAACAGAGATGAACTGCTTAAATTGTTGCGCCAGAAGCAGTGTGAAAGACTGGTGGCAAGAATGCCAAGACGCATGAAAGCTGTTTTTAAAAATCATGGTTATTCCACAAAATATTGATTTCTGAACTCTTCCTGAGTTAAAACATTAGTATTGTTGTTTCTAATTGATTATGAACTTGTTTTCTTTGCATTATTTGAGGTCTGAAATCACTGGGTTTTTTTTTTAATTTTGACCATTTTTCTTTGTCAGAAAAAAAATACAAAATTTATTGCTTGGAAATTCGGAGACATGTTGTCAGTAGTTTATAGACTAAAAGAACAATTTACATTTTACTCAAAAATATACCTATAAAGAGAAAAATCAGACAAACTGAACATTTGAAAGTGGTCTCTTAATTTTTGCCAGAGCTGTATATACAGTGGGTACGGAAAGTATTCAAACCCTTTTAAATTTTTCACTCTTTGTTTCATTGCAGCCATTTTGCATCTTTAAAAAAAAAATGTAATATAAATGAATTTTTTTGAAGATGCAAAATTTCGCGACATTTTAGTGCAACATACGACTTTTGTACTAAAGAGTTGCAAAACAAGTTAAAGACAAAAGTGGTGTAAAATTCATAAACCATGTGTACCATTTTGATTAATTTGGTGCAGAAAGTGTCCATGAATATTACAAGATGAAAAAAGAATAAAAGACTTTAAAAAGTCCCAAATAATAAATCTGACCCATCAGGAGTTTACCTAGCGAAAACCCAACATAGAGCGTTAAAATGTGATATAAACACAAGCCTTGAGCCACACAGGGCTACTATGGAAATGCAGAGTAAAATATGGAAATATGGTTAAATACAGTCTCTTGCTGGACAAAAAGATGTATACCTACTCTAATTGAATATTTAAAACCAGAACAAGGAAAATGCCAGCATAAAATTAAGACGTATAAAAATAAATTATAAAGCAATCAGTCTGCCAGCAAAAGTAGGACTCGTATTTAATGGGCAGTCGCATATACAGAAAGAAAAACACCAAACAGACACAAAACGACCATATGCCCAATAAAACTAGAAATGTTGTATTAAATACACAGGAATTTGAAGTTAAAAATATGCTACAATATATATCACATATACAAGAAATAGTAGCAAGGGCAATGTCATAAGGGTTATGAGCATGCAAAAATCCACAGTGCTAGAGAAAATCGCAGTGAAGACATAATACAATATGTGCACAATATGATAGAAAAATATAAAAGTAAAAATGAATATAACAGTGCATAAAGTGCTAGTGCATAAAAAGACACCACTAGGTGTCAGTGTGATCCAAAAAATATCAAGCCATTATAAGTGTGGATATTGTATGCATCAACCCAGGATATACACAGAACCACTCACAATAAAAATAATGAACAACAAGTAATAGCAATAACTTACGGCTAATACTGCTCTTGGGGAACCAAATGAACGCACTCCCCAACGCGCGTTTCGTTTCCCCTGACGAAGGCAACGTGCTGAAACGCGCGTTGGGGAGGGCGTTCATTTGGGATCCCAGGAGCAGTATTAGCCGTAAGTTATTGCTATTGTTCATTATTTTTATTGTGAGTGGTTCTGTGTATATCCTGGGTTGATGCATACAATATCAACACTTATACTGGCTTGTTTCATTTTTTTTGGATCACACTGACACCTAGTGGTGTCTTTTTATGCACTAGCACTTTATGCACTGTTATATTTATTTTTACTTTTATATTTTTATATCATATTGTGCACGTATTGTATTATGTCTTCACTGCGATTTTCTTTAGTACTGCGGATTTTTGCATGCTCATAACCCTTATGATATTGCCCTTGCTGCTATTTCTTGTATAGATATATATATTGTAGCATATTTTTAACTTCAAATTCCTGTGTATTTAATAAAACATTTATACTTTTATTGGGCATATGGTCGTTTTGTGTCTGTTTGGTGTTTTTCTACTCTAATTGAAACCTTAGAATTTTGGGTATGTATAGATGAACATGAATAGGTACAAGATATTGTTTAAACCTAGTTAACTGAATTGGGAAGTAATGTGCAGCTTTAGAAATCAACAACCAAAAATATTACAAAAGCACTTTGGCGATTTTGTGAGCTATAACAGAACTCAGATTTTATGTCCCGTATTGGATCACAAACTACTGAAATCTGTGCTGCTCCGTTTTATCCGAGATCTTGCCCTCTGGTGAGCAATACTGGCTTCTATCTGTAAAAGCCCATAAAGGGTTTCTGCATGGACCACACAAAAGGGATACTTTCCCTTTAATAGCCATCTGTACAGGAGGGATGAGACGTGGGCCAGGTCATCTCTTCTCAGCTGTCATGATATTAACGTAGGTAATGGAGCAAGCTCTCTTTTCTGCTGGGTGTTGTTTTTCATAGATGTTCATCGATTTACACAGATTATTTTATTTATTTTATGCGGTTGGTCCAGGGAAACTGGGCAGAATAACAAACATTACAACATTTTTTTGTAATTTTTTATTTTTTTATTTTTCATTTGCAGTGTTAACTTGTGTCTAGAACAGTGTCACACCTACTGTGCAGATGGCTGCATGAATTGTATACCAGCCAAGACACTTAAAAGAAATGTCCAGTGTGGGAATACAATAGAATAAAAGATAAAAGTGAAGTTTATTCTGAAAACTCAACTAATCCTTAGTTTTGCGATTATAAAACTCACAATTTAAGTTTCCCAGTGTTGTGAAGCTCTGGCAATGGGCTGTTGGGAAACAGTGTTTCCCCAATATATTTTTTTGTGATATATCTTAACTAGTTGTGATCTCACCATTCTGCCCCCCATTAAAGTGTGAGAAAACCTCACTACCTGGTTACCCTCTGGGGAAACAAATGCAATTTATGGAATTTAAGAGCAATTGAACTTGTCAGTGACACGGTGTTTGGTTTCTAATTTTTATTTTTGTTTTCTATCATCTTATGTAACAAAAAATATTTATTTTATTACATTTTTTAAATATCGTAACAAAACACACCAACAGCTACAGTAAAAACACATAACTATCTACAGAAAAGGGGAAAGGGAGGAAATTTGTCTTGCAGATATGAATTTAGTCCAGTTTTGTAATTAGATCAAGTATTGTCATATATCATGTAATTAAAATATTAAACAATCAAGATCATTCAAAAAAAAAAGTGTCAGAAGGCAAGAAGTATCAATCTATAGAATATACTTTTACCGGGCACAGATGAGGGATTCCGCTGCCTCGATCATCTGCAGTCGCTGAGGGAGGTGCTCAGCATCTCATTTCTTTTGTCAACGTCTACTGAAATTGGTGCGTTGACAATTAGATCACTCCATTACTAATAGAGGCATTCCTGTCCAGAGGATTCTCCTCTACCTTATTCATGTTATCCAGTAGTTCATGTGGAAATGAGCTATTTAAAGAGAAGACACTATTCCATTGTAGAATGAACATAGGACCGTTATATTTCATATAAAAAAAATGGCAGCCATCTTAATAACGTGACCAGAAAACTTTGTAACAGGATCATTCTCTTGATTTTCGCCTGAGCCTGTTTTATTTTTAGAGTTCTATTTTTTTTATCCTCCAATGTACGTAGAGAGGTACCTAAAATGATTGTAAAATATGAGTGTTGCTCGCTTAGACCTAGAAACAGTGTGGTTATGTAGATGTATATCTGATGGGCAGCACGGTGGCTCTAGCGCCGAGGTCCTGGGTTCAAATCCCACCAAGGACAACATCTGAAAGGAGTTTATATGTTCTCCCCATGTTTGCGTGGGTTTCCTCCGGGTAAACCAGTTTCCTCCCACACAACATAGACATACTGATGGGGAATCTAGATTGTGAGCCCCAATGGGGACAGCGATGACGATGTCTCTAAAGCGCTGCAGAATGAATAGCGCTATATGAGTGAGATTAATAAATGCATATCTGTTGTGTGGGTGACAAATACCAAGTGTATTGATGATATCAGTATGTCCCAGCACTTCAGTAATAAGTATTATTTGCATTCTGTAGTTTAGGGATGTGTGACAAAGCTGTAACACTTTACATTTATTATATCACAATTCCCCAGATTCTGACTGTTTTCATTAACGAACCTGACTTTAAATCCAGCGGGATTGCATCTCATCATCGGATTTTGAATCGAGTTGATTAGTTTGATCTCTTGGTATAACACAAACATGGCTTATTATGCTAGAATTTCTGAAAGGTAGGAGATCAGATACTTGAACAAAAATGAATTCATCTAAAATGGAATGATCTGACATGTATCGTTATAGAAGCAGAATACGTACGTAGCATTTGTAGCAACATTTCAGTGGTTAATCACACAAGGTACAGTTATGTCATTTTATTGCGTTACTACTTTTTTAGTCGTTCTGTTTCATTTTAGCCTTATTTAAATCGTTTTGCCGTACGGCTTAAAAAAATCCTCCGTCGTGTTCGCAATATAGATCTTTTGTTAAATTGTGTTTTATCTGCAGTCTAATCAGGGAACTGAAGTCAATATGGACAGTGGGTGTCGAGCTTCAGCTGTTCATATTGTTGCATTTGGTGCACTGATGGGGTTTCGTAGGTCACCTTTAAAATTATGCCTATGACAGCAGTAGACACCTGCCAAGATTGCAAGGTATCTTACAGCTCTCAGGATGAAGCCTATGGCCTGGTAGGCCTCAGTTGGAGAGGTACGCATTTGCCGTACAGCTGGCATCACTGTATGGGGCAGCAGTGTGGGCTGTTAGGTAGCTGGAAGGGAGACAAGCATGAAATTTTGTCTAACCCGAGCGGCTTTTTTTTCTCCAGCTCTGTTGGCTGCTTTTCAGATCCTTGTTATAAAAAAAAGAGTGAGAAAAAAACCCCATAATCAAGCACCCTTTAATCTGCCTGCGATTACCAGTAGTATAAAAAGAAGAGCATAATGAGGAAAAATGCCTCGTTTTGTTGCTTTCAAAAGCCAACAAATTGGAGTTAACTTGACAGGAAGTAGCTTAATAATTAGATTATTTATTTATTCCTGACACATCCCCCTGTTACTCGTCTCAGGAGACTCTGTAGATGGTACGATTTTCAAGCAACCATTACTTTGCTGTCTTGTGTGAACAAAGAGTCTACTGTCTATCAGTCAATTAAATGCACTCTTTAAGCCGCGGCAGCGTCGTCCTCAATGGAGAGAGCCCTGGGACGTTGTAGCTGATGATGCCTTTCTCAGTACTGTACATCACACTCCACTACAGTCCCTACAGAGCCGGAATAAAGTCATGCATTAAAATATCACTTGTAGATTTGTTTGCTAATGAAGAGCCATTGAAATGTTTGTCTGTTTCTGTGGCGAAATAATTTATAAAAGGACTACTTGTTTGCATATATTAGTTCATTAGCTGTAAGAGCTTTTTAGGATTTCCAGAAATGAAAGTCAACAAATGAAAGCAAAACAAGTGCATGATCATTCCAGTTTACTTTCAAATGGCATCAAAGTCAGCAAGATTCAAAAAGTGTAGAAATGAGGGATGGCGGGGCTGACGGGTGGAGTACCGGCATCTTCTAGAATTAGTGTAAGCTGCTTATAATTCACATTGACTATAAGGTAACTGATACAGTACAGCATGGAGTAAGAGTACCCCATTCCCATGGGATATTGCTAGCTAAGTTTATGTAAAGTAGTGCTTGATAGGAAGTACCACTCTGCAGGACCTACTTGTTCTTCATTCTAAAGTAATAACACTTTAGAGAATTACACAGGGAAATATAGAAAGAAATTGATTGCTCTGGGTATAACTGAAACGTACACAAGCCTAAGTATCAGATTGAAAGGCTGGAATAGTACCCTATGGACTACGATAAAATACCATGGGTGGCATTAAAAAGTGTTTTGATACTTTCACTTGAAGTGCAGGATCATGATCTGAGCAAACCACATTCAGCTGTAATATTCTGTATATAGTGCCTACCTATCTCTCTGAATAATAGTAGATGTGTTTCATATATTTTATTATTAGCTACAAACACATTTCACCATTGTGTGGAACGGTAAGTACACCTTCGTAACCTGGCTTTAAAAGGAAGCCATTGGCACAATTTTGTTATGTAAAGACATGAATGTAGTTGTTCTGTGACACAGATTACGTTGATACCTTTGGTGAATAAATCCGCTTTGTGGTTCTTCTTTAATCACCTTTTGAAGTTTTCTTAGATTTCTGTGCACAGGGGCCGGACTGTACACTGGGGCTTCTCCTCCCTGTCTGTGGTTCCCCAGCCCCTCCGCCAGCCTCTGGTCTGTGAATGATCTGCCTCCTCTTTGAAATCTCAGCAGTGACCTGTTATTCAATAACAAGCAAACGTTTACTAGTCAGTTCAAGTTCATCAGAGTGTAATACGTGGGATAAGGCACAGCACTTCATATTCCTTACTTCATTCATACAATGCATCTACCTACCACTCATTCATCCTGGACTACCCCTAAACCCACGGACTCCGTCAGCTTCAGGGATTAGAGAACTGGGGGGTCTGCAATACCAAGACAGGTTATTACACTTGGGGTTATTTAGTTTGGAAAAACGAAGGCTTAGGGGTGATCTTATTACAATGTATAAATATATGAGGGGACAGTACAAAGACCTTTCTAATGATCTTTTTACTCTTAGACCTGTGACGGGGACAAGGGGGCATCCTCTACGTCTGGAGGAAAGAAGGTTTAGCCATAATCACAGACGCAGATTCTTTACTGTAAGAGCAGTGAGACTATGGAACACTCTGCCGTCTAATGTTGTAATGAGTGATTCCTTACTAAAATTTAAGAAGGGACTGGATGCCTTTCTTGAAAAGTATAATATTACAGGCTATATTCACTAGTTTCCTAGATATTGCGTTGATCCAGGGAGCTAGTCTGATTGCCGTATGTGGAGTCGGGAAGGAATTTTTTTTCCCCAATGTGAAGCTTACTGTTTACCACATGGGTTTTTTTTGCCTTCCTCTGGATCAACATGTTAGGGCAGGTTAGGATAGGATATGGGTTGAACTAGATGGACTTACAGTCTTCCTTCAACCTTAATAACCATGTTACTATTTTCTGCCCACTTCAACTGTACACCCAGTATCGACCACCTGCCCGCAGTTCCACATCCACCAACTTTGATTCATCAGAAGACCAGGCGCTTTCCTTTTCAACTATCTCGAGTCCTAGGCTCTGAACATTCCAGGAATCTTCCACAGGGATTTCATTATGGCCTTCCACTGCCCTGAGAGATAGGCAATGCTGACTCTAGCATCCCAGGACACCTGAACTTGACCTTGTCACTGCACTTCTCTAACTCTTGTCACATTCAGGAAGTGCCCACCTTTTATTAACACTAGTCCCCACCCTCTGGGCTAGTTCTAACTTTAACTATGTCCTATCCTGTTGATAAACCACTTACTATATAAACAGTACTTACGGTACCTTATCCCTAGTCTAATCAATCCTGTGCTTACCCTGTACTAGGATCTACTCACATTGTGCATTAACACTTTACATTACTTATACGCTGTACATCACCATCAGACAATACAGAAGACACACATTACTATTCACATTACACAGGGAAACCACATAACACTTGAATACATAGCGTGATTGTTGTCTTCCGAGGTAGGAACGCGGCGGAACAGTACATTAGGTAGGGAGTGTGGCTGCAGGATCCCATTCACGGGGTGTATTCTCTGCCATGAGACTGCATTGCAACTGTAGACATAAAACAATGATATTTTTAATGAAATATTACAAAGTTGCTTCATTTTTTTGAGTTCAGATGTAAAGTCGAAGTAGAAAAAAAAATAATAGTCAATGTTTCCATACCCATTAGTCCAAGTGAGCAGGAATGTTATGCAAATTTTGGACTGATCCCCTTAAAAGCAGCTACCATTTGCTCTGATTACTTTTTGGAGTTATGTTCACTTTTACATACAATTGTCACAGATCAGAAATTACAAAACCGGTAATGCTGTATCAGTCTGTAGGTGGAGTGCCGTATGGGCTCATAGACTTTCTATTATGGCCACTCACTGCTCAAAGCACGGTCAGGCCGAATCTCTCTGCTTCTATCTACTAATCAGAGCGTTGTAGAGGAGCAGATTTTTACGCAATCGGTGGGATTCTCGGCAATAGCGCCCCCACCCATCTGCATCAGATCTTAGGTAATAAATAAATTAAAAATTAAATGATTGGTATAATAATACATAACACATTAACTACACTTTTAGAAATATAAAAGAGATATGCCATCCTAGGCACACAGTGCTTCTCTCCCAGCTAGCGATTATACGAATATTGTAAATGATAATTATTATGCAAGACTTAATGTATCTTGATCTCTGTTTAGGGGGCAACATGGGTTAGGGACCAGGAGAAAATCCCATTTTCCAGCTTGTTTCAAATGTAGTAAAAATGCTGCTTCAGTTGCTTTATGCTACTCACATTGGGAAAGGTGCTTATACTGTGATAATTATCATCAAGGAATATTAATGCGTTCAGCATTTGTAACCCAAAAACTCATTATAGCTTAAGCTGTGCATCATCTGTGAAGAGAGAACTTTGCCAGAATTCACTCTTCACAGGGGTTGCCTCCTGCCTCCTGCATACAGTAGTGGTCAGAGCTTTGTAAGAGGTCACTTAGGCTATTTTTGAAAGCTGAAGCTCTGCATTTTTTATCATTACCTTCTGTTTCAATAGCCCATCATTATCGCTGCAGAATGAAGAATTCTGCATGTACACAGATATATCAGGACATTCATTACCATTTGTCAAGTGAGGGAGCTGACGATTAAGCAGAAAGTTATGTTATACTGCATAAAGACTTGTATGGCTAGAAAGATAGATTTGAGATAGATAAATTGCTAAGATGGATGGTTGGATAGATGATAAAGAAAATTTGATGCAGCACAGAAAAGCTAAAGGAGACTGCGGGTACCGGGCCTCACAGGCATTACCAAACCTTAAATAGATCCAGTGAAGAATAAGGCAGCACTCCAAAGTCCAAAAAAGAATTACTGTGATTTATTGACACCAGGTCATAATGGCGACTTTTCGTTCCAAGTGTGGAACTTTCTCAAGATAGATAGAACATAGAAGATAGATAGATAGATAGATAGATAGATAGATAGATAGATAGATAGATATATGGAGATAGATGGATAGATATGGAGATAGATGGTATAGATAGATGATAGGAGATAGATAGATATGGATAGATAAGTAGATAGATAGATATGGATAGATAGATAGATATGGAGATAGATACAGTAGATAGATAGATATGAGATAGATAGATAGATAGATAGATAGATATGGAGATAGATAGATAGATAGATAGATATGGAGATAGATAGATAGATAGATAGATAGATAGATAGATAGATAGATAGATAGATAGATAGATAGATGATAATAGATAGATGATATGGAGATAGATAGATATGGAGATAGATACATAGAATAGATAGATAGATAGGAGATAGATAGATAGATAGATAGATATGGAGATAGATAGATAGAATAGATAGGAGATAGATAGATAGATATGGAGATAGATAAGTAGAATAGATAGATAGATAGATATGGAGATAGTAAGTAGAATAGATAGATAGATAGATAGATATGAGATAGATAGATAGGAGATAGTAGATAGATAGATATGGAGATAGATAAGTAGAAATATGGAGATAGATAGATATGATGGAGATAGATACATAGAATAGAATAGATAGATATGGAGATAGATAGATAGATAGATAGATAGATAGATAGATAGATAGATAGAGATAGATAGATATGATAGATAAGTAGAATAGATAGATAGATATGGAGATAGATAGTAGATATGGAGATAGATATGGAGATAGATAAGTAGATAGATAGATAGATAGATAGATAGATAGATAGATAGATAGATAGGATAGATGGATAAAAGATAGATGGATATGGAGATAGATAGATATGGAGATAGATACAGTAGAACTAGATAGATAGTGGAGATAGATAGATAGATAGAAGAGGATCGTAGAATGTATGGTTTGTATGATTGGATGATACAATATGGGTGATATTAGTATACGTGATAAAGATATTGAGCTATTTCTACTGGAGATAGATCTTTGGAGATAGATAGATAGATATGAGTTAATAGATGATAGATATGGAGATAGATAGATAGATAGATAGATATGGAGATAGATAGATAGATAGATAGATATGGAGATAGATAGATAGATAGATAGATAGATAGATAGATAGATAGATAGATAGATAGATAGATATGGAGATAGATAGATATGGAGATAGATAGATAGATATGGAGATAGATAGATAGATATGGAGATAGATAGATAGATATGGAGATAGATAGATAGATAGATAGATAGATAGATAGATAGATAGATAGATAGATAGATAAGATAGATATGGAGATAGATACAGTAGAACTAGATAGATAGATATGGAGATAGATAGATAGATATGGAGATAGATACAGTAGAACTAGATAGATAGATAGATAGATATGGAGATAGATAGATAGATATGGAGATAGATACAGTAGAACTAGATAGATAGATAGATATGGAGATAGATAGATAGATAGATGGATATATAGATAGATGGATATATAGATAGATGGATATGAAGATAGATAGATATGGAGATAGATACAGTAGAACTAGATAGATAGATATGGAGATAGATAGATATGGAGATAGACAGAGCGATCGCTCGACATGTATGGTTTCTGTATGTGCATTTGGATGTATACAATACTCAGGGTGGATATTTTAAGTACGTCCCTGTGAAAGCAATTAGCTAATTTCTCTCCTGGAGAAAGATCTTTTGTGAGTGTTAGAACATTAATGAAGCTTAATAGAGAAATATCTATAACCACATAATAAAGACCTTGTTCCATTATTAACTCTGAAATATTGTTGGCAAATTGTTAGCCCAGTGATTTTTTTTTTTTAACCCATGAAGGATTCCTTGGCTGTATCATTGCTTGAATTATACTGGATTTTTGATAACGAATTTAGTCTTTCCCTCTACCAGATTTAAAGGGGTTGTCTGAGAGTTGAAGAAATACAATTAGCTAAAGAAAATATTCTAAAAGCATAAAAGCAAAGATTCATCATTTTGTGACATCTCCCGACCGCTCCAGCTCTGACGGTTTGCCTGTCTTTGGGTATTTTATTGTATCAACATGTGACCGCTGTAGCCAATAATTTTCTTCTGCAGCAAATTCAATTTCTGTAACTTTCTGCCATAACTTTTCAGATTTAATAAATAATTTAAAGATTTGTAATAATGATATGCTGTATGCTAGGTGCTATTCAGTATATTTGGAGGTCAGCACCCTTAAAGAGGTTTTGCACCGCGGACTATCCCATTTTGTTACAAGTTTTCCTCTACGATAAGCCGGTCACACAGTCCTATGCTGGGGCTCTCGGATATCCGCTGTGAAAGTACCTGGCAGCACGTTTGCTATTCCCTTGCAGCGCCACAGTAGGAGAAATGAAGTATTACATGGCCACTATTAAAATCTATAGGCAGTCTGTTTACTACCCGAATGTGGCAAGTTCTCTGTAACGGTTCTCTGTAGCCCATGGCAAAGAGATGAAGGTCCTAAACAAGAGACCCTCACCCTCCATCAAAGTTCCCTGAGGTCTTCCTCACGCATTCGTTTTATTTCTTCCAAATATGGATTGTTTTTCATCAGTGTGCTGATCTATTTTTTAATCTTTTTATTTGTTCAAGTGTTTATTTTTGTAATCAGCGTGTCATCACTTTTTCTTGGCCAAAAAAAAACTTTGACGTTTTCCATTTTTGTTTTTTCCTTTTTTTCACTGGCCCTTTATGTTAGATGGTTCAAAGTCTTTTTTTTTTATGTGGACTGATCAGCAAAAAAAAGAGAAAAATACTGGCAGCACACAATGACAAACGCTCTTGTGAATAAGGGCTAAGATGGTGCCAGCCTTGCACCATCATACTGTAATTTAGCACTAGCCTTACTTGTTTCTTTTTTACAATGCAATGATGATTAGAATATTTTCAATCCGATATGTATTGTACGTCTATATTCAATGATATTAAAATTGAGTAGTGCATATTTTTTGGGGCATTTCTTCATAAGATAGTGTGGACCATATGCCAGTCACCGTTGTACTGTACCTTGGCAGGGTCAACCAAAGGTCTACTAGTGTTGTGACCAGATTCTAATTGCCAAGTGCTGATTTCTTCTTTCACTCACTTTCTGCTATTTCATGACTGAAATGTGCTTAGCAGGTCACATTACATAGTTCAAAGAGTCCTTGAATAATTTGCGGTGAATCAGTGGAGAAGCCCATGAATGTGACATTCTTTCTCCACGGTTTCTTTCTACTTCTTTTTGGTGTTTTCTCCCCTAGATTGGCTCCTTTTCACAGAAGGTTTCATGTGGCATCATTTCACTTAATAGCAAGGTTTAACATTGCATAGTTATGCTTCCCGTTTTCTTCTTGAAGTTATGTATACTATAGACCAAGACTTTCTGCTTCAGACATTGGCTTTGTCCAACATAGTTTCATTTTATGCAATAAAGAGATTCTGACAAAGGCAACTCTGCCGATGCGTCATGTATGAGCATTACAGGTACTTGGAAAAGAAATTGGAGCCTGATTTAATATTGCATTTTCATCAATTTTTGGTGTTTTTAGCTTTTTTTGTGCCAAATTCTTTACATTTGCACCTTTTCTGAATGCTATTTTATGTGTTTATATGTGGGTTTTTTTCTCTGTTCACCAAAATGGCCGTGGTATTTGTTTCACAGATGTTTGTGACTTTTTAAAAATTCCCCAAATGGAATGATTCTATGTACGGATGAAAGTTATACCCAAATTTTGTATGTTTTTAGCAGAACATGCACATTTTGCTCTTTTAAATGTTGCAAAAAAAATTAAATACAACAGTAAAAAGCATTTTTATTTTATCCAACATTCATGAACCACATGTGCCGTTTTAAAGAATTTTGCCCAAAAACCATAAACAATACCACAAGATATAAAGAATAAAGTAATTATATAGAACATGTCACTCCTGATAATGGTGCTCAAGTAGGATCCCAACACCAATCCAAAATTCAAAAAGAATTTAGCGTGGTGGAAAAGATAAATCCGCGTTTAGAAAATGCTCTTCTTCCACGATGGATTTGGCTCTTCGACAGAGCTCATTCATCTACCTCTCTTTGTGTTCACATCCAATCCTCGTATCCGAATAAAGTCTTATTGTCGGATGGAATAATCATTCATTTTGGATTGCATCATAATAACTGGAATATAATCTGCCAAATAATTTTGAATGCCAAGTTCTTTCTGAAAAAGAATGAATGTAAAAATACATAAATAATGAATTGGACCGTTGTTGTCTTCATATAGTCTCATATTTTTATATTCGTTATTGGAATTTAAAGGGGTTGTTAGGTCACAAAATATATTTAGCTGTAAAATATGTCTTTATTATCATATTGGTGGGAGTTTGACCACTGTCACCCCACTTGCACCGCTCATTGAATGTTTTCTTGTCCCCCAGTGCTTTCAAACTACTGCTATAATGTTTTAGACCCTTATTCTAGCATTCAAACAGTCTGTTTATTGTCTCACACAAATGCACATATTTGTGCAAGATTATGTGCAAGTTATATAAAGACCCTCACATTATGCAAATTGACTCTGCAAATTTTGCACTCGCTAAGATTAGACCGGGCCTAGTAGCTGCAGTGACACCTGGACATGATTGACGTCACCTGCACTGCCCACTTCTGTTCCTCTTTCTCGTAGTCTTTAAAGCCTGACACTAAAGAGAAGTCATTGACAGTGCATATCAATCACACCCATGAGTGTGTGACTGTAGCTATTGAGATTGGCTTGGTCTTTGTGAGTAAATGCCTCACTGGACTAGTCTGTGTTATTTGTCATATGATGACCATTTCCTTTACAGTTGCCGACCGATATTGTCCCAAATGTGCTCCATGGGAGACAAGGCAATAAATGCTGCAGGCTATGGTAGCACTTTTATGCCATGGAGGCTGCTCACAGTAGCGCAAGCAGCATTTGGCCTGGAGTTGTCATATTGAAAAGCAGCTCCTTAGGAAAGTTGCCGTACCACTGGTTCTACTATTCATCCACTCTTTATTGCAAGTAAAATAAGTGAATCACATATCAAGCCTAAGGCTTCAAAGAATGTCTTCAAAAACCATCAGAAGGCTTTTGGACGACATTGGGCAAAGAGGCAGACACTTAGCTATAGTTGTTCCATTGATGTGATGCCTCTGCTTTCAAATACTGTCATGGTGAAGGTCAAGACTGCAATGGAGGCTGGAGTGGAGGTCTATGCCACTTTTGCCTTAGCCAGAGACTGGTCTGGAAACCACATGGGTAACTTTATGAAGAGACCTTCAAGAGAACTAGTCACACTGTTCTTACTTATAGAATTATAGCGTGGGTTGGCATAATGTATGGTACTCAGATTCCTCTTCATTACAGGTACACTAACAGCTTGGTTTTACATTGATTTGGGTGGGGAACCAGTGATTTTCTCCTAAGTGTCCAGTAGCCGTTTTTTAAAATAACAATTCCAGGCTCTATTTTGCATCCAGGCTGTATTTTGCTTCTGCTACTCTGATCAACCTGCATGGCCTAAGCGTGCTAGCATGGCTTGCAGTGTCAAAAGGCTAGTATGCCATACATCTGGGACGTCAATGGTCGGCAGTTCCAAAAGAAGCTGCCAGCTGCGGATCTTTATGATTTACATGACCAAGTGCAGTCAGTGTGGCAGAAAATTCCTCAGATAACCATTAATAACCTCATTGATTGCATCCAAGGTGTGCAAGTGAGTGTATTTCTGTAAGTGCTATTCAATACTACTGAATAAATCAAGATGTTTTGTTTAGATTTTTCCATTTGCATACAACTAACATGTCTATTGATCCAGTGATTTCCATAACTTCACAGCTTTTCCTTCTTTCTTTGATGTTGCAATTTCAACTTTGATGAGTGTACAGAATGAAAGTAGTGAGATCTATACTACACGTACGATTTTTATAGGGGCTACGTCCCATGTATGAATGTATAAGTGGATCATTTTTATTTTTTTGGGGGTGATAGACTCCTTTTAAGATATTGATTCAAATATTATAGGCCGTAGAGTGCAATTGTAAATCAAAGTATTAAAATAAAATGTAAAAACGTGCACGTACAAACCATTATGACTGTGATGCAAAATAGCATTAATGTACAAGGTATAACTGTACTGACAGGTTACGAGAGCAGTTATCGCAATGTTTCACTTACCAGCTAAGATGAACCAGAGAATATGGTCCATAGTGACATGAAAGGAGAGATTAGAATGCAAAACACCTTCTGTTTCTAATATTGTGTTTTCTTGTGTCTTATGAATATGATGACGACAGGACATTTTAGCCTCATAGGTTTAATTTGCTATTATTGGCTAATTATCTGCTTTAGCTTTTTGTTTTTAATGTTTATGCGCTGTGTGTGGAAGAGTACATTAAGGATATAAAATGTTGACTGCTTCTAGGAGACTTGCTGGTAGACTTGAGACGTGTTTACGGGGTAGATTTGTTTTGTAGGTTTTAATCTAAACCTCTTGGTTTCTATCCTGCTTGGTTTCCTGGCTGAAAAAGCCTCTCAAGTTACAATGTATCTATATAACGATCAGACTACGCAAGGTTTGTTTGTAGTCTGTTACCAAGGAGACAAATAGATCTATATACCTAACAAGTAGAATATTTTAAGTCCAGACCTCTTTGAAAAGTTTTAATTTCATATTTCTTGCAGGGGGTTATTCATTTTTACAAAAGTTGAATGGGTTAATTTACGCAACTGTTCAATATGATGTGTGCCATAAATTGAAGGCAAGCACTGTCCATATTGAGTACGTTGGGTATTTTAAATGTTCTCATATGATTTACAGTTAATGTATGTACTTTTATCCTAAGTCATGTGACAAGGTTCGTTGAAGGGACACTATTGACTTTTAGGATTGCTATTTCCAATAGGTGGCGTTAGTTCTAGTCCTCTTCCTCTCTGAAGAGACAATTTGCATACGTGATATTCTGTTAAGAGATGTCTATGCTGTATGTATATGTGTGTGTGTGTGTGTGTGTGTGTGTATATATATATATATATATATATATATATATATATATATCCATCCAGTGGTTGTAATATGGTTGAATCCTGTTGAATATTTTGCAAACGTGTCACAATCACAATAATCGACTGAATTCACACAATATGAGAAATTGGAGTCTTTAACAAAAATAGAGGAAATAAGTGTGGAACACATATTAGCCAATTTTTTGGGGGCCTTTTTTTTTTTCCCCCAAACCAAATGGGGGCCCGGGGGTTTCCTTTTTTTAAAAAATTTTTTTTCCATTTTTTTTTTTTTTGGGGGGGGTTTTTTTTTGGGGGGGGGGGGTTGTGGGGGAAATTTTTTAAAATTTTTTTTAAAAAAATTTTTTCCCTTTTTTCCCCAAAAGGGAAAAATTTTTTTTTTTTCCCTTAAAAAAAAATTTTTTTTTAAAAAAAAGTTTAAAAAAAATTTTTTTGGGGGGGTTTTTTTTTTTGGGGGGGTTTTTTGGGTTTTTCCCCAAAAAAAAAACCCCCAAAATAAAAAGGTGTTTTTTCCCCAAAAAAAAAAAATTTTTTTTTTCCCCCCCCTTTTTTTTGGGGTTTTTCTCATTTTTTTTTGTTTTAAAAGGGGGGGTTTTTTTTAAAAAAAGGGCCCCCTTTTTTTTTTTTGGGGCCCCCCCCCCTTTTTTTTTTGACCCCCCAAAAAAATTTAAAGGGGTTTTTTTTTTTTAAAAAAAAAAAAAAAAATTTTTTTTTTTAAAAAGGGGGGGGAAAAAAAACCCTTTTTTTGGGGAAAAAAAAACCCCAAAAAAATTTTTTTTAAAAAAAAAAAAAAAAAATTTTTTTTTTCCCCACCCCCAAAATTTTAAAAATTTTTCGGGAATTTTTTTCCCCCCTTTTTTAAAAAAAGGGTTTTTTTTAAAAAAGGGGGAAAAAAAAAATTTTTTAAAAAAAAAAATTTTGGGGGGGGGTTTTTTAAAAAAAAAGGGGGGGGGGAAAAAAAAAAGGTTTTTGGGCCCCCCTTTCCCTTTTTTTGGTTTTTTTTTTGAAATTTTTTTTTTTGGTTTAAATTTTCCCCCCCTTTTTTTTTTTAAAATTTTGGGGAAAAAAGGGGGGTTTTTTTTTTTTAAATTTGGAAAAAAGGAATTTTTAACCCTTTAAAAAAGGTTTTTTAACCGGGGGGGGGGGGAAATAAAGAAATTAAATAAAAAAAAATTTTTTAAAAAAAAAAAAAAAAAACCCCCCCCCAAAAAAAGGGCCCCTTTTTTTTAAAAAAAAAACCCCCCCTAAGGGGGGAAACCTTTTTTTAAAAAAACCCCCTTTTTTAAAAAAAAAAAAACCCCCCCCCCCGGGGGTTTTCCCCCCCGGGGGGGGGGTTTTTTTAAAACCCCTTTTAAAATTTTTTTTTCCCCCCCGGGGGGGGCCCCGGGTTTTTTTTTTGGGGGGGAAAGGGGGGCCCCCCAAATTTAAATTTTACCCCGGGGGGGGTTTTTTAAGGGAACCCCCCCCCCCAAAAAAATTTTTAGGGGGGCCCCCGGGGGGGAAAAAAGGCAAAAACCCCCCCCTTTTTAAAAATTCCTTTTTTTTTAAACCCCGGGGGGTTTTTAAAAATTTCCCAAAAAATTTTAAACCATGGGCCGGGGGGGGTTTGGAAAATTTTTTTCCCCCCTTTTTGGGGGGAAAAAAATTTTTTTAACCCCCAAAAATTTTTTTTTTTCCTTTAAAAAAAAAAATTTTTTAAAAGGGGGGGGTTTTTTTTTAAATTTTTTGGGGAAAAATTTTTTGGTTTTAAAAAAAAGGGCCTTTTTTTTAAAAATTTTTGGGGGAAAAAAGGGGGGGGAAAAAAAAAAGGGGTTTTAAAAAAAAGTTTTTTTTTCCCCCCCCTTTTTCCCCCTTTTGGGGGGTTTTTTTTTTTTTTTGGGGGGGGAAAAATTTTTTTTTAAAAAAAATTTTTTTTTTTCCCTTTTTCGGGGAAGGGGGGGAAAAAAAATTTTTTTAAAAAAAAAAGGGGGGGCCCCCAAAAAATTTTTAAAAAATTTTAAGGAAATTAAAAAAAGGGGGGTTTTTTGGGGGGGGGGGAAAAAATTAAAAGGGGGGTTTTTGGGGGAAAAAGGGGGAAAACCCGGGGGGGGGGGCCCCGGGGAATTTTTTTAAAACCCCAAAAAAAAATTTTTTTTTAAAAAAAAACCCGGGGGGGAAAAAATTAAAAAAAAAAAAAAAAACCCCCCCGGGGGGAAAAAAAAGGGGGGTTTTTTTGGGGGGAAGGAACCCGGGGGGAATTTTTTTTTTTGGGGTTTTTTTGGGCCCCCCTTTTTTAAAAAAAAAAAAAAAAAAAAAAAACCCCCAAAACAAAAAAAAAAAAAAAATTTTTTGGGGGGAAAATTTTAAAAAAAAAAAAAAACCCCGGGGGGGTTTTTTTGGGGGCCCCCGGGGGGTTTTTTTTGGGCCCCCAAAAAATTTTTTAAAAAAATTTTGGGTTTTTTGGGGGGGGGGGAAAAAAAAAAATTTTTTTTTAAAAGGGGGGGGAAAAAAAAACCCCAAAAATTTTTTTAAATTTTCCCCGGGGTTTTAAAAACCCCAAAAGGGTTTTCCCCTTTTTTTTTTCCACCCCCCCCCCCCCAAAAAAAGGGGGGCCCCCCTTTTTTTTCCCCTTTAAATTTTTAAAACCCCCCCAAAGGGAAAAAAGGGGGTTTAAAAAAAAACCCCCAAAAATTTTTTCCGGGGTTTTTTTTTCCCTTAAAAAAAAAAAAAAGGGGGAAAGGGGGGGGAAAAAGGGAAATTTTTTTTAAATGTTTTTAAAAACCCCCGGGTTTAAACCCCAAAATTTGGGGGGTTTTTTTTTTTTGAAAATTTTTTAAAAAATTTTTTTTTTTTTAAATTTTTTTTTTTAAAAAAAAAAATTTTTTTTTTTTTGGGGGTTTCAAAAAATTTTTTAACCCGGGCCCGGGTGGGGAAAACCCCCCTTTTTTTTTAAAAGGGTTTTTTTCCCCAAAAATTTTTTAAATTTTTTTTTAAAAAAAAAAAGGGGGGGGAAATTGGGGTTTTGGCAAAAAAATTCCCCCCCCAAAAATTTTTTGGGCCAAAAAATTTTTCTTTTTGTTTTTTTTGGTTTTTTTAAAAAAAAATTTTTTTTAAAATTTTTTTTTAAAAAACCCTTTTTAAAAAAATTTAAGGGTTTTTAAAAAAAAGGGGGGGTTTTTTTTTTGGGGGGTTTTTTTTTGGGGGGGGGTTTGGGGGCCCCCGGGGCAAACATGCCCAAAAAAAAAGGGGGGGGGGGTTTTTTTTTTTCCCCAAATTTCCCCCCGGGGGTTTTTAAATTTTATTTTGGGGGGAAAATTTTTTTAAATTTCCCCCTTTTTTAAAAAAAAAATTTTTTGGGAGGGAGGGGGGGGAAAAAAAGAGTTTTTTCCCTTTGAAAAAAAAAAGGGGGTAGTAGGGTTGAAAATCATTTCCGGGGCCCCAAACCCCCAAAAACCCCCTTTTTTTAAAAAGGGGGGCCCAAGAAAAGGTTAAAAAAAGCGTCCTGTGAGCTGCTCTGGACCGGTTTGTGAAGGAAAGAAGGAAAAAAAAATTTTTAAAAAAAAGAAAAAGGGGGGGGGGGGGGGGCCCCCCCCCCTTTTTTTAAGGGAAAAGGGGGGGGAAAGGGGGGGGGAAAAAAAGGGGGGGGGGAAAAAAAAAAACCCACCCGGGCCCCGGGGGCCCCCCCAAAAAACCCCCCGGGGGGGGGTTTTTTAAAACCCAAAGGGGGGGAACCCAAAAAAAAAAGGGGGGAAAAAAAAAAAAAATTAAAAAACCTTTAAAAAAAACCCCCCGGGGGCCCCCCCCCAAAAGGGGGGCCCAAAAAGGGGTTTTTTAAAAAAAGGGGGAAAAAAAAAAAAAATTTTTCCCCCCCCCCTTTTGGGGGGCCCCCGAAATTCCCCAAAAAACCCCCCCTTTTTTAAAAACCCCTTTTAAAAAAATTTTTTTTTTTCCCCCCCCCCCCCAAAACTTTTCCCCCCCCTTTTACCAAAAAAAAAAAACCCCCCAACCCCCACTCAATTTTTTTTTCTTCCCCCCCAAAATTTTTTCCCCCCAAAAACCCCCTTTTTAAAAAACCCCAAAAAACCCCCAAAAAAAAAAATTAAAAATTTCCCCCAAAAAAAACCCCAAAAAAAAAAAAAAAAAAAAACCCAAAAACCCCCCCCCCAAAACCCCCCCCTTTTTCCCAAAAAAAAACCCCCCCCCAAAAACCCCCCCCCCCCCAAAAAAAACCAAAAAAAAAAATTTTTTTCCCCCCCCCCCAAAAAAACCCCCCCCCCCCCCCCCCAAAAATTTTTAACCCCCCCCCCCCCCCCCTTTTTTTCCCCCCCCCAAAAAAACTAAAAAAAAACCCCCCCCCCCCAAAAAAAAACCCCCTTAAAAAAACTTTTTCCCCCCCAAAAAAAATTTTAAAAAAAAAAAAAAATTTTTTTAAAAAAAACCCCCCCCCCCCCCAACCCCCCTTTTTTTCCCCCCCCTTTTTTAAAAAAAAATTTTTTTTTTTTTTTACCCCCTTTTTTTTTTAAAAACCCCCCCCCATTTTTTAAAAAAAAATTTTTTCCCCCCCCAAAACCCCCCCCTTTTTTTTTAAAAAAAAAAAAAAATTTTTTTTTTTTTTTTTGGGGGGGAAAAAATTTTTAAAAAAAAAAACAACCCCCCCCCTTTTTAAAAAACCCCCCCCCCCCCCCCCCCCCCCCCCCAAAATTTTTTTTTTTTTTTTTTTCCCCCCAAAAATTTTTTTAAAAAAAATTTTTAATTTCCCCCCCCCCCCCCCCCCCCCTTTAAATTTTCCCCCCCCCCCTTTCCCCCCCATAAAATTTCCCCCCCCTTTAAAATTTTTGGGAAAAAGGCTTTTTTTTAAACCCTTTTTTTAAATTTTCCCCCGGGGTTTTCCTTTTTTGGGGGTTTTTTTTAAAAAAACCCCAAAAAAAAAATTGGGTTTTAAAATTCCCCCCTTTAAAAAAATTTTTTTCCCCCCCAAAAATTTTTTTTTTAAAATTTTTTTTTGTTTGTTAATTTGGGTTTTTAAAAACCCCCTTTTTTTAAAAAATTTTTTTTTTTCCCCCAAAAAAACCCCCCCCCCAAAAAAAAACCCCCAAAAGGGGGGAAAAAAAAAAGAAATTTTCCCCTTTTTTTTTTTTCTTTGTTTTCCCCCTTCCCCTTTTTCTTTCCCCCCCCCTTTTTTCCCCCCCCCAAAAATTTTCCCCCAAAAAAAAAAATTTTTTTTTGGGGGTTTTTTTTTCCTTTAAAAGGGGGGGTTTTAAAAAATTTTTTTTTTAATTTAACCTTTGCCCCCTTTCCCCGGGGGGGTTTTTGGGGGGCCCCCCCCCCGGGGGGTTTTAAAACATTTTCCCCCCCAAAATTTTTTTTATTTCCCCCGGGGGCCCCCAAAAAAACCCCCCGGGTTTTTGGGGGGGGAAAATTTTTTTAAAATTTTTTTTTTTTTTTTTTCCCCCCCCCAAATTTTAAAAAATTTTTTTTTTGGGGGGGGGTTTTTAAATTTGAAAAGGGGCCCCCCCCCAACCCTTTTTCCCTTTTTTTTTTTTAAAAAAAAATTTTTTGGCCCGGGAAAATTTTTTCACCCAAAAAAACCGGGTTTTTTTTTTTAAAAAAAAATTTTTGGAAAGGGTTGGGTTTGGTTTTTAATTTTGGGGGTTTTTGGGGGCCCCCCCTTTTTTTAAAAAAAAAAAAAAAATTCCCCCCCCCCCCTTTTTTTTTTTTTTTGAATTTTAAAAAATTTAAAACCTTTTTGTTTTTTTAAAGGGCCCCCAAAAGGGGGGCCAAACAATTTTTTTTTTTTCCCCCCTTTTAAAAAAACTTTAAAGGGCCTTTTTTCTTGGGGTTTAAATTTTTTTTTTTTTTTTTAAAAAAAAAATTCTTTTCCCCCCTTTTTTTTTTTTGTTTTTAAAAAAAAAAAATTTTAAAAATTTGGGTTTTTTTTTTTAAAAAATTTTTTTTTTTTTTAAAAAAGGGAAAAAAAACGGAAAAAGGGGGGGAAAAAAATTTTTTTTGGGGGAAAAGGGGGGGTTTTTTGGGGTTTTCCCCCCCCCAAAAAAAACCCCCTTTTTTTTTTTCCCCCCCCAAATTTTTTGTAAATTTTTGGGGGGGAAATTTTTTTTTAAAAAACCGGGGGGCCCCCTTTTTTTAAAAAAAAAAAAACCCCCAAAAAAGGGAAAAATTTTTTGGAAAAAATTTTTTTTTTTTGGGGCCCCCAAAAAAGGGGGGAGGGGGGGTTAAAAAAGGGGGGGTTGGGGAAAAAAAATTTTCCCCCCAAAAAAATTTAAAAAATTTTTTTTTTAAAAATTTTTTTAAAAGGGGGTTTTTTTTTTGGTTTTTTTTTTCTTTTTTTTGGGGCCCCCCCCCCCCTTGGGGAAAAAATTTTTCCCCTTTTTAAATTTTTAAAAACCTTTTGGTTTCCCCTTTTTTTTTCCAAAAAAAAGGGGGTTTTAAAACCTTTTTTAAAAAGGGGGGAAAAAAAATTTTTTTGTAATGGGTTTTGGGGGTTTTTTAAAAAAAAATTTTTTTTCCCCCCTTTTTTTTTTGGGGGGTTTTTTTTGGGGTTTTTAAAAAAAGGGGGGGAAAAAAAAAACCCCCCCCTTTTTTTGGGGCCCCCCAAAAAAAAAAATTTTTTTAAAAAATTTGGGGGGGGGTTTTTGGGTTTTTTTGGGGTTTTTTTTTTTTTTTTTTTTGGTTTTTCCCCTTTTTTTTTTTGGGGGGGCCCCCCCGGGCCAAAAATTTTTTTGGATTAAAAAAGTTTTAAAAAATTTAACCCCCAAGGGGTTTTTTTGGGGGTTTTTGGGGTTTTTTTAAAAGGGGGCGGGTTTTTTTTGGGGGCCCTTTCCCCAAAAATTTAAAAAAAAAAAAATTTTAAAAAAATTTTTGGGGGGGGGGTTTTTTTTTAACCCAAAAAAAATTTTTAAAAAAAAGAAAAAAAAAAAATCCTTTTTTTTTGGGAAAAAAGATTTTTAAAATTTTTTTTTTAAATTTTTTTGGGGGCCCCCCAAAATGGGAATTTTGGGGGGGGGGAAAAACCCCTTTTTTTTTTTTTCCCCCCAAAAAAAAAAAAAAAGGTTTTGGGGGAAAAAATGTTTGGGTTTGGGGGTTTTTTGGGGGGGAAGGGTTTTTTTTAAAAGGGGTTTTCCCAAAATTAAAATTTTGGGGGAAAAAAAAAAAACCCTTTTTTTTGGGGGGGCCCCCCCCGGGCCCCCCAAATTTTGGGGGAAAAATTCCCCCCAAAAAAAAAAAAAAATTTTTTTTAAAAAATTTTTCCCCCGGGGTTTTTTTTTTAAAGGGGGAAAAAAAAGGGGAAATTTTTTTTTTAAAAATTTTTTTTTGGGGGAAAACCCTTTTTTTCCCCCGGGGGGGGGAAATTTTTCCCCCCCCTTTTTTGGGGGGGGAGAATTTGGGGAAAAAAAAAAGGGGGGGGGGGGTTTTGGGCCCCCCGGGGGGCCCCCTTTCCCCCCCCCAAACCCAAAAACCCCCCCCCCCCCCCCCAAACCCCCTTTTTTCCCCCCCCCCAAAAAAAAGGGGGCCCCCCCCCCCCAAAAAAATTTTTTTTCCCCCCAAGGGGAAAAAAAAAAATTTTTTTTTTTAACCCCCCCAAAAAATTTTTAAAAAACCGGGGTTTTTTTAAAAAAACCGGGGTTTTTTGGGGTTTTGGGGGGTTTGTATTTTGGGGGGGCCCCCAAAAATTTTTAAATTAATTTTGGGAAAAACCCCCTTTTTTTTTAAAAAACCCCAAAGGGGGTTTTTTTTTAATTTTTTCCCCGGGGGTTTTGGGGTTTTTTTTTTGGGTTTTGGGGGGGGCCCCCCCCCCTTTTTCCCCCCGGGGGGAATTTTTTTTTCCCCCCCCCCCCTTTTTTTAAATTTACCCGGGGGGAAAAGGGTTAAAATTTTTTGGGGAAAATTTTTCCCCCATTTTTTTTTTAAAAAATTTTTTTTTTTTTTTTTCCCTTTCCGGGGGGTTTTTTTTTTTCCCCCTTTTTTTTTTTTTTTTCCCGGGGGTTTTTGGTTTTTTGGGGGGGAAAAAGGGGGTTTTTTTTTTAAATTTTTTGGGGGGGGTGGGGTTTTCCCCCGGGGGGGGGAAAAAAAATTTTTTTTTTTTTGGGTTTTTTTTGGGGTTTTAAAATTAAAAAACCCCCCCCCGGAAAAAACCCCTTTTTTAAAAAGCGGGCCCCCTTTGGTTTTTGGGGTTTTTTTTTTTAAAGGGGGGGGGTTTTTTAAAAAAAAAAATTTTTTTTTTTTTTTTTTTTTTTTTTTTTTAAATTTTTTCCCCGGGGGGGGAAAAAAAATTTTTTAAAAATTTTGGGGGGGTTTTTTAAAAAAAACACCAAAGGGGCGCCCTTTTTTTTTTTTTAAAAAAAAAACCCCCTTTTTTGGGGGTTTAACCCCCCCCCCCTTTTTCCGGGGGGGAAAAAAGGGGGGGGGAAAAAAAAAGGGGGGGGGGTTTTTTTTTGGGGGGGGGGAAAAACCCCCCCTCCCCAAAACCCCCCTTTTTTTTCCCCCCCCCCTTTTTTTTGGGGGGGGTTGGGGGAAAAACCCCCCTTTTTTTAATTTGGAAAAAATTTTGGGGGGTAAACCCCCCGGGGGGGTTTTAATTTTGGGGCCCCCCGGGAAAAGGGGGGGCCCAAAAAACCCCCCCCCTTGGGGGGAGGCCCCCGGGGGAAAAAAATTTTGGGGGTTTTTTTTTTCTCCCAAAAAAAGGGGCCCCTTTTTAAAAATTTTTTTTTAAAAAAAAAACCCCCCCGGGGGGGGGAGGGGGCCCCGGGGGGGGTTTTTAAAAGGGGGGGGGCCCCCCCCCCCCGGGAAAACCCCCCGGGGGGGGGGGAAAAAAAAAAAAGGGAAAACCCCGGAAAGGGGGGGGCCCCCGGGGGGGTTTTTTTTGGGTTTCCGGTTTTCCCCAAAACCAAAGGGCCCGGGGAAAAGGGTTTCCCGGGGGCCCGTGGTTTTAAAAAAAGGGGGAAAAGGGAAAAAAATTTAAAAAAAAAAGGGCTTTGGGGGGAAAAAAAAAAACCCAAAAGGGGGGCCCCCCCGGGGTAATTTTTTTTTTTTTTCCCCCAAAAAAAATTTTAAAAAAAAAATTTTTTTTCCCCTTTTTTAAAAAAAAAAAGGGGTTCCCAAAGCGTTTCCTTTCCCCCCCGGGGGGGGAAAATTTTTTCCCCTTTAAAAACCTTTTTAAAAAAAAAAACCCCCCCTTTTGGTTTTGGGGGAAAAGGGGGGGGGAAAAAATTTTTTCCCCCCGGGGGGCCCCCCGGGGAAAAAAAACCCCCCCCGGGGGGGGGTTTTTTAAAAAGGGGGGCCCCCCCAAAAAAATTTTTTTTTTGGGGGTTTTTAAATTTTCCCCGGGGGAAAAAAAAGGGGGGGGCCCCGGGCCCCCCCAAAAGGGGGGGCCCCCCCCTTTTTGGGGGGGTTTTTGGGGGGCCCCCCCAAAAAAAAAACCCCCCCCCCATTTTGGA
>JARQOD010000006.1:330412758-330422923 GCA_033576555.1 Oophaga sylvatica | reverse complement strand
GGTTTCATAAAGCTTTTCCCTCCCCGAGTCTTATCCCGCTTCGTCTTCGTTTTCCGGCTTTTCTCTGGTTCCATTTGTCTGTTGTGACCCGCCCCGCTGCCGGAAAGTCAGGGTGTGGTCAAAAGTTCTCAAGGGAAAAGTTCTAAAACTTTGTTTGCCCTCATTCCGCTCCATTGATTGCTTTTGGAAGTGCCCCGCTCCACCAATGACCATGGAGTGCCCTAGAGGTACAGCTAGCAAGTAATGGGTGTGTGAGAAGAAGAAAATGTCGGTGGAAGTTTTTTACAAAGGCAGAGAAAGGCATTAGTAAAACCATTTTAAATTGGTGAAATGAAAAAAAAAAGCCAAAAATGCTGGAGTGTTTCTTTGCAAGAAAATATGAAAAAAAAAATTTTATGCTTTTGCTTTGCATTACTTTAAATTTAAAATCATATATACGGACTTTTATCAGTAGCAGCTTCTTTTTGGCCCCCCCTTTTTCTCAACAGGATGTAGTTGTGGTACATTTGTCTCCCAAACTATTACAGTAAAATCTGAAATCTGAGATGTGCTTGCTGACATAAATGTGCACGTTGCGCTTTCAAACCCAAGAGGAGCAATGTGGCAAAAAAAAAGAAAAGTGCCATCTGTGTGCCCATGCAATGTCACTGCCAGCTTCTCTTTTGTAGCTACTAAGCTTACTGTTATAATTATACATTTATCTTTTATGAGTGGTCATTTTACTAAGGCTGCAAAACATATATTTTTTTTTTATATCAGCTGATCTGGCCCACAGAAGGCCAGTCATCAGTCATCTGCCTTTTTTTATACATTTGGTAATTAAAAAGCATATATATTATAACCAATAAAAAAATTGTTCTTTATGATTCTGAGTAAATGAGTGTTATCACTACACTAGTCAACACTTGATAAATTTACAGAGCAGCCCAATATTGTTACCCAACATGAGAAAGTACTGATCATAGAAGTACTAGATTAAACCCTTAAAGGGAATCTGTCACCCTATTTTTGGACTATGAGATATGGCCACTGCCATCAGGGGCTTATCTACAGCATTCTGTAATGCTGTAGATAAGCCCCCCGATGTTACCTGAAAGAGAAGAAAAACAAGTTATATTATACTCGCCCAGAGGCATCCGCCGTCCGGTCCGGTCCGATGGGCGTCGCTGTCCGGTCCGGCACCTCCCATCTTCTAGCAAAGCCGGCCTCTTCTTTGAGTCCCGTTGCGGCTCCTGCGTAGACGCACTGATCTGCCCTGGTGTGGGCAGAGCAGAGTACTGCAGTGTGCAGGCGCCGGACCTCTCTGACCTTTTACGGCGCCTGCGCACTGCAGTACTCTGCTCTGCCCTCATCAGGAGCCGCGACGGGACGGAAAGAAGAGGCCGGATTCGCTAGAAGATGGGAGGCGCTGGACCGCGACGCCCATCGGACCGGACCGGACGACGGACCGCCCCTGGGTGAGTATAATATAACTCGTTTTTCTTATCTTTCAGGTGACATCGGCTTATCTACAGCATTACAGAATGCTGTAGATAAGCCCCTGATGGCGGTGGTCGCATCTCATAGTCCAAAAATGGGGTGACAGATTCCCTTTAATGACTGAGACAATTTTGACTCTCATGACCAAACCCCATTTTTCAGTTCAGACGTATCAAAATACAGCATGTGGTAAATAACTTTAGAATCCACATGATTGTGACATAGGTTTTATGTGACACATTGTTCTTTATAGTTAGTAACAAATGACAATATCTAAAATTTGACTAACATTTAAAAAAAATAGCAATTTTCAAGCTTTGTATGCTTATACCCTTAAACAAGGAAATCATAACAAGCAAAAAAAGTGAATAAATAACATTTTCCATATGTCTACCTTACGTCTGCATCATTTTTCAAATGATCCTTTATTTTGTTTTTGTGTTAGAATGGTTAAATGTTTAGCATCAATTTTTCATATTTTAAAGAAGATTTTAACATATCCTATTATTTTCTGCATCTATTCAGTTTTGAAGTGCCTTTGAGGGTCCAAATATTGAGATCATTTTAAAAATGATTATTTTAAAAGCTGCACCCCTCAAATGATTCAGAACTGCTGTAAGATGGCTTCACAGGAATTAACACAAGTGGAGTGAAATTTTGCCTGGAATAGATTGCAGACACCATATCACATTTGTGGAGTTCCTGATGTGCCAAAAAAGCAGAAACCCACTAAGTGACCCAATTTTGGTAATTAGTCCCACAAGTGCTCTACAGAATTTTATAAGCATGCTCTGTAAAAACAAAAAAAGAATTATTACTTTAGCCTTAAATTTTCCATTCTCACAAGAGGTAAAAGGATAAAATAGCTCTCAGAATTTATTACACAATTTCTCCAGAACACCGTAATGTCCCATATGGGGTCGGAAACTACTGTTTGGGCACACGTTCTGTTTGGAAGGGAAGGAACTCTGACTTTTGGAGCCTAATTTTGGCTTTAACTTATTACGGATGCTATATCGCTTTTGCAGAGCCCCTGAGGTGTCAAGACAACAGAAACCATCATAAGGAGTAATAGAAATAAATAGACCCCACATTTTGACATACAGTTTCTACCAAAAGCTGGTAATACACCATATGTGGTTTGTACCACACTATTTGGACACCTGGCAGAGCTTGGTAGGGAAAAACCACCATTTGGCTTTGGAATCTATTGTGGGTGCAATTTGCAGGACCCCTGTGGTTTTACAACAGCAAACATCCCCTAGAATTGACCCTATTTTGTAAACTATACTTCTCAAGGAATTCATGTAGGGGTATAGTGTGTGTTTTGAATTCACAAGTGCTTTTAGAATTTTATAACATTGGGCTGTGGAAATTAAAATTTAAATTGTTACCACTAAAATGTTATATTAGCTACATTTTTTCATTTCCACTTGTGGAAATAGGTGAAAATGGATCTCAAAATGTGTTAGTCAATTTCTCAGCAAATTTACAATACCATATATGTGGTTGTGCACTACTGTTTAGGCATACAGCAGGCCCTGAAAGGAAGGAGTGCCATTTGGCTTTTTCAATTCATGCTGGAATAGTTTGGGGGTTCCATTTGCAGACCCCATAAAATGCCACAACAGTAGAAAACCCACAGAGGGTATACATTTTTCAAATGATATCCCTCATTGAATTCATCTTCAGGTACAATGACTATTTTGGCTCCTCATGAGCTTTTCAGAAAAAATAACATGGAGAGGATGTTGCAGAGGGAAAATTGCAAATATAATTATTGTCTAATGCATTGTGCCCAACTTGTGCTCCCGAATACATGCACCCTAAAAATTAAGTAGGTTCTTTCTGCTGCACCATTGCCATACTTGTGGGTGCTACCTGTGGTTTAGGCACACTGTGGGGCTCAGAATGCAGGGGGCGCCATTTTGATTTAGGAGTGTAGATTTCCCCTTTTTTCATTTGGGGTGCAGGCATGCTGCTTTTCCAGAGCCTCTGAGCTACCTGTGATGTGGAAAACGCCTATTTTTCCATTTACAGATGACAAACCTGAGTGTTTTTTTCCCACAAAATAAGTTGAAGATTTTAATAATACATTTTTTGTCCACTTTTAAGGCTGTGTTCACATTTATTCTGTATTTTACGCTAAGCACTTATACTGGGTTTCCATCTACTTGCCCAAAATAAAATAGTCAGACCAAACTCAACAGTTTTCTCTGTTCTGACTGTCCCATATTTTTAAGCATTCTTGCCTTACAAAGAATATGTAGTAAATGTCCTTGTAAATTTAAGTCCATCATTTGTAATCCACAACAACCTCGAGAACGGGCCCTGTCATATACTGTCAGGAATGGAGAGGTTGTTAGGCATGTACGGCTATCTCCATACACTTTTATGGGAGCACTTGTGTGGCCCAGCTTCGCAAGGCACACATGTCTCCTGGAAAATGCACAGGAAGGTAACTGTAAAGCTTGATATTCATTCACGCACACTTCTCAGCATTGCTACTAGAGCATTTCAGACTATTTAGTAGTGTGACGTAGCAATAGTGATTCATTCAAGTTCCTGTCTTTGGACAGAGAAGATCAGATTAGTCTTGGAGGAGAGGAGAGAAGACTGAACCCACACAGAGCTTGTGTAGCTCATCTGATAAGAAAGTGGAGGCTAGTACGGGTGAAGTGAATCATCTTAGCCTAGTCAGAGCTACCCCTTAACCTGCTACTCAGAACAAGCTGCCTGTGTTCCTAAGAAAGTGGAAGGTGACTCTCAGAACTACAGCGTAAATACAGTCTGACGAAGCGTCCTGTGAGCTGCTCTGGACAGAGTTCTGTGAAGGAAAGAAGAAAGGAATTACAGCAGTTATACAGCGAGTCAACTGAGAACAGGTCAGTGAGCACTGAAGGAAAGCTGACCTTGACACCATTGCTACACGTGCTTATGTTAAGGGCGAGAGCAGGGCGAAGGGCGAGTGGAGAAGCAAGAGTGACTAAAGGGACAAATCACCCTCACTCAGTTAACCGACACCGGGTCCGAAGCGTTGCTAGTGCTTCACGCCTAGTAATAAGAAAACCGAGGCCTTTCTGGACTACAAGTCGCAGAAGGTAGCCCTAAGCGCTGATACGTAACCGGAGTCAGGGAGAACGGGGACTTTGAGTCAGTGCACGACAAAAGTAAGGACTTAGTTCTCTCAACATCTGATAATCAGAGACATAGAAGGCTCCACCACAATGTTGCCGGGCGTAGTTGCTATTAAAAGGGTTGCACTTGACTTTATGCAAGTTGTACTCACACACATTAAAAGGATAAAGGAGGCCTCTAACCTGCTCAACAGTTTTCCTGAATGTGCATTCTCCAACCTGACCAGCTTCCCGGGACATACCTGCAACACCTACAAGTAAAGGTATGGAAAGAGACTGCATTGTGGTGACTGAATTCTTATCTGCACCCCGCATCACCACCATAGACTTTGAGGGACCAGTCCCACCTGTGGGGACTTAACACCTAGCTGCCATAACATCCCCTCAGAGATCTACCCTGCAGCGCTGGTCACTCAGATCAGAAACCACAGGTGGCGTCACGAACTATAACTACAATCCCCTGTAAATATTCCCCCATTGCATGACCGCCAGGGCCACGGACCGAGCTCTGCTGCCAGTGACAACTCCCATAGACTTCCATGGGCTCGGTGCCGAGTACCCCATAGCCCTGGTACCACCAATGTGGTGCGCGTCATCTTTTGGCGTCACGAACAGGATACGAAGCTTGCAAATTGTGAGTCCTGTGTGCCTTTGTGGACTGTTTGTGCAAAAAGACTGTGTAGCTTTTTTGTGATTTTTGGCGCCATTTTCCGCCATTTTGCCGCCATGTTCGCGCCCTGAGGCGCTGGTGAAGAAGGTGGGCGTGCATTCGTGGGCGTACCCCCCTTGTGGCGCGAAAGTTATGGCCGCCCCTCAAAATGCTACTATAATGTGAGATCCTACCCCACTGCAAGGGAGATCCGCCTCCTCTTAATCTTCTATGCAAAAAAAGAGGAAGCGCAAATCCCGCCTCCACGGAAGAGACCAGATTGTTCCTGATGGAAACCACAGTCTGGCCTGGAGAGAGATGGCAGAAGGACAAGAGCAGCTATGCAGTGGAGCGGTGGAGCGCAGGCCCTGCTCCCCAGAAAAGCTGTTGTTTGAACCGGAGCCATACCTAATACAGAAACTTCAGCAAACCTTGCTGGAGTGCAAGGAGGAGAAGGCAGCGCTTAAGAAATTGATACAGAGCCAGGCAGATATGGAGGAGACCGAGAGACGCTGGCGTGCCCAGACACAGCGGCTGCTGTGGGACGCAGTGCTCTCTCCCACAGGCATAACGCCATCACCTGACTTTCCTATGTCCCTGCTGAAGAAAGCTGAAGGAAAACCGGAGGCCGCCCCCAAAAGAGCTGTACCTGATCCCACCGATGGAGAGGTGGAAGAGAAGGAGGCTGAGGAGGTCCTGCCTGTTCCGGAGTGCCAGCTAGGCCAAGAGGCTGCAGCAGATTACAGTTCCCCGGTAGGAACACCGGAGGGGTCTCAGCCATCACTGCCAGAAATCGATTGGGACGCAATGCAGTATCTGGATGACGTCACTTATGCTGTAAAAGTGGAAAATGAGCAGCGACGCCGTGATCTGGATAAACAACGTCAACAGGAGCAGAGAGAGGCGCAGCAGCAGTACCATGAAAAGTTCCTTGCTGACAAGGAGGCCGTCCGGAAGAACAAAGGTACGCGACGGGAACCGTGGCGTCAGGGGTGCATAACAGGGTTCCAACTCCGCAAAGGCTGGGGCTTCATACATGAGCCGGGCCTATACCAAGAGATCTTTGTGAGTCGGAGAGATGTGGAGTCCCATTTAACCATCGGGCACCCTGGGAGGGATCTTGTAAATGGGGATATTGTCAGCTACACGCGGCACTGGGGGTTAAAAGGGTGGTACGCCTTAAACGTCACCCGTGTCAGCGACCCCGTCCCTGAAACCAGTGAGGTCTCCCGTGCCACAGCACCGCAAACCCCAGCAGCGTCATCTTTGGCGTCCGCACCAGGCCATGCACCAGCATCACCCCCTGCGTACTCCTCTACACCCAGGTCTTGCTCTGCAACGCAACCTGCGACCATTTCAGCATCACAATCTGCGACTACCTCAGCAACGCAACCTGCGTTCTACTACAGGGAGATACCCGTTGGGTTCCCAGTTCGAATAAAGGATGTAGCCACTCAAACACAGATCGCAGGACATGATCTCTTTGTTATGCGTTCAAAAGAACACCGCGTCGTTCCAGCCCCAGGAGTGGAAGACGTTATTGAAGTTTGCAAGGATGAAAAACAGTAGGACCCAGACAGGGGTTTACTGCAACTGAACATGTACAAAGTTTGAAGAAGTTTTATGAAAAATTGCACTTTATAGAAATATTGAATAATGTTTATTACTATGCTTATTTAAAGTAGAATACCCGGCTGGGTAAAGAAGAGTTAAAGTATAATGTGATTTTACTTGAAAAATGTTTTATCATGCAAAGGACTGCGTGGCTGTGGACTTTGCCAGCCCAAAAACTTTCATTGTAAATAGTTCGCACTTCGGTGCCCCATTTTGGTTTTACATAAAGCCTTACTACCTCTGAAGAAAAACCCGTATGGTGTGGCCTGGAGTGAGGTCTGCAGCAATGAAGTCCTGCAGCCCACCCAGGACCCACGTGGGAGGTTTTTGGTGCGGGTCCTCCACAAGAATCTTGTCTTATACTGTGTATATTTATTGAAAAGTATTTTGATAATTTTCTACTGATCTATGTACAAAATGTAACATTTAAGAGTCCTTACCTCCCGCAAGGGATGAGTTATTATGTTGATGTTATATGCAAAACAAAAATGTTTTTCTTTTCTATTTCAGCCCGGGAGTGCTGAGTTTAACTAGGGGGGGATGTGTGGCCCAGCTTCGCAAGGCACACATGTCTCCTGGAAAATGCACAGGAAGGTAACTGTAAAGCTTGATATTCATTCACGCACACTTCTCAGCATTGCCACTAGAGGCATTTCAGACTATTTAGTAGTGTGACGTAGCAATAGTGATTCATTCAAGTTCCTGTCTTTGGACAGAGAAGATCAGATTAGTCTTGGAGGGAGAGGAGAGAAGACTGAACCCACACAGAGCTTGTGTAGCTCATCTGATAAGAAAGTGGAGGCTAGTATGGGTGAAGTGAATCATCTTAGCCTAGTCAGAGCTACCCCTTAACCTGCTACTCAGAACAAGCTGCCTGTGTTCCTAAGAAAGTGGAAGGTGACTCTCAGAGCTACAGCGTAAATACAGTCTGACGAAGCGTCCTGTGAGCTGCTCTGGACAGAGTTCTGTGAAGGAAAGAAGGAAAGGAATTACAGCAGTTATACCAGCGAGTCAACTGAGAACAGGTCAGTGAGCACTGAAGGAAAGCTGACCTTGACACCATTGCTACACGTGCTTATGTTAAGGGCGAGAGCAGGGCGAAGGGCGAGTGGAGAAGCAAGAGTGACTAAAGGGACAAATCACCCTCACTCAGTTAACCGGACACCGGGGTCCGAAGCGTTGCTAGTGCTTCACGCCTAGTAATAAGAAAAACCGGAGGCCTTTCTGGACTACAAGTCGCAGAAGGTAGCCCTAAGCGCTGATACGTAACCGGAGTCAGGGAGAACGGGGACTTTGAGTCAGTGCACGACAAAAGTAAGGACTTAGTTCTCTCAACATCTGATAATCAGAGACATAGAAGGCTCCACCACAATGTTGGCCGGGCGTAGTTGCTATTAAAAGGGTTGCACTTGACTTTATGCAAGTTGTACTCACACACATTAAAAGGATAAAGGAGGCCTCTAACCTGCTCAACAGTTTTCCTGAATGTGCATTCTCCAACCTGACCAGCTTCCCGGGACATACCTGCAACACCTACAAGTAAAGGTATGGAAAGAGACTGCATTGTGTGTGACTGAATTCTTATCTGCACCCCGCATCACCACCATAGACTTTGAGGGACCAGTCCCACCTGTGGGGGACTTAACACCTAGCTGCCATAACATCCCCTCAGAGATCTACCCTGCAGCGCTGGTCACTCAGATCAGAAACCACAGGTGGCGTCACGAACTATAACTACAATCCCCTGTAAATATTCCCCCATTGCATGACCGCCAGGGCCACGGACCGAGCTCTGCTGCCAGTGACAACTCCCATAGACTTCCATGGGCTCGGTGCCGAGTACCCCATAGCCCTGGTACCACCAATGTGGTGCGCGTCACACTTAATTTCTGACAGCACTTGACGAAAGCCCTGTTCCCACACCTGGCACCCGCATCTATCAGAAATTTGTCACAACTTGCAGATATGCCATGAAGGTCACAGATGGGGCAGCTCCTTTGATTTACATAGTACACAAAATCATTAAATATTTTAATTTGGTGCCTATGGTGGCTCAGTGGTTAGCATTGTTGCTTTGTAGTGCTGGATTCAAATCCCACCAAGGACAACATTTTCAAGGAGTTTGTATGTTCTCCCTGTGTTTGCATGGGAATCCTCCGGGTATTTGTTTTCACAATCCAAAGACATACTGATGGGGAATAGATAGTATGAGCCCCAAAGGGGACAGCAATGATGTCTGTAAGGCGCTGTGGAATATGACTTCGCTATACAAAGCATAATAATAGAGAGGAAGTAATAATTGAGATTATATAGTCTGTTTGGTAAAATATAGGGCCAATGTATTCCGTATCGCCATACAGTGGTTTTCATCCTTTCTATTAGTGACAATCTATTTGTTTTCTTTGTCTCACACACACATTACGGTAATTTTTATATAAAGGCTTTTCCTTACCAATAAGTTTTTAGGGTGTAGGAGGAATCCCGTGTAAGTATAGGGAGAACATACAAACTCTTTTGCTCTTGTTAGGCTTGAATTGAGGATTCTTGTTCTCCCTGTAACACTGTTATTTTCATTTGGGTGAAATAATGTATGAATTACAGCTACACAACTGCTCATGTGTCTACTTCGTCAAGTTCAAAGTGCAAATCACTCATCGTATCACATCAAACATTACGGCAAATATGGGTGTTTTCTGTGTTTTCTTTTGTTAGGACATATTGTTTTCTTAAAAATGTGTTTTATAAAATGCATGATTGTCATGGAATGTACATCGTGGACAGGTGTGTTTTTCATGTTTTTTTTTCTACTATTGCATTTTCACGTTCCTATTGTTCTTCATCTTTGGTCATAATGGTGAGATATTAACACACACCCATGGCATGCTTGAATGAAAAAATTACGGCATATTGTGAAAATTAAACCAGGATGACATTTTGTTACGTGTGGAAGAAAAGCGATTCTGCAGCTAAATAGGAAAGGGTTCTTTACAGTTAGAGCAGTCAGACTGTGGAATGTCCTACCATAAAAAGTAGTAATGGCAGATACTATGCCAGGATTTAAAAAAGAACTAGATGCTTTTCTCACAAAAAAAAATGGCATTGTGGGTTATAAATAGGGATGAATTGACTCATGTAAGTTTTGGGTTCTGGTACATGACCCGAACAATAGTCCAAAGTTTGGTTCGTGTATCGGAACGGTACCTGAACTTGAAACAGAACCCGAACCCCATTGAAAACAATGAAGACCCGAACTATGGATCTGGAAAAAAAACTCTTGCTTTCTGTT
>JARQOD010000006.1:330355258-330407758 GCA_033576555.1 Oophaga sylvatica | reverse complement strand
AGTAATTGGCTTCAGCAGTGATGCGTGATGTTGACATGATGTGACTGTGGCAGCTAAAACACCCAGGCCCAAGCAGCAATGAGTAATCAGCACGACACTTGGGGAGGGTGACTGCTTCTTAGGCATATAAGAGCATTTGTGGCCCATTTTTACTTAAAGTGAAAATCTCCCCTTTAAAGTGTGGTCTGCCTTTGTGCAAAGTAGTCTTTAGTATGCAGTTATAGAACAAAATGATTGTTCACACCAAGCACAGGCACTCAGTGCACCCTTGGCATTGCCAAGCATTGCTTTGTATCAAACTCAAGTAGGTGGGCAGCACGGTGGCTCAGTGGTCAGCACTGCAGCCTTGCAGCTCTGGGGTTCTGGGTTCAAATCCCACCAAGGACAACATCTGCAAGGAGTTTGTATGTTCTCCCTGTGTTTGTGTGGGTTTCCTCCGGGTTCTCTGGTTTCCTCCCACATGCCAAAGACATACTGATAGGGAATCTAGATTGTGAGCCCCAGTGGGGACAGTGGTGATATATGTGATATACATGGGAGGAAAGAGCAGAAATACAGGCGGCTATCATAGAACTCAAAGATGTGCTTGCAGCCATTTACATGGGGACACCTGTAGCGTGTATTATGGTTCCCTCCTACCATCTGCATTTACTTCTCTTTCTTACACAGACACAAGAGTTGTGATCATATTCTTTAAAGTAATCCTCTACCCTAGAACTGAAAAGTAGCTATACATTTCTCATGTAAGCCATCCTACATGATGCTTTCCTTTTGCCTCCTTCACCATCCTCTTTTTAGATCGGCATTTCTTTCCTCCCTCTTCCAATATGGCTGTTACAGTAGTGAGTGTAAACCACTCATCTCCTGCCTTTCCTGTGCTGTGGGATCGGAAAGGCAGGGAAGAAATGATTTAGGCTCATCACTGCACTCCCCGTGCCATTGCAGCAGCCATATGGTAGGAACAGAATCCCAATCTGAGCAGAGGAGGCAGCAGGAGGCAAAAAGATGGCACCAGAAAGCGTGACTACACCTGATAAATGTATTATCTTTTTTGTTTGTTTTCCTCTGAATTGTTCCAGCGTTTCAGAGAAACAAAAAGATGAGACTAGTCTGGCACCACCTAGATGGCTTCTTCCTCCATCACTCCTTCCGATTGACGGGTCTCTTTCAATCTACTGGTGAGATTGGATTGAGCTTGTCCACGACTGGATCATTAAACTACATATTCTGTGAAACACTGGAGCATTTCAGAAAAAAACAAGCCTAGATGCAATTGTGTAGCCAGACTCGGATCCCTGCTCGCCGTGGTTTGACCGGTTCCCTTTAAACTTTGTTCTGATGATCATTTGAGGTCCTTAATGTTAGAAGCAGGAAATTAGCCAAATTGCTGAACAATAATCATAGACAATCCCTCTCAGCATATGGTACCTGTCTCTGCTCTTGGCTATACTGGCATACAGTTGATTTAGAGGAAGAAGCCACGGAAAGACTAGAATTTTCTTTCCACTGACCACATGTTGGGAAATGTTGCATTACAATTAATAAATATCTGTTGACTACAAGGACACTGTAGCAGAGTCCAGATTGTCTCTCTGCCGCACTACTCCTGCTACCAACCTAATCATGGCCGGAAACTGAACTTAGAGAATAAACATAAATCTCGGTTTACACTTCAGCATTTCACAGGTGTATCCTGTTTGTTTTCCAGCTGTATAGTGTATTGTGCCTATCGCAGCCAGTTTCCTCTCTGAAGCTATTGGAACAACTGAAGCTTTAAAGGGAACCTGTCACCAGAAAAAAAAAAAACTTTAAACCTGCAGATATAGGGTTAATCTGCAGGTTAATAGCGTTCTCAATCTTCCGGCTCTTAGCCAAATGCTGCAGGGAGAAAATTAACTTTATTTCCCCCGGCAGCATTCCAGTTTCAGTCATGGGGGCGGCGCTGGAGCAGATTTAGTCACCGCTCTGAATATAGACTGGCGGTTGTAACCGCATCCCCGGCCCTGCTTGACACTGGCCCTGCATTGGGGTCGGCTGTCAGTCAGGGCTGGGGTCGCTGGCGCTGCCCCCATGACTGTAACCCAAACGCTGCCGGGGGGGAATAAAGTTGCCCAAGTGCAACCGCCAGGCAGGTTAAGAACGCTATTAACCTGCGCATTAACCCCATATTTGCAGGGTAATACTGCTTTTTTTCTGGTGACAGCTTCCCTTTAACTGAAGGTGATTTTAGGTATTGGAGCTGCTGTAGAATATTCTGGAACTCGGTCTAAAAAAATTTTCACGGACTTCAGGGATATAATTAAAACAAGGAATGGGACCCAATTAAACAGACCCGATTGCCCTCATTATTAGCCGCCCTGCAGGGGCCCCCCTCCACCTCCGGGCCTCGGTGCTGCCGCACAAGATGCACTTGCGGTATGTCCACCCATGCCCGCAGCCTATAAGACGTGTAGTAGGCACTTGTTCTATGGGATGTAGACTGCAGCATCACCAGAATATTGAGTTCCTCACGGCACTGAAGATCAGACACTACTCATTAAGAGAGTGCTGGGGACACTTTTGATGCACACAATTCTATTTCTTTTGGTCTTTGTGGCACTAATTCACTATTTTATTTCCCATGGTAGAATTGAGTGCTCAAGTGCACACATACATGCAAAAAGAACCTTTTCTATTGAGCAAGTTCAGCATCATTCAGCAAGTGCGTTACAAAGGATAGTGCAAAATGGATTTCATTCATTCTGCTTTAGGGCATAGCACGATATATGATCTTTCTGTGATGAGCAAGATAGATCTTCATACAATTTTAGGCCCTCTTCACACGTCCATTCTTTATGTCCTTATGCAGTCCGTTTTTTAAGGACCGCAAATACGCACACGCGCACACTCATTTTAATTCAATGGTGGTGCGTACATATCAGGGTTTTCACACAAATCCAATGTGCCTGTGTAAAACCCACACACATGTCCTTTTTTTCATGCACAATGGACAAAATGCATGCTGCACATGTGCACACTGATGATACATGGATGACAAGGTGCCTTAGAAAAGCAGTACAATTATCGCTGATTCCAGGCGCAGGGTGCTGAATGCAGCTTTCATCATTGTCATCTGGTCTCCCTGCGATCAAAGACCAGGAGATGCTGATGGAAGTTGGAGTCAGCACTAGAGATGAGCGAATTTGTTTGGATTCGGTTCTGAATACGATTGGAATTGAATATTGTTTTTGCAATATTCATCGAACACAGCCGAATGTCATTAGAGTCAATGGGAGTAGAAATTACCGAATATGTTCTGAACCGATCATAAGACATACATTCGGCCCAAATAGTGTTCGAATATGGCACGAATATGTCAAAATTAGATTCGCGGCCAAAATCCGAACAAATTCGCTCATCTCTAGTCAGCATCTGCTGTCTCTGTATAGCGTGTATTTAATTAAAAACAGCTTGGAGACCCCCTTCATTTTCCTAACCAACTGAAAGAAAGCCGACAGCTGGGGACTGATGTTAGTATTCCGGGAAGGGGTCAATAGCCACAAATGTTCCCAGGCTATTAATATCAGCTCACAGCTGTTTGCTTAGCCTTTACTGGTTATAGGGAAGACCCCCTAAAAAAGTGATGTGGGGTCCCCCTATTTATCCCCCTATATACCCTATAAATGGGTAGAAGCGGGTCAGGGTGTGTTTATTTCAATAAAAGGACTTTACTCTGTGTCTTTATGAAAACAGCTGACATCAACCCTACTACTATTACCGCACTTGCCACCGCACCAGGGCAAGTGGGAAGAGCGGAGTATAAGCACCAGATTTGGCGCATCTATAGGGAGAACTCCACATCATTTTTTTAGTGGGGAAGTCTCCCATATAATAACTAGTAGAGGCTAAGCAAACAGCTGTGCACTGATATTAACAGCCTGGGAACCTTTATGGCTATTGGCACCTTCCCAGAATATTAAAATCAGCCCCCAGCTGTCTGCATTCCCTTCGCTGGTTATAAAAATTAAGGGGGACCTCACATTATTTTTTAAATCTATTTATTTAAACAATGCAAGTACAGAAAAATAAGCACACAAAGCACTGATTAGGAGTCACACATGTGTCTGTCTATCTATCATCTATCTAACCAGTACTGCTTTTTCCAGGATCACCAGGACATGTGAAGGGGGTCTTATGGTGGGTGATCAAAGTCCAGATTTAGAGAACTGAAAAAGGTGGTCAGGGTTTTGCAGTTGTAATTTTAAGAAAATTACCGTCCTAACCAAGCACACATGCTCAGTGCATTCTTGGAGTTGCCAAATCTGTTAAGCGCACCTTCCCACCTACTGGTTTTCCATCTGTCTCTGGTCTCCTCTTCCTTGATTGAAAGATCTGGCTTTGCCGGAGCCATTGGGGGGGCATAGATAGGCGGAAAACAAGTAGGTGGAAAGATGAATTAAAGTGTTTGGTCATGAAAATGGTGCACAGAGCGCTTGTGCTTGGTTTGAACAGTCATTGTGTGCTGACAGACTCCCTTTAATGTGCTGTGTTACGGTTGTATATGAACTTGAATTGTCTGTAACAGTGTGGTGTGTGAAGAAAGGGCATATTGTTTTTGGGAGGAGTGCGAGCAAAAACATTGTTCAGCTTGCTGTGTGTGTGTCAGATAGTTTGCTCTTTGTACTGTGCAAGTGGCAGAAAATGCTGTAAAGCAGATGTATGGCTTCTAGTCTGTGTCAGGCATAACATTTTTGCTAATACAACATATGTACTTAAAAATGATAAATATTTTCCGTGTTTGCTGCGTTTGATGGTTTGTTATGCGTCCAGCAGGACTGCGGTATAGAATACTATTTCATTTTATTAACCTCCTTACATTCACACCAGTCCCTATCAGTATTAATGTGAAAACTATTTTACGACGAAAAATGGGTAGGCTAGTTTAAGTACTTAACATTTTATTGAAATTTAATTGAATAGTTAAGGGGTGATTAAAAATCTGAAATTAAGACTCTTTAGGAATTAACAACGTCCATTAAGCTGTAATGGGGCCGTTCACTAACCGTGCTTACACAGAATGGGAGATGTAAAATTGCATAGGAGTCAAATTAATGAAAATCTCTGTTTATTCTTGTGAGGCTTTGTACTGGCGAGCTGTAAATAACCTTAAGCCATTTATAACATCCATCATGGTGGATTTTGCTATAAATGAGCGAGATGAAGCTTGATGGATGGCCATGTGACCTGACGGAGATACTTTGCTGATAGCGATGTATGATATCGGGATGGATGCAGTTACCTAATAATTTATGTAAAATATTTAGCAGGATAGTTCAGTTGTCGGCATAGATGAATCCTATTTGCAGAATTAATGTTCCTGAGCAAAACTGATGTAACCAGCTCTGTATAGATCTCTCCCGTGTATGCAATTCCCTAATGTTTGCATGCGCCCCTTGACAATGATAGAATTCATCTTCCATTATTATGGCTTGTGACTGTATTCTTTTCACCCTTTCTCCTCAAAATTATAGGTACAGTTTATTCAGAAGACAAGATACAGACAAGTAAAAGTAAATATTTACATTTTTTATTGTTATGCCACAGACGCATTCAGTATATTTCATTCATGAACATTAAAGGACAGTTAGGCTATATTCCCACGTTTTTCGTTTTTGCGTTTTGTAATTCAAGTTAAAAGCTGCTTTTTACAGTACCAGCAAAAGCTGAGTTTTCAGAAATCTCGTGCACACAGCATGTCCCTTCTTTTTGCAGCTTTTTTTCTCCCATAGAAGCAATGAGAAAGTGTTCAAAAACCCGGCAAAAACGCAACAAAAAGACATTGCAATCAGTTTTTGCAGCATTTTTTCTAGTGAAAAGAGCGCAGGTACAGCAGGATACATTTTTTTTTCGTGATTTCCCCAAGTTTAATCTAAATGTCTTGGTGTCCTTGCAATTAGTATTAGTACAGTTTAATTAACTTAGTAATATGTATTAAAGTAAACAAAGCCTAACCATTTCAATACCCCACCAATGTGTAAAAGTAAACAATGCCTGACCAATGTATGAAATTGAACAATCCCTGACATACTCAATTTCCAACCAATGTGTGAAAGTAAACAGTGCCCAACCATCTAAATGTCCTACTAATATGTAAAAATAAACCATGCCTGACCAACTCAATGCATTGCACATTTCTTAGGTAAACTATGCCTGACCAATTCTACTCCTCCAGCTCTTTTTACATTTGCAATTGTGTATTTTTTCATGAACTTTTTTGTTCAGACTAGTCACCATTTTTTTCAGACAAACTTTTTCCACTAAATAATTTGATCAATTTGTCCTTTTTTCCCAAAATGTTTTATGATGTCACATTTGTCTCGCATTGGTGGCCCAACAATTTGTATTGTTCATGCTTGCATGTTGGAAGCAAAGCTGAACTTTGGGATGCTGAAAAACACAGCAAGAAAAGCAGCAAAACATGCTTCTTGCCTGCAGGTTTTTTACTGCCAAGATATCAGGTTTTGGCTACAGAAAAAATCCAGCAAAAAGCTACGTGTGAACATAGGCTTAAACTTTCAAAAAAAAACATTTGACATGTTATAACCAAATGTCTGAAGTTTTAATTGGAGGGTGTCTGGGTCCTAGGATCCCAAGTGTCAAACGTGCTTTGGCATCAGTGGGGCTTTCCAGACCCAGACCCTCACTAATCAAAAGTTTCAACATGAGATTAGAACTTGTCAAAAGTGTCCTTAAAGTTTAGTTACCCTTTGACTCCATTATCAATACAAAAAGAAAAGTGGCTAGAGCAAAACTAAAGCATATAGATACAATCACTATGAAGTACACCCATAATTCCTGTGTGGAGATAGAGCAGGACTGATTTAAGGGTCACCTTAGTTTAAAAAAAAGCCCTGTGAAATGTTAAGATGGTGTTTCCATGTACTGAGACTCTCACTGAATGCTAGAATGGAGGAAGAGATGAAAATATCAGTCATAGCCAAAAGGGCAGAGCCTTCAGCTGACAGCTCCTACCCCTGCTTTACAGTCATGGCCAAAAGTTTTGAGAATGACACAAATATTATATTTTCACATGATCTGCTGCCCTCTGGTTTTTATGTGTGTTTGACAGATGTTTTTATCACAGACAGAAATATAATAATTGTAAACATATGAGTAACAAAAGCTTATATTGACAGTTAGAATGAGTTAATGCAGCAAGTCAATATTTGCAGTGTTGACCCTTCTTCTTCAGGACCTCTGCAATTCTCCCTGGCATGATCTCAATCAACTTCTGGACCAAATCCTGACTGATAGCAGTCCATTCTTGCACAATCAATGCTTTCATTTTGTCAGAATTTTTAGGTTTTTGTTTGTCCACCCGTCTCTTGATGATTGACCACAAGTTCTCAATGGGATTAAGATCTGGGGAGTTTCCAGGCCATGGACCCAAAATCTCTGTTTTGTTCCCTGAGCCATTTAGTTATCACCTTTGCTTTATGGCAAGGTGCTCCATCATGCTGGAAAAGGCATTGTTGATCGCCAAACTGCTTTTGGAGAGTTGGGAGAAGTTGCTCTTGGAGGACATTCTGGTACCATTCTTTATTCATGGCTGTGTTTTTAGGCAAGACTGTGAGAGTGCCGATTCCCTTGGCTGAGAAGCAACCCCACACATGAATGGTTTCAGGATGCTTAACAGTTGGCATGAGACAAGACTGGTGGTAGCGCTCACCTTGTCTTCTCCGAATGAGGCGTTTTCCTGATGTCCCAAACAATCGAAAAGGGGATTCATCAGAGAAAATAACTTTACCCAGTCCTCCGCAGTCCACTGCCTGTACCTTTTGCTGAATATCAGTCTGTCCATGATGTTTTTTCTGGAGAGAAGTGGCTTCTTGGCTGCCCTACTTGAGACCAGGCCTTGCTCCAAGAGTCTCCGCCTCACAGTGCGTGCAGATGCACTCACACCTGCCTGCTGCCATTCCTGAGCAAGCTCTGCACTGCTGGTAGCCCGATCCCGCAGCTGAAACACTTTTAAGAGACGGTCCTGGCGCTTGCTGGTCTTTCTTGGGCGCCCTGAAGCCTTTTTGGCAACAATGGAACCTCTCTCCTTGAAATTCTTGATGATGCGATAGATTGTTGACTGAGGTGCAATCTTTCTAGCTGCGATCCTCTTCCCTGTTAGGCCATTTTTGTGCATTGCAATGATGACTGCACGTGTTTCTTTAGAGATAACCATGGTTAACAGAAGAGAAACAATGATGCCAAGCACCAGCCTCCTTTTAAAGTGTCCAGTGGTGTCATTCTTACTTAATCATGACAGATTGATCTCCAGCCATGTCCTCATCAACACTGTGTTAATGGAGCAATCACTGAAAAGAGGTTAGCTGGTCCTTTTAAGGCAGGGCTGCAATGATGTTGAAATGTGTTTTGGGGGATAAAGTTCATTTTCTAGCCAAATATTGACTTTGCAAGTAATTGCTGTTAAGCTGATCACTCTTTATAACATTCTGGAGTATATGCAAATTGCCATTAGAAAAAGTGAAGCAGTAGACTTTGTAAAAATTAATATTTGTGTCATTCTCAAAACTTTTGGCCATGACTGTACACTGATCAGTATGATGGAATAAGCTAGTCTGATGTGTCTGAAGAGTTTTGGAAATGACCGTTATTCTTTAATGGGTCAAACATGGACGTTATCTGTCTGCATTAGATCTTATCAGGAATTGTGTGTTATGTGGATTCATCTGTGGCTTATCTTCTGAAGTGAAGAATAGCACATACTTAGTTTCACTGAGAAAGGGGCATATTGAATTTAATATCTATCGGGGACTTCCAAACACAATAGAATGTCAGAAATCACCAGAACTGCCAACCTTTATTGATTGTGTATTGTGTATTTAAACTTAAAGGGGACTTCCCATCTCCAAGATCCTATCCTAATATGTACTAGGTGTAATAATGATAACATTAGCAAACACCTCCAATTAGAAATGTAGGATGGTTCTTCTGATTTGCTTTGTCGCTTACCCAATGTGCAGGGCTTTTCGGTAGCTTAGGTATCCATAATTGTGACCACTTATATAGTGACAGTTAGTTGTTAGTGGTCGTAACCATGGATACCTAAGCTACTGCAATGCCCTGCACATGAGGTAAGCGACATAGCAAATCAGAAGAACTGTCCTACATTTCTAATTGGAGGTGTTTGCTAATATTATTATTATTATTATTATTATGATTATTGGAATAGGATTTTGGAGATGAGAATACTTCTTAAAGAATTACTCCTAATATTTTTTTTTATTATCTAAACCTGTGTAAATGTCTATGCAATGTAGTGCAAGTGCGTTAATATACTCACCGATCACCGTGTTCATGGTTTCCAGCGCCGGTATTCTCACTCATGTGAATTCTATTTCCACTTCCGGGTCACACTTATACCCAGGTTTGAGCCGGCGAGTCAGAAATGAAGTCACGTGAGTGAGAAGAGGACCCGAGTTGTGCTGGAAACTTTGGAAGATGGTGATCAGTAATTATAAGACACCTTCAGTACATTACACTTTCATTTGCACAGGTTCCGCTAATAACATTTTTGGGGAGTAATTATTTAAATGTGCCCTTTTGCACTAGAAGAACAATGCCATTTTTGAACATTAGTTGTGCCTAGTTTTGCAGCTCAGCTCTATTCACTTAAATGTGGATATGCTGCAGTACCACACACAGACCACGGACAAAGCTGGCAGTGTTTCTATTAAAAAGAAAATCTGAATTTTTTAAGTTTTGATCAACTATTATTTCTTACACTTCTGATAATAGCTAAAGTTCGATCACCCAGCACCCACCTTGTCCTGTTAAAACCATTACGCTACGGATACTGTCCAGTATTTCTTTAATGCAGTTTGCAAATGCTACATACACAGTATTACTTTAATAAATCAAAGTTTAATGAATGAAACTAATTGATTCTGACATAATTGCCTCACTTGCATTTGTACAAAAGGGAGTTTTTTTTGTTTTGTTTTTTTAGTCTTATATTGTTACTAAGTTTATGCTTTAAGACTTGTAATAGGTCCTAACTCAGAGTATTGTCTTAAATGTCTATATCAAGAACCAGAGAAGTAGAATAAGATTGATGTTCACGGTTTTAGAACGCTTTGAAAGGAAACTTGAAACCCATGCTGTTAGAATCTATTCAGTTTGACCATCCACCTTCTTGTTGTGGTTTCTGGCTGCTGGTTATTTTTCCCCTGGTGTTGGGCTTGTCGTTGGTCAGTTGATTGTATCACCTTTAATACCCTGCACCTGCCTCCCAGTCCTTGCTGGACATCAGTGCTGATCTGCTTGAGTTCTGGCTAGGAGCCTTGATAGCTTTGTGCTATACTTTGTGCAGTTCTGGGATCTCAAGTTCTGCTTGCTTAGTCTTTGTTTTTTTCCTTTTGTTTCTGCAGCTTCCTCTATTTCCCTGCTAGGAGGTTACCAGTGTTTTGTTCCCAGTCCCTAGATCTTTCAGGGATCCCCTTCCCCCACCAAGGGATCGTCAGTGGGTCTATTCACAAGGAATAGGTTGCCCGCTCCATCGTAGGGATCGAGTCTAGTCCTAGTGCAGGGTGAGATTCCCTCCACTCTCTTCCTGAGTTGCAGACCCATAACACATGCTCTTCTGACAATAAATAGCCATTTTACAGTTTTGGCCTAACATAATCAAACTTGGTCACTTTTGGACATTAGTGACTTGTAAATGAAGCCTGTGTATCACTTGCCAACATAAAAATAACCATAATAGCTAATAACATTGCTGACCTGAGGATACATATGATTAATATCTCACATATTCAATAGTGCACAAGCCATAGAGGCAGCCAGGGCGGCTGCTACGAGGAAATAAGGGGCTAGCCGTGATTAGCTGTATTGCTTACTTTAATTGCGTTGAACTTAGGGGCAAACAAGCACTGATTTCCCCTTTCCATGGTGTTAGATGTGTAACAATGTCAGCCAGTACCAGATAGGGGCTCCATTTTAATCATTGCTATGCGGACTCTCTCCTTCATGTACTATATATGCTCCTGCTTCCATTCCAGCACAATTACTATTTCCAGACCTATCCAGTGATGGAACTGTTGTCTTGAATGCATGGATGTATGGCTGTTGCATGGATGCATGTATGATCATATGTGTTTTGTAGTGTATCTAAGCCATATAAATAAATAAGAAGCTTTTCATTGCTCAAAGGTTTTCAAAGGTTAGATACTGTAGGTTCTTTCTGGTGGTGTGTGAATGCGTCTTAGGATCCACCATTCTACTGAGTCATTTTGTTGTGTATGATCAAGGGAGTTAATTCAGAGGGTACATTAAGCAATTTGCCTTCATATTCCTCCTGTGCATGTACTGACTAAACCAGAGATTATTAACTGCATTTGAGCCATATGATCTAGACTTGGTGTATTATTTACTGTGTTTCTTGCTGTAGCCATTAGTCATAGCGGGTACCAAGAATTAGAGTCCTTTCTATTATGTGAGCTCATGAGTCCTCGATATTCATGACTAGAGATGAGCTAATTTGTTCGGATTCTGTTCCAAATACGAACGGATTTGAATATTGTTTTTGGAGTATTCGTCAAACACAGCCGAACTTCATTAGAGTCAATGGGAGTAGAAATCACCGAATATGTTCGGAACCGATCCTAAGTCATACATTCAGCACGGATAGTGTTCGAATATGGTCTGAATATGTCAAAATCAGATTTGGGGGCAAAATCTGAACAAATTCGCTCATCTCTATTCATGACCACTGGCTCCTCCTTATCCCGCCACTGATCAGCAGCTTTTTACTTTAAGCATAGTATAGGTAGAAAAATGTCACTCAGCAGCAGGGGTTGCCAACTGCTCATGAATACCAGGACAATTTCTATCACATATATTTGCAATATAAATTGTTTGACCCCTCCCATTGCAATTTAGGTTTATTAGCCAAATTTACAAACGTTCTGCTATTTTCAATAAACCAATCAAACAAGAACAATTTAAATAGCTCAACACAACTAATATACCAAGTGATTTCTCCAACTTCATCACAAAATACCGGGACATGGCAGAGAGAGGAAGTTATCACCTGCTGTCACCACATTTCTGAGGATGTAGGTTGTCAAAAATCCTAGAATGTCTGTAAAAGACCTACAGTGAGATTTGGTGGCAGCAGGCACTGAGGTTTCTATTTGCACAGTAAGGAGCATACTAAATGCTGAAGGTCTCCATTCCCAATCTCTAAAGTTGAGAAAAAGATTTTCACAACCTGTCGTTAAATCTGGGTCTCTGGAAGCTGGACCAGGGAAGTTTTCACTCTTGTGGCAGGTATCCTTCCTAAAGTATGCTGAGCGTTTTTAATTTACGAGCCCCCATGTAACCATTACATCACAATGCAAGTCATATGTTGTGTGAGGATTAGTGATTGGGGCCTTTTAGGTGCTAGAGATGCCCAGGGTGCCAGGCTGAGGATGCCAGCTACAGAAGTGAAAAGTGCCCTGATCTGGTTACCATACAGGACTGGACTGGATACCGGACCAAGGTAGAGTGAATCTGTTTGCTCAACTCTTCTGAAACTACCATGGAGACCTTCAGCATTTCATATGTGAAAACTGGAACCACAGTGCATGCTACCACCAAATTTTGCTGCAGTTCTTTAGAAGTCCCTCTGAGGTTTTTGACTACTTGCATCCTCATGAATCTTGTGGCAGCCAGTTATAGCTTCCTTTTTCTTTCACTTACAGGTAGTGTAGCCAGTGCTCTTTGTGTGACATATTGTGTTGCATTTTGTAGAAACCACTTTAAATATTAGTTGTGTTCAGCTATTTAAAAGTCAGCTACATTATGCTCAAACCCATCTAAATAAACCACTGATGTTTTTGGCTTATTTTCTGTGGAGCAATGAAACAAAACTGGACCCATGGATCAGTAGTATGGTTGGAGGAGGTAGAGTAAAACATTAGCTGAAAAGAACACCCTGCCTACAGTGAAGCATGTGAGTTGCTCAGAGAGGTTTGGGGGCTGATTTGCTTCCTCTTGCACTGGAGAAAAAGTAGCATGTGGAAGGCAAGAATAATTAAGTCACGTATCAGGAAATATTGGGTGTCAGTGGGTGTTCCAAGAAGACAATGATGCTAAGCATACCACAAAGTCCATCAAGGCTTGATTTCAGAATTCCTGAAAGATGCTGGAATGGTCATCACAGTTGTCTAATTTGAACCCCAAAGAAATTTTTTGGTGGGTTTTGAAGAAGGTGATTTCTGCATACAAATGTAAGAATATTAGTCAACGGGGGTCATAGCCCATGAGGAATGGTTAAAGATTTCTCTGAAACTTTACCAGGAACTGGTGTATGGCTATGCCTTATGTTTGCAGCAGGTCATAGCAGCCAAAGTTGCTCTACAAAGTACCGTACTAAAAATGCTTGAATGAAGGTGTGGAATAATACTGAGTCTGTGGTAGTCAGTAATAGTAGCATTTTGTGTTAAATTTGGAGAAGCCACTTGTTATATTAGTTGTGTGGAGCTATTTAAATTGTACTCATTTGGTTGGTTTATTGCATACAATAGAAAGGTTGTACATTTTGTTAATAAACCTAATTTGCAAAGGGAGTTGAATAATTTTTATTGCAACTGTAGATTTGATCAGAAGTGCTTGAAGTTAGCTTCCATATCCCATTGATTGTTTATTAAACTCGTAGGGGTCCAGAAAAAAGACACATAACTGTCTTCTTACTGAAGAGCTGGTTGTCACCAGATAAATAAAATGGCATCACTACAAACCCAAAAACAAAAAAGATTTTGCCCTCCTAAATCTGTACCTGCTCTTTTGTTAGGGGAAAAAAATATCCGCTATCACCCACTCTTCAGTTGAGGATTCTGCAAAGCAACTCCCCATATCTCGGCTTCTAGAACCTTTTTGTGACAAGGTCGCATAGGGTATTTTTTGCAGCCTTTGCAGAATTTCAGTGGCGTTTTTGAGATATGTTTACCTTTCATATAGAGGACATTAGAGTTGAGTAACTGTAAATCTAAGTAATAAAAAGTAAATGCATTGCATTATGGATATGTAGTTATCTGCTGTCTTATAGTTCATTCACAGTTCTTTTGGTTGCTACTAAAATCACTCAACAAGCTTGATGAAAAATCACATCCCTATTGTCTAAGAGATCCTCAATTGCTTCAGGATAAATAGTTTGTTGCCTTTTCATGAGGAGCTGCTGTTGCAGTCACTTTAGCTTGCTCAGGTAATTTGCATTCTTGTTGTGAATGTGCTAAAAATGGTTTCTGAGCGGGGGCACCCTCTGGTGGTTACTGACAGTACTGAACCTTTCAGCGAGGAATGGCAATCTGGGATCACGGACTGGTCTGATATAAGGGAGGTTCCCTCCCATGATGGTTGCCGGTGATCAATTGTTCTTGTCTCAATTGTGGTTCCTGGTTCATTTGGAAGCTTGCTGAGTCTTGCCTGCATCTTCTGCTATCAGATAAGATATTTTCTGCTTTTATTTTTGTGCTTGCTTTTTGCAATGTTCCCTGCACTTCTGTGGAGGTCAGCCAGGACCCCTCCGGGGGGCTTGTGCTCCTCTCAGTTTATCTGGAGCCCCTGTTGTTTGTTCATTTGCTTTTTCCTGTTTTTTCAGTGGCTGCGGCTTAGTTTTGTTACACCAGAGAACTGATTTAGGTGGTAGAGGTCGTGTGAACTCAGGTGTTTTTGCAATCAGTAGAATTGGTATTTTTTAGGGGTTTTTTTGGATTGCAGTGAGTATCCTTTCCTGTACTTTTCTGTCTAGACAGATTGGGCCTCAGCGTTTGCTCATTCTATTTTCTGTCTGTGTCCGTTCTTCTTCTTGTCTAACCGCCATTACATGTTTGGGGGCTTCCTATTTTCTTTGGGGATCTGCTCCGGGGCAGATAGCTTTCATCTTTCTGCCTTTAGGTGTAGTTATCTCTCAGGCTGTGACGAGGCGTCTAGGATCAACGTAGGAACGCTCCACGGCTACCTCTAGTTGTGCGGTTAGTTCAGGTTACTGCAATCCAATAGGTTCCAGCCTCTCTGGTGTATTGCCGTTTTTGCTTATTCTCCTCAGTTACCAAAACATAACACATTCTACTCCAGCCATATCAATAAAAGTAGACATGACCTCATCTTTTAAAATTTGAAAAAAAATCCTACTGATATCGACCTAACAGAGTGGCACTTCCCAGACAGAAATATAATCCAAATAAGCATTGGAAGCATAATGCCAAAAATTACAATTCTTTATTTAGACAAATACACTCATAACAATACACAATTAAAAAATCCATTTAAAAAAGGGATGTATATTCAGTATGCTCCCACAGGTGTTAACACCCAGATTTGTATATGACCTAAGGTCCAAAATCAAAAGTTTGATACTGATGCCAAATGCGATGTACCTATAAACATTACTACATGCACAACAGTGCTAAATACTTAGTGTATTAACCAGAGCACATGCAATATATATATATATATATATATTTAGGTGTAATCAGTGGTTTCTCACCACAAACGTTGCAGCCATTGCTGCCTAACGTGTATATAGGATGGTATATCGCTGGCAAAATCTCAATGGTAGTATATATGGTGTAGTTATACAGGTACCAGATTAGTGGGCTCACATATTATCTAGTGACAACTCCTTTTTTAATTGTGTATTGTTATGAGTGTATTTGTCTAAATAAAGAATTGTAATTTTTGGCATTATGCTTCCAATGCTTATTTGGATTATATTTTAAAATTTGAATTTGCAACTTTGCTAAATTTTCCACAAAAATTTGATAACCTGGGAATCGAAAGTACGGTACTTCAAAGTGTCCATTTTCCATTAAAAGATGTGTATGATACTCATAGGTCTCCTAGAACAGTATCCAAACCCTTTCAGTTCTTAAATGCCAACACAGCCTTAGAAATGTCAGCGACCTGAACATACATGGCGTTCGATGGATGGATAGTAACTGGTAGTAAGAACAGTCTGTTCTTCACTCACTAATCCTTTTCACTTCTGTGTTGTCATGCACAATTTCTCAGCTGTTTGCTTTGTGTGGCTTTCTCATTCTATCTCTATAGTTGTAAGCTGCTGAATTCCCTGCCTCTGCTTTTATACAAACTATTATAGGCTCCTCTTGATTGGCTATACAATGTGACGTGATATCTGCAAAGTATTATGGGGGAAACCGCACCCGAGGCCATGTGAGCCTTCCAAGGCTAATATAATCTTAAATGTGTAAAATGGCCATTTTAAGTGATTTACACAAAGTGAATTGAAAATTGTTCAAATTCACTGGGCTCTGTAAATTTCTAAAGATTTGACTCAAACCAGTTTGCTCATCTCAAGTTTACTCCAGTTAAGAGTAACAACTGTATGTCACTTTTGACTTGCTTTTTTCCCAGACTGCATCTTGGTGTCTTCCCGGCCATGCACACACCGGCCAACCACAGGAAAACGTGATTTATCAGTTCAGACCCTCATGGTTCACTTTGGAGGATTGTGTGCCCATTGTTAGCACTTTCGATCATGTACAGCGTAGGAACTCTGACCTGACCTGTCTGCAGCGATGCAGCCCCATACACAAGATGTAATGTCTTAGATGTTTTTATTTCTTCATATCATAACATCGGCAATGTGTGCTACAGTATCTCTTTCTGTGAGCTCAGACCAGACACGTTAGCCTAAACTTCCCACACACATTGAAGGGAATCTTTCACCACATTTAACCTATCTATACTAATAATATGGACAGACAGGTCATAGACTGCTGAAAAGAGTCCTAACGGTGTGTCTCATATCAGATGTCTTGTTACTGATAAATCAGCTTTTATCTGTATATGTAAATGACCGCTTCCAGGCAATGGGCGGGACGTTGCCCGAAAGATAACTCTGCCTCCACAAATTCATCTCCATATACCTCTCCTTCCATCTCAAATTCAAGAACTGATTGTTTTCTTGCAATATGTATCACCTGATTTTACAGGTACCATTGTAATGATATGGTAAACGAGTGGGGGGAGGTGGAGTGGAGTGATGCTGGGCTTTGCTTAATTCATAACGAGAAAGATATAGGAAAGATGTGTATCTTCGTACCGTGTTAGCCAGTAGATATAAAAATATTTAGACTTGAGAGTCCTCAGTGGTTGATACCTTTTAATGGCTAACTGAAAAGATGGTAACAAATTGCAAGCTTTCGAGACTACTCAGGTCTCTTCATCAGTCAAAGACTTTGCCTGATGAAGAGACCTGCGTAGTCTCGAAAGCTTGCAATTTGTTACCATCTTTTCAGTTAGCCATTAAAAGGTATCAACCACTGAGGACTCTCAAGTCTAAATATTTTTCTAACGAGAAAGAGAAATCTTACTCCAATCCCTGACTGGAATAAGACTTTTGATGAGGAGCATGAACACACAAGCCACTTGTCAAACACTCCTGATTAAGCGTTGGTTAAATGGTGACAAAGAAGGAAAAGTTGTGGAATTATAACAATCACAGGATCTATAAACATACTAATTATATGCAAGTGATGAAAAAATGGAAGCAAAATTATCAAAGCATCTCAGTTTATTCAGAATGCAGTATGAGTACCATGATCAGAAATACACACGTCGTTTGTCAACATGACAACACCAGGCCGCATGTTGCTCGTATTACTATGAGCAGTCTGTGTGGCCCAAATGTGCTGCCAAGGCCTGCAGCATCTCTGAACTTGTCTCCCATCGAGCACATCTGGAACGTCATTGGTCTTCAATTGCTTAGCTGCCAGCAGGGGATTTTGATGATTTGTGTACCCAAGTGCATTTAGCATGGCAGAAGATTCTTCAGAAGACCAATGATAACCTCATCGATAGTATTCTGAGGCATGTACTACTGTACGTGGCGCCCATATTTTATAAGTAGAGCGAGATGTTTTGAAAATGTTGTTTTTATATATTCCTAATTTGCATTTCATCAACATGTCTATTAAACCTGTGATTTATGTAATTACGCAACTTTTCCTTCTTGCTGCTGCAGTTTCAATGTTGAGGGGGGTGTATAAATATTTTTATAAATGTGTGTGAACATACACTTAAAGTAATATACTGAGACACACATTATTTATGACTCATTTCTTATGCTTTGCTTATATAGCGCCATTAATTCCACTGCACTTTACACACATTGTCATCGCTGTCCCCATTGGGGCTCACAATCTACATTCCCTATCAGTATGTCTATGGAGAGTGGGAGGAAACCAGAGAACCTGAAGGACACCCACACAGACCCTTTTTTTTCATTAGGAGCAGTATTGTAGCGTTGATACCGTCTTATCCATAAGCTCAGAGGGAACTCGAATGTACATTGAGATGTAGAATGATCATTCTGTCTGCCGTGTCAGAATGTAACAACATTAAACAAACATAACGCAGGAATATTTTCTGACCCCGTTGTTTCCCCTGTACGTCGTGTGTAGTTCACTGCCGGTTTGATAAATGGCCCTATAAATGTTTTTATTTCTCAAGGCATCCTTCAGTGGATTTTCAGGAGCCGTTTTCATTCCTAGTTGGGTTTAAAGGAAAACATGACCTTTCAGACTTCTCCTATCAGAATTTATAATTTTGCATCTGTAAGCCCCCGCAAATACTGGGAATTGCAGCTCTGTAATTAATATGCTCAGAGGAGATACAATTTGCCCGTCTACTTATCTCAAGGTCATGGTCTAGGTGACAGAGATGGTGAGACATTAACTTCCTAGTTCCTCCTGATTGTATATGATCCCGTTTTTGCTATTGCTGTGATTTTTGGAGTCTCTATATTTCCTATTGTTTTGAGCATTACTGGTGCATTACATCATACATTTCCGGATTCATTTACCATCTGTACGTCTTTTGCATTTTCTTGCTAAATGCGAATCGCATAAATCTTGCTTGTTAGTGTTTACTTTTCCCAACAAAGATATTTCAGATTGGAAAGAAGCGAGTTGCTACTGTCAGTGCTTTGTTCTGTCTTCATGTCTTCGAATGCTGCCTGATTTTTTTTTTTTTTGGCAAGGTGCATATTTATATCATCACAGAATCTGCTCGTTCCCAGTAATGGATTCTAGAAGCAGAAAAAAAAGTTTGCCTCTTACTGTTATTTTAAGGAGGATTTAAAAAAGTCCTATGGTTATACCGTGATTTTTTTTAATGCCGGCTTTTTCTTTTTCTTTGCTGAATGCTTTTTGTCAGTGTGTCAGAGCCTCTCCTGGTATGTGATGGGGACCTGGTGCACATATACACCTTTTCAGTTCCACAGGGATAGGGCCAGATGGAAGAATTTGATTATCCAGCAGTAGAGGACCAACTGTTCAGTTGGATACAGAACCGGGAGAAAAGGGTTGAAGAGATCGAAAATGGCTGTTGTATGAGAAGCCAACAGTTTCCGAAGGGAACCAGGCAGGCACTGAGGTGTAGTAATGCCGAATCTCTTCCAAGTACCAGCTGGGGCTTTCAGAAACAGCTATCCCCACAGCAGACACTCTGCAGGCTCCAAGCAGCTTGACTTCACCATATGTGGAACTTTTTATTCCACAGCTCCCTCCCTAGAGTGCTGGGCCGCGGGGACCCCAAAGCAGGTGAATTGCTCATAATGCAGAGCAGTAAATCACTGGGTTAACATGGGATGTCTGGATGGGGGAAATAGATGAGCAGGAGACTACTTTGGACTCAGAACGCTGGAGTCATTATCAAAAGCAGCAAAAATGAGCTACTGGCTAGAGCACTCAGCTATAATATCGGCCCTATTGTCTGCCCCGTCCTACAGACATGACCTTCATTCCAATCCCGCGTAAAATATCTGCAGCAGCGATACATCTGTCCGGCGTGTTAAACTGCTAACTGTACATTTTATATTGTGGAAGAAATGTATCCTGAACTACAGATGGCATTGGACTGTAATACAATTGATGATTTCTGGCACAGAGATTCCTGCATTCTCATTTCACGACAGAAAACAGTGCATCCCGGCCAGTCGCTGGAGTCATTAGAACGGGACTTGGAATTTGTTTTATTTTTTTTTTTGTTCTTATTCAGACACGCAGGGCTCATTGAAGTGGATGGCTGTTCTCTTATTAGTGGAAATTGTACATTATACAGGCATGTGTAAATTAAAGAGGATTTTCTTAGAGTGACGCCGAGTAGAGACATCGCTCAAATGCAATAAACATGGAGTAGTTTATTCCGCCTGGCCTATGTATACACATACTGAATAATAAAAGTCAAGGTCCTGTCCATGTGTTGTTCCCTTGGCTGCTGTAATGTCTTTCATTGTTGCTTATGCAGCTCTCTAAGCTTATTGATGGGGGCCCAGAACGACGTGGTGTGAGCAGTAAACATCATCAAGCAAACAAAAAATAACAATGTTTTCATATTTTTATCCTTAGTGTTTATTTTGAAAAGTGCAAATTTTCCAGTAATTAAGTAATAGTAAGAATAATAAGAATAATAATTATAATAATAATTATTTAAATACTCATTGATGATAAAGTGTAGCAGTGTCATCCACACTGTCATCATTTACTGCAACCACATGACCACAGTGGTTCACATATCTGCATGAAATGTCCGAGTACCGCACAATCGGACAGCATAGGGTCCCATTGAGTAAAATGGATGGATTCAGACATCCTTTAAAATGACGGATCTGAGAATGAGATCCATGAGGCTGAGCATGTCCTATTCAGATACAATTTTGAGGATCTGAATAAAGGCACAGTCAAACGGTCATATAGCACTGACGACGATCGCATCGCAAAGCTCGGACTGGCTGATGACTCCCCTGACCCGGGCATAACAGCGTCATGTATTTCTGTGCAGTTGTCACACTCTGGTCAGAAGAGCCGCCGGCCAGTCCAAGCATTGTGATGCGATCCTTGTTATACAGCTGACTGACTGCGCCCTAAGACATATGGTACTTAATGAGTCTGTGGGATGTCCAGTAAAAAAATTGGACAGAGCACCAACAGGTCACACAGAAGTGTGAATACAGCCTTATTATTCTAGAAATATTGGATGTCGTGTCTATCCCTGGAATAGGCAAGGAGGGCACAGGGTAAAAAAAAGCATATAATTGATAACACTGTGTCCAGAGCTATCCCACCTATATAAATACTAGATGGTGGCCTGATTCTAACGCATCGGGTATTCTAGAATATGTATGTAGTGGATCGCCCGCCAGGGCAGTGGGATACTCTGTCCTGGGCCGGTGTTTTTAAGGGATGTGTCACGGCAGAAGTGACCCGGTCCGTGGCCCTGGGCGTCCAATAAAGGGGGTATATTTACAAGGGATAATAGAGTTTGTAATAGTGTTCGTGACGCCACCTGTGGTTTCTGGTCAGAGGTGACCAGCGCTGCAATGCAGATCCTCTGAGACTGGTGGTGATGCAGCAGAGTTGGAATAGCTTCCCACAGGTGAAGCTTGTTGTCTCAGGGCAGAGTTATATTGTAGAGAGTAATGGTGCTGGTAGATGTAGCAGAGTGGAGTGTGTGCCGCAGGAAGAATTGGAGAGGACACAGTCAGATGCAGTTTCCAAGGCTTTACTCACAGTTCTGGTGCGCACAGATGCCCGCTTGGTACAGTGTCCTCCAGGTGAGGGGCTCAGAAAACTCCCAGGTAGTTTGGGATACACCTTTCCAGGACTCCTTTCAATATGTTCCTTTCTCTGGCCGTCTCACTATGCTGATTCCCACTCCTGCTTCCTTTCCAACACCCCACAACAGTGTCCCAGATTGGCTGCTGCAAATCCTGTCAGGTAACGTTCTCTCTCTGCGTTTCCTTGATTCTATATAGCTGCCTGTCCGGAGAAGATGAATGTGGTTGTTGGCTGGGACCCCTAAAGTTGTCACAGCTGTCGGCTTGCTAGCTGAGTCTTAAAGTTCTCCACTAGGCTAGGGACCGAGTCTTTTCTGCGACCTGGTCCCTCCACAATTGGATTGGGCCCCACGGATGGATCACTCACTATCCGTGCCCCTAGGACCCCTTCTTTCCTTCCAGAAGCTTCCCTCTATGCTTCCCTCTCTCTCACGTCCTCTGTCTGGGGCCGAGCTGCTGCCAGCTCCAGGTCCCCTCCAAGACTCCCTCACTAGACTCTGTGTCTTGCTTCCCAAAGCTTCATTTCCCCTCACTCTTACTTTCTACACCCACAGCCCATGCACTCTTTTCTACCCATAGAAAACTAGATCTGAACTGAAAAAGTAAGTTGATGTGTATGCAAAATGTAAATGCATATTAACACATAACCATTACACAGAAAACCAGGCACAAAAAACAAATGTCCTAAAATAAAATAAATAAAAAAAATTTTTTGCAAAAATTGCATGAAGGTAGTAATAATTATAAGGGTATTTAGTAAACATAATTTTGATCAAAAGAATGTCAAGGACGTGGCGGGATGGCTTGTACATTCTTTTGATCAAAATTATGTTTACGAAATACCCTTATAATTATTACTACCTTCATGCAATTTTTGCAAAAAAAATTTTTTATTTATTTTATTTTAGGACATTTGTTTTTTGTGCCTGGTACTCTTTTCTACCCAGCCTGGGATGAGACTATCCTCCCTTAGGGTATGTCCAGGGTGCCCGGCTGCTATAGTCTGTGTTGGGTGCGGGTGTTAAAGTCCTGGGTGGTGCTCTCTCCTTACCTGAGAGTGGAGTATCACACCTCTGGATGAGGTGCAATACCTCTGTGTCGACTGAACCCTCAGGGTCGCCACATGTAGTTTATTTATGAAGATTTGAGAATAATGCAATGAATACACAGGATTAGAGGCTGCTGCTGGGGTGTATATAGAGGCTGCTGCTGGGGTGTATGTAGAGGCTGCTGCTGGGGTGTATGTGGAGGCTGCTGCTGCTGGGGTATATGTGGAGGCTGCTGAGGTATATGTGGAGGCTGCTGCTGCTGGGGTGTACGTGGAGGCTGCTGCTGGGGTGTATGTGGAGGCTGCTGCTGCTGGGGTATATGTGGAGGCTGCTGCTGGGGTTTACGTGGAGGCCGCCGGTCGGGGTACTCCGGCTGTGTCGCCGCTGACCTCCATGCGGCAGGAGATGACCTGCGGCTACCATCGGGAGATCAGCGGCTAGTGCCGCTGATCTCATGATAGCGGTGGCATGTGTGGTTCAAATCCTGCGCCAATTCGCGGCCGGACTGTGCCTGTCGTTGATTGGTCGCACCCGGCCGGACGTGACCAATCAGCGACGTGGGATTTCCGTTACAGACAGACAGAATTAGACGATTATATAGTAGATAATGTCATCTAACCTTACGCTACTAAGAAATAAAAACACCAGGGTTGCTATTTTTTCATTCATTTGGTTTTTAAAAAAAAAAAAGGAATAACAAATGAGTCAAAAATCACACCAAATACATGAAAACATCAAATCATTCCGCAAAAAACAAGTTCTTATATAGCTCTGTCTACAAAAGTACAAAAAAAGATCACCTCTCAGAGTACAGCAACACAAAAATAAATAAAAAAAACATTAAAAAGGAGCAAAGCATAAAAAGACTGTATACATTTGTTGTCACCAAATAATTTTGTCTACTTCTACTTCCTTATATAATATGATTTATAAAATTGTCATCCCTTAGTGTTCTAAGTAGTAGAGCTAATTGAAGCTATATTCTTGATTGACTGGTTTAGCTAAATATTAAAATCAATATTAAAATACCCGGCTCACATTAAAATTCTTCTGTAGCAGCTGAGAAATAAAATTCCATTATCGTGCCACCGTTTTCAGTACTATGTACAATGGCCACAGAAAGAAAGATTCTGCTTCCTGGCCTGAAAACTTCCCATGATTTGTTTATGCCTTAGGGCCTACCTCCAGCAGCCTACTCCTTATCTTGCTCCTAAAATGATACACCGAATAATGGATTATACTATCTCATTAAACTCAAAATCCTCATACATTTTTTTCAAGGTATAATTTTGTTCTAATGGTTGAAATGCACGCTTGTAAATGTCATATTTTTTAGGCAGCAGGTTACTTTGTGACATATAAACATAATATACCCTGCCCTGGGCGTTATTCTAAACTTTCCATCATATGTGAAGTGCATAACTAAACTACTTGTGTTTATTTAAGGATCTGCTAAATAGCTTGTTCTAGCAAGCATATAGGTAAATATGCAGTGCTCATGATAAATGAGTACACCCCCTTTGTAAAGCAAGATTTTAATCAATAACTCACTGAACACAAGAACAATTTCCAAAAATTTGTCAAGAATGAGTTTCATAGAACATTTTTTTGACCCATAACATGAGTTAGTTTAATGATACCTTTCATTACAAAATCTTTAGTTTTACTCAAATTAGTTGATGCAAAAATTAATATACCTCACATCAAAAGCTACTTCATCTAGTATTTTGTGTGACTTCCTTGATTTTTAAGGACATCACCAAGTCTTCTAGCCATGGAATGAACAAGTTGAGGACATACTGAAATATCTGTCTTTTTCATTTTTCAAGAACAATCTCCTTTAGAGTGTGAATGCTGGATGGAGAGTGATGAACAACTTTTCACTTCAGAATTCCCCATAGATTTTCAGTTGAGTTCAAGCCAGGAGACATACTTGGCCACTGAATCACTTTCACCCTGTTCTTCATAAATGCAACAGATCTGTGTTTTGAATCATTCTCATGTTGGAAAAAGTACATGTCTACCAAGGGTACAGAATAATGGTAGCATCTTCTCTTTCACTATAGAGCAGCACAACTGTGAATTCATGATACCTTCAATGAAACGTAGCACCCTGACTCTAGCAGCTCTTAAGCAGTCCCACGTAATGACACTGCTACCACCATGTTTCACTGTAGGCACTATGCATTTTCCTTTGTACTCCTTACCTTTGTTTGTTTTGAAGCCATCAGTTCCAAAAACATTTATCTTGGTCACATTTTTACAACATGGCCTTGAAGAAATTTGTTAGGAAAATAATTTTTTGGAGTGTGGTAAAATAACAATGGCCCACATTTCAGGGAGTGTTTTGTAGTATAATATATACACACACAGGGTGGCCCATTTATATGGGTACACTTAAAATGGGAATGATTGGTGATATCAACTTCCCGTTTGTGGCACATTAGTATATGGAAGGGGGAAAACATTTCAAGATGGGTGGTGACCATGGTGGCCATTTTGAAGTTTGCCATTTTGGATCCAACTTTATTTTTTCCAATGGGAAGAGGGTCATGTGAAACATCAAACTTATTGAGAATTTCACAAGAAAACCAATGGTGTGCTTGATTTTAACGTAACTTTATTCTTTCATGAGTTATTTACAAGCTTATGACCACTTATAAAATGTGTTCAAAGTGCTGCCTATTGTGTTGGATTGTCAATGCAACCCTCTTCTCCCACTCTTGACACACTGATAGCAACACTGCAGAAGAAATGCTAGCACAGGCTTCCAGTATCCATTGTTTTAGATGCTGCACATCTCGTATCTTCACAGCATAGACAATTGCCTTCAGATAAATGGCCCACCTTATATATTCATGTTAATGCAGTGCATGAATTTACTATGGATAGGCATCATACAGCTATTCATTTAAATCAGATATTTTAATTTTTTGCATTACAAATGGGTAGATCACATTATCAAAAGACAGACGAGATTCCGTGCATTTGGTACCTAAGTGGGCCCTCTAATATTTTAAAATGCCGAGAATTGTATAAAAATATAATACGTAATTCTTAAGCAAACCTGGTAAATACTGTTCCTGCAAGCCCCATCAGTTCAGTACTGTTCTGTATTGATTGGCATGTGACCACTGCTGCCAATTACTGGGTAACATGTCTGTCTTGATGGCTAATACAGATAGCTCATGGAAAAAAGTGGCAAAATTCAGAAAATGTGTAGAGGCATATACTAAACCATAACAAACATAGCCACTATTGTAGCGGACTAAAGGCATGACAATGAGAGGGGAGGAAAAAAGAGAGATAGATAGTCCCATGTGAGGTAAAAATGTAACAAATCTTTATTGAATATTGGTAAAAGATAATATTCCCTCTCATTGTTTTGATGGAGCAGGAATTCCAAAGGACGGGCAAGGGGACAAGGCTATATGTGACCTGTGCAGCCAGTGACTAGCTACAGCAGTCCCATGTCTGTCCAGATGGTGAAGGAAGTACAGAAACCATCGGAAAGCATCTAAATAGGCGTACAGGACTTGTGTTCCAGTGGGAATGTAGGAAGTCACTCCCTGTTTTTGTGATTAATGCAGGAGCATATATATTGCTCTTGTTGTTTTAAAAATGTTCAAGAAAAATCATTCTGTGTCTTTTTTTATTTAGAGTGCTGGATGTACCCTTTAAACAAGGCTCTAATAGGGTTTGTCTGAGATGGAGTAAACCCCAATTCTCTACTGCATTGTGTTGGCCATAGAGTTTTAATGGATACCATGTAATACTACATTTTTGCCTGCAGAGACTGCTTAGTACATCTCAGATTTAAGGTGATTAGTTAATTACTGGACCTGCTTTAATCTGGAAATACTTCCATCTAAACAACCCATTTTGTTTATAGGCACTCATGGATGTCACAGGTGTGTCAGATGCTACAGACAGTCGGTCTGCGTTTGGCATTGCAGACGTTGTCTTAATCCATCTGACTTTTGGACCCAGTGGCAACCTCCCTAAGGCTCTAATTGATACACCTGGACCTGGGTGTTTATTGACTCTCAGTCTGCATTGCATTGGAGTCGCCAATGATATTCACATTTTCCCTTGTGAAGGCTTGGAGATATAGCAGTCCGCTTGCTTCCTCTCTGGTGCCATTAGAGGACATTTTTTGTTACCTCTCTGAGTCTGGTCAAGATAAGTTGCTTCCCCTTTTTTTTGTCTGAGATGTGAGTTTGTGTCCTGGGGAGACCGATAACAGGCGGGAGAAGTAGTGAATATATAGTTTAAATTATGCACTCGGCAGAGACAAGGAGTAGCAGCTTTGGGAGCTGTGAAAACGTAGGAGAGATGAGTATAGAAGCCAGCAGAACAGCTAACGGGACATTCTCACTAAATCCGGGACGGTTGGGAGTTATGGTGTAGATCCTTGGAAGACTCCTCATGGTAGCATTATGCCAGAAATGAGTAAGTGGACCTTCTGCGCTGCTGATGGAACTCTTCTTGTCTTTCTTTTTTTTTTCTTCATTGTGTGCTTTACTGAAACCAACAATTGATGAATCACCGACTTTCCGTGTGACTTCTGTCTTTTGGCACCATTTTTTGAATGTACATTTAATTTAAGTTTTTTGGTCATGTAGCTTTGTCTCTAGTGTGTGTGTGTGTATATGTGTTTTTTCCTGATGAAGTCGGATGACTCTGAACCGTGTTGATAAATTAAACACAATAATTCATCTTGTCTCCTGCGATTTCTTTTGGATATCCATCGGCAGCGCAAAGGGTCCACTTACTCGTTTCCTTTTATTGTTGTGTGGTGGTACATAACATCAGGTGAGCACACCCTGCACTTTATTGTCTCTTACCATCAGATAAGACCATAGACCATTGTTCCCCAGAATTTTTTAAGATAGTATTATGGCACAAGTTGAAATGTTATATAGAGTAACACTAGTACCTGTGATAAGTTTTCACTGTACATCTACGTAAACCAGTGCTTGAGGCGTTGCATTTTATACCTGCTGGCTGAAAAAAAAAAGACGACATTTCGAGGTCAAATGTGACTTACTGGATCCATTTTAAAGCACCACTCTAGTGTTTATTTTATTTCAGCGCTAGAATGGTGCCACTAATTTAAGCCCCTAGTATTATACTTACTACTCACCAGGTACTGTCTTCAGCTCTTCCCCCGCCTCTCTGGTCCCGATCTTCCGTCTTGTGACCTCAACTGATTGACCCAAGTTAAAGGTAACGGTCAAAACCTCTCAATGCAAGTCTATGAGAGGTTCGTTCTGGTCTTGGTCTGGCTCTCATAGACTTAACATTGAGTTGTGACCTCCGGCTCACCCAGCAAAGATTGGAGCAATGCGGCAGGTCACATCCTGCTGATGACTGCCGAAGCGACACCGATAAGAGATGAAGACAGCAGCTGGTAAGTATAAGACTAGGGGCAGGGAACTTAGGTTAGTGGCACCACTCCAGCGCTGAAATAAAAAAACAAACACTGGAGTGGTGTCTTTGATCCATGCATTTATGGGCACGACTTTATTAAAAAACACTAAATTGTAAAATGCATTCTGTCATATACCTGATCCTTTGTTCGGATTAGTATTCTGTGCTAATTTATGGTCTACATTGTAGGATCAGAGTAGATAAGAGGTAAGAAGAGAGGACATGTTTCCAAGGAGCAGGCTCTCTGTCACCACTAGGGATAATTGAAGCCAATGGATTATAAATAATGCAGCTTTCATGTCTTTTGTATCAGCATAATAAAAAGAAAATTCCACTAGTCCAGGCACAAAAAGGATGTCTTTATCCTGGAGTTTTATTATACAATTGTACATGAAAAGAAGTACATTATTGTGCTCCTACAGACAATAGAAAAAACAAGTGTAAAAGGATTTTGTGCGCCTGCAAACCCTGTGGCATTCACTGATTTAAAGTGTTAAAAAAGAAATAGCCGGAAAAAAAGTCTCCTTAAAACAAGCTCGGTTGTTACCCAGGAGCTCCTACCAAGCAACCTATGTTTGTGAACCTTATTATTTGATTTAGAAGTGTCCTTTACCTTTCATAGCTGCAGAGCCCCAATTCCCGGCAGGCCCCGGATTTCATCTCTATTGCTCTGTCTCCCTGTTCTGTGGAAGTTTCTGCTAAAGAAGATTCCTTCTAGTTTCTAATATAAAAACTATCTAGTATAAATTTCAGGCTAGCCGTAGCTTCACCTGCCTGCAGCCAAACTGTATGGATGTTTATGTGGCCAACTCTAATTGTGTATCTTCTCATTAATGCGCTCCTTAGCTGCATTATGCAACTCCTGAACCCAAATATCAAGATGTCTTTGCCCTATGTTTAGCATGTATGGTGGCCCCAGGGATCCTTTTATCAGATCGAGCTAAAAAAAATGTATTTGACTTTTTGGTAAACATTAGAATAATTAAAAAAGCATGTTGTAGACTACACTTTTCCATCCCGCAGGCTGCAGTGTAAAATGTATTCATTAACCGGAAGTCTATGGGTGCCAAATGCCCTGTTGGCATACATCAGACAGTAACGAATGGAAGTGGAGGCAGAGATGGTGAAGTTCACATTCGTCTTTATTTTTTAATGTGGAACCTCGAGACCGTGGTCCGGGGGGCTCCGAAGGGGGCGTGACTAATGAGCCCCGGATACCCGTAGTAAGGTCCCTCGAACAGGACCAGAATGGAATACCCGGAGGACACAGGTGCTACCTCCAGTTAGACCCCGGACACGTGGCAGCTGTCCCAGAGGGACCAAAAGGATAACAGGTATATACAGAGACCGTGGAGGGTTCTTGACGGAGATGAGGAAGGTCCTGGTCCAGAACGGGTGGTAGAAGGCTGGCTCCAGTGACCTTGTCACAGTCCACGGATACGGATGGCTGAACGGGATGACACTTGCGCCAGTAATAAACGAGATTGTCCAAGTTAGCCAGATACGGGTTAGCAATGATCTGTGGAGACAAATAGTATAAGCGAAGCACAGAGACTGCAGACGCAGCGCAGACAGATCAGGAACAGAACCGGATGTAGCAATGATAGAACACGTTGCTCCGGCACTCCCTTATGGTGGAGTGACCAGATATAGTACTGAGTGCACTGCCATTGGTTAATTGGCTATTTCAAAAAATGCACGCTGCCCCTTTAAGAGAGACGGTGTGCGCGGCCTCACGTCCTAAGCAATCTATCTGGAGGCCTGCTAGCAGCGCGCCAGGAACTGGAGGAGGACACAGGACGCTGAGGAGCAGATGGGACAGGAGACCTCAGCCTGCGTGCAGACTGCTGCAGAGGGACAGCTAGAGGAGCAGGTGAGTGACCAGGACTGAGTGCAGAGCCAGCATGGGGACCGAGTGTAACAGTATCCCCCTCTTTACTCCCCCTCTTTTTCAAGCCTGCGTGAAATCTTTTAAGAAGAAGAGGAGCCTGGATGTTCTCTTTAGGCTCCCAAGACCTCTCCTCAGGACCAAAACCCTTCCAGTCCACCAGGTAATAGATCCTACCTCTTACTTTCTTAGAGGCCAAGATATGTTTTACCTCAAAAACATCATCCTCAGAAACCGGATCTGGAGTGGTACCCGGGTCCTTAAAGAAGGAGCTCAACACTACTGGTTTGAGGAGGGAAACATGAAAAGAGTTAGGTACACGTAGAGAATTAGGCAATTTCAGTTTGTAAGAGACCGGGTTGATTTGTCTCAAGACTTCAAATGGACCAATAAAACGGGGACCCAATTTGTACGATGGTAACTTCAAACGGATGTACTTGTAGGAGAGCCATACCTTGTCTCCTGGACGAAAGATGGGAGCCTCCAAACGTCTTTTGTTCGCATGCGTTTTCATACGTTGAGAGGCTTTCTCCAAAGCAGACCTGGTATCTCTCCAAATGTTCGAGAAATTCTTAGGCAAGGTATCGACTGCCGAAACATCAGACAATCCAGAGATAGGAAGAGGAATTCCGGGTTGGAGTCCAAACACAATCTGAAAGGGAGACTTTCCAGAAGATTCACTTACTTGGTTGTTGTAGGAGAATTCCGCCCATGGCAGTAATTCTACCCAGTCATTATGATGAGCGTTGATGAAGTGACGCAGGTATCCAGCCAGGATTTGATTGATCCTCTCCACTTGCCCATTAGACTGGGGATGGTATGCAGAAGAAAAATCTAGTTCAATTTTTACCATTTTACAGAGTCCTCTCCAGAACTTAGAGGTGAACTGGACGCCCCTGTCGGACATGATGTGGAGAGGAAATCCATGTAGATGGAAGATGTGCTGAATGAAGTGAGCGGCCAGTTCTGGAGCAGATGGGAGACCAGATAGCGGAACGAAGTGGGCCATTTTAGAGAAGCGGTCCACCACAACCCATGCCACTGAGCAGCCAGAAGAAATGGGAAGATCCGTGATGAAATCCATCGCGATATGCTGCCAGGGAGCGGACGGAATCGGAAGAGGCAGAAGCCTGCTGGCTGGTAGATGTTTAACAGTTTTGTTACGGGCACATGAAGGACAGGCTGCGACGAACTCCTGGATATCCTTGCCCATGGTGGGCCACCAGTAATAACGGGAGATGAGTTGCTGCGTCTTTTTCTGACCAGCATGGCCAGCCAACTTAGAAGAATGACCCCAGCGCAGGACACGACTACGATCAGAAGCGGACACGAGTCTTCCCTGGAGGAAGCCGGGCCAGATCAGTGGAGGCAACAGAGACTAACTTAGAAGGTTCAATAATGTGCCGAGGTTCTTCCTCCAGTTCAGGAGGCAAAAAGGCTCTGGAGAGGGCGTCTGCCTTGATGTTCTTATCAGCTGAACGGAAATGAAGCACGAAATTGAAACGGGCAAAAAACAATGCCCAACGGGCCTGCCGGGGATTCAGTCTTAAAGCAGATTGGAGATAGGCAAGGTTTTTATGGTCGGTGAATATGATTACCTGGTGATGAGCTCCCTCAAGAAGATGTCTCCATTCTTGCAGAGCCAATTTGATGGCCAACAGTTTGCGATCACCAACAGGGTAGTTCCGTTCTACAGGAGAAAAAACCTTGGAAAAAAAAACCACACAAGATCATCCGCCCGGTAGACGACTTCTGGGTGAGAACTGCTCCTGCACCTATGGAAGAAGCATCAACCTCAAGAAAAAATTGCTCATTCGAATTAGGATGATGGAGAACGGGTGCGGAAGCGAAGGCTTTTTTGAGAGAAACAAAGGCCTCTTCTGCCTCGGAGGACCATTCCTTAGAGTTAACACCTTTCCAGGTTAAGGCTGTGATAGGAGCCACTCGGGTGGAAAAGTGTGGAATGAGTTGCCGGTAGTAGTTGGCGAACCCTAGGAACCGTTGTATGGCTTTTAGCCCAGACGGACGAGGCCACTTGAGAACTGCAGACAACTTCTCCAGGTCCATCTTTAATCCTGTGGAAGATACAATGTACCCAAGGAAAGGCAAGGAAGACTGCTCAAAGAGGCATTTCTCATATTTGGCATATAGCCTATTCTCTCTCAGTCTTTGTAAGACCAGGCGTACTTGCCTCCGGTGTGACGCCAAGTCTGCAGAGAAAATCAAAATATCGTCCAGGTAGACCACGACACAAGTATAGAGCAGGTCCCTGAAAATGTCATTAACAAATTCCTGAAAGACCGCAGGTGCATTGCTTAGGCCAAATGGCATTACCAGGTATTCATAGTGGCCGTCACGGGTGTTGAAGGCTGTTTTCCATTCGTCTCCCTCTCTGACTCGGATCAGGTTGTAGGCCCCTCTGAGATCCAATTTGGAGAAGATCTTTGTCCCTCGGAGATGATCAAACAGCTCTGAAATAAGAGGTAATGGATACCTGTTTTTTACTGTGATCTGATTTAGACCCCGGTAGTCGATACAGGGCCGCAAGGATCCATCCTTCTTCTTCACAAAGAAGAATCCAGCTCCTGCCGGTGATAATGACTTTCGGATAAATCCTCTAGCCAGATTCTCTTGGATGTAGTCCGACATAGCCTGAGTCTCTGCCTGTGAAAGGGGATAAACTATCCCGCGAGGAGGAGATGCTCCAGGAAGAAGCTCTATCTGACAGTCATACGACCTGTGTGGAGGTAGTCTCTCAGCCTCCTTTTTCCCAAAGACGTCAGAGAAGGACCAATAGGCGGAAGGCAACCCTGGCAGGGTATCAGGCTGGACTGGAGGTGAAACAGGTTGAATCCGGGTTAAGCAACGATTCATGCAGGTATCTCCCCAACGCAGAACTTCTCCAGTTTTCCAATTAAGGACTGGTTCATGCATCTGGAGCCAAGGTAAACCTAAAAGCATGGGATGGGACAAACCGGGATATACATAAAATCGCATTCGTTCAGCATGAATTAGACCTACCCGGAGTTCCACCAACTCGGTTTGAAACTGGACGGGCTCGGTAAGTGGTTTGCCATCTACGGCGGTCACCTGCAATGGATCAGGAAGACGCTGGACTGGTAAGCGATAATGATCCACAACCGCCTGCTGGATGAAGTTCCCTGCAGCTCCAGAATCCAGCAGACAATGTTCGGAGAATTTTATTGCTCCATAGGACACGGAGACTGAGATGTGTAAAGAGGGAGAGGACTGTTCTCTACCTAGGTTGGCCCCTCCTACCGAACCTAGGCACTGGAGTTTCCCGACTTTTTAGGACAGAAATGGATCAAATGTTCAGAACTACCGCAGTAGTAACAACTTCCCTCCTCGGAGGAGGAAGGCGAGGTACCTGTTTTGAACAAACTAGAGTCCAGGTGATAGGACCTTTTGTCCCGCTTGATCTCCATGGAACGCTCCTGAAAACGCAGGTCAATTCGGGTTGCCAAGGATATTAGCTCTTCCAAGAGGGTAGGTCTGTCCCGTCCCGCCAGCTCATCCTTGATTCTTCCGGATAGGCCTTCCCAGAAGTTAGCAACCAGGGCCTCATTGTTCCACGACAATTCAGACGAGAGGGTGCGGAATTTAACAGCATACTGAGCTACCGTGAGAGTACCTTAGCGCAGGTGGAGCAAGGCAGAAGCAGTCGAAGTGGTGCGACCAGGTTCATCGAAGGTCCTGCGAAAAGCCTCTAGGAAAGATTGAAGATCATTAACCAGCGGGTCTCCTCTCTCCCATAGCAGGTTTAGCCAGACGAGGGCCTCTCCTCCCAGGTGTGACATGATGAAGCCCACCTTGGCTCGGTCAGAAGCAAACATATGCCCCAAGATTTCGAAGTGTAGAGTGCACTGATTGAGAAAACCCCGACACTGAGTAGGATCACCCTGGAAACGGGTAGGAGCCGCCAGGCGGGGACCTTTACTTGCCATGGGAACTGGTACCTGAGTATTGATAGAAGAGTCAGGTGTAGACGAGGACCCCAAGGAATCCATGCAGGTAGACAAGCTGCGTAGATAAGTCGTGATCTTGTCCTGTTGAACTCCTAAACGGGCCACCTCCTGGCACAGATCCGTGGTCGGAGGTCTCTGGGATCCAGCGGGTTCCATGGCCTGGGCAATCTGTAACGAATGGAAGCGGAGGCAGAAATGGTGAAGTTCACATTCGTCTTTATTTTTTAATGTGGAACCTCGAGACCGCGGTCCGGGGGGCTCCGAAGGGGGCGTGTTTAATGAGCCCCGGGTACCCGTAGTAAGGTCCCTCGAACAGGACCAGAATGGAATACCCGGAGGACACAGGTGCTACCTCCAGTTAGACCCCGGACACGTGGCAGCTGTCCCAGAGGGACCAAAAGGATAACAGGTATATACAGAGACTGTGGAGGGTTCTTGACAGAGATGAGGAAGGTCCTGGTCCAGAACGGGTGGTAGAAGGCTGGCTCCAGTGACCTTGTCACAGTCCACGGATACGGATGGCTGATGGCGGAACGGGATGACACTTGCGCCAGTAATAAACGAGATTGTCCAAGTTAGCCAGATACGGGTTAGCAATGATCTGTGGAGACAAATAGTATAAGCGAAGCACAGAGACTGCAGACGCAGCGCAGACAGATCAGGAACAGAACCGGATGTAGCAATGATAGAACACGTTGACATACGTGAAGACTGATTTTCAAACAGTCTTGTTTACTGATGAGTGTCGAGCAACCCTGGATGGTCCAGATGGATAGAGTAGTGGATGGTTGGTGGATGGCCACCATGTCCCAACAAGGCTGCGACATCAGCAAGGAGGTGGAGAGTCACGTTTTGGGACGGAATCATGGGGAAACAGCTGGTAGGGCCGTTTTTAAGGTTCCTGAAGGTGTGAAAATTACCTCTGCAAGTATATAGAGTTTCTGACTGACAACTTTCTTCCATGGTATAAAAAGCAGAAACGTGCCTTCAGGAGCAAAATCATCTTCATGCATGACAATGCAACATCTCATGCTGCAAAGAATACCTCTGAGTCATTGGCTGCTATGGGCATAAAAGGAGATAAACTCATGGTGTGGCCAGCATCTTCCCCTGACCTCTACCTTATAGAGAACCTTTGGAGTATCATCAAGCAAAAGATCTATGAGGGTGGGAGACAATTCACATCAAAACAGCAGCTCTGGGAGGCTATTCTGACTTCATGCAAAGAAATACAAGCAGAAACTCTCCAAAAACTCACAAGTTCAATGGATGCAAGAATTGTGAAGGTGATATCAAAGAAGGGTTCCTATGTTACCATGTAACTTTGCCTGTTAGGATGTTTTGGAGTTAAATAGCTTTTTTGTTTAGTGAATGTGACCTCCTAATGCTGCAAATTCCACAAATAAGCATTTTCAGTTCTTTAAAACAGATCAAATGTTCAGAAATTCTACTGTGCCTAATAATTTGGAACAGTGCATTTTGAGTTTTGGAGATTATACTGTTATCATTGGGAGATTTCTTCAATAAAATTCGATGTATACTCTAACGGGTGATGACTTTTATTAGACTGACTGTCATTTGCATCGACCACTTAGGAAAATCAGAGAAAAATATCATTTGAATAATAATTTGAAACATGGTGTATGTAACTATTTAGCTCCGTTAAATGGGATTTAAAGTTTTCAGAAAATATTGGTGAAGTTTGTTTAAAAACAAACAAATCGAGCTTTACTCACCCTCCCTGGGTCCAGCACCAGTCTCTTCTGCTGCCTCTAGTGTCTATTTTTCTCTGCAGAGCTGTTAATTTTTTTTAAACAATCTACACATGTGGATAGAGGTTTCTGATCCCAGAAAACCCTTTACCTTCTATAGTGATATGTGCATCATTGTAGCCCTCAATACAACAATATTACATGTAGATCGTATAGTATTGGCCAAATAAGTCAAGCGTAATAAAGAAATTTATTACGAAAACATGAATTACAAAAAAACGTACAAGGGATCGCCTACTCTCAATTAGCTTGAGCAGATATGTGCAGTCAGTGAACTACAGTCAGTATCACTACCCCTCCATTCCCAGTGGCAGAGAATGGGACTATCATCTATGAGTCATTTATGTCATATATTTTATGGATCTGCCATAAATTAAGGAGATTTGGATTACCCTTTTAATAACTTTAAACTATTCAGGTGTATTATTGTATGGCAATTATAGTTAAGGGTTTTCCAGCACTCTTCATTTAACAACTTCTGGATTGCTCATAGCCTATAATTGTCTAGACAGTCCACAATTTACCCTACACTGACATTCTAAAACGTCAGTGCAAAGTAAGCAGCATGCATGAAATTGTGCAGCTGTGGGGATGACACTGCCAGTTTGTTTCTATCACTGCACCCGTCATAAAAAAAACTGTCCCATATATAAAAATAATTTCTACGTAAAGGGGAATGCAATTTAATTTTTTTTTTTAGAGTGGTCATTTGAGGAAATAAAAAATTTTGAAAATATACACATTTCCTACTTTACTTTTTTACATTTTTTTACATCAGCAAAAAAAAGGAATATAAAGATGACAAAAATTAAGCTCCATGAACCATGAAAATGGGAGACACAAATTCTTTGAATATTCAAATGAGAATTTTTTTTTTTAGAGCCCTTAAAATTATATGTACATTGAAACTCGAAAAAGTGTCTTGTGAGGAATGAGATAAAGTAGCTCAGTTCTGAACTGGTTAAAAAGCACCTAATAAAACCATGATAAAAGGTTATCTGTCACCAGGTTTTTGCTACCCTATCTGAGATCAGGATAACGTAGGGGCAGAGACCCTTATTCCAGCGATAGGTCATTGAACTGCTTGCTAGAGTTTGGATCAATCTGTTTTATCCACTGCGGATCTATAGAGTCTCTGAATGCTGAGCGCAGTATAATCCCACGCACACTACTGATTGGCAGCTTTCTGTATACACTATGCTTAGATAAAAAGCTGTCAATCAGTGATGAGGGCCGGGTTATACAGAGCTCATGAATAGGGAGTCCTCTATTGATAATATCCTTCTATTAAAAATGTGCTTTTATCAAAACTACAGCAAACCGCTCAGTAAGTGACACATCGCTGGAATCAGGGTCTCTGTCTCAATTTTATGCTGCTCTCAGATTAGGTGGCAAAACCCTGGTGAAACATTCCCTTTAAATTTTACATCAATGTATAAGTTACATTTAATCTCTAAAGCAGTGAGTGATCATGGCTGCGATGAATAATTGTATATGCCACATTGTGTACTTAGTAAAATTGGAGTCAGTTGGTTATCCATACCATCAGGGAGGTGTCTGACCCAGAATTTGTTCTGCAGCAGGACAACGGCCCTAAATGTTCAGCCAATGTCAATAACAACTAAAAGAAGAAGAACATGAAGTCCTGGAAGCGATGATCTGGTCCTCACAAAACCCTGATCTCAACATCATCCAAAAGCGACATCCGCAGAAGATCTGTGGTTAGTTTTCCAAGATGTTGGGAACAACCTCCCTGCCGAACTTCTCAACTACTAGAAGAATTGCTGCTTTGATGCTGATTTGAAGACAAAGAATGGTCACGCCAAATATTGATTTTGTTGTAGATTTCTCTTTTGTTCATTCACTTTGAATCTCTGTTAATTGATAAAAGATAAACTAACTTCTATTTTTTAGCCATATAATAGATAAAATTTTATTTTTTGTTTTAATGTTGGCTTTTTAAAAAAAAAAAAAAAAAAAACCTGTGATGTGCTTTTTATTGAATTGTAGAGAGTTGTTATTGTAACAGTTGATTTTCATAGATAATGAACCATATGGAGAATGGTATTTAGGAATTTTTTTTTTATAATGTGTTGTAAAGGAGCAAAAGCAAATGCATCCCTTTATTCTTCACTGGTGTTTGTGCAGCTGTACGGGCGATTACATTACACAAGGAAAGGCCCAGATGTATGTCGCAGTCTTATTAGCTGCGGCTCAGAGCACCTTATAAGAGTATCATAATTCTCATTGTGATGTAGTTTGGCCTCTTGGCCACTGTATCAAGCAATCATCAAACATCACGCATGTGCTTAAGTGTCTCCGGAGGAGCAGTCATGGGACAGAGCAGTGCCGCTCACACCGTATGAGGAACTTTGACAGCCTACCAGGAGGGATTGCGGGATCGCTGCTGTCAGCAGTTCCAGCAGTGCAAACAGTATGAAGAAGCTTCCACAGGGATTGAATTACTGAAGACTTCTGGTCTGTGTTTTTTGGTATAATTGAGAGCACAGAGGGAGCTTGATTTCTCTGTCTTATGATTTGAAGGTGAAGACAAGAGCCTGCAGGGCTCTGTCAGAGTTATGGGCATGCTCAACATAGGCTTCAAAAAATCTAATTCCCACAAAACCTTACAAGGCTGAATTGCTTACCTGAATATAAAAGATTTACTTTCGCTAAATCACTTAATGTACATTTCACTTAATTACATTTTTTGAGATTGGAAGCTTTGGAAAACTCAAACCTTTCTCTGTTGAGTCACCTTTGGCTATATGTGTACAAGGATCCTCCTTTCCATAAAAATGTGAAAAAAAATGAAACCTAAAAATGATTTTTTTTTTTTTTTATCTAAAATTGATCACTTGCCAAATTAACGCACATACAGAGTCATTAAAATCTAATAATCAGGACTCTCAGATTTCGGGACATGACTGTTTAATAATGGAGCATTAAAGTGTTTTAGCAGAGGTTTGACAATGTATCAGGTTGTCTCCTAAACTTCTTATTCAGACTTAACGCAGATGAAACCCAGCCAAAAAATACATTATACTTAAGCTCGAGCCTTACTTTATGATGAACCAGATCCAGCTGCCATAGGAAAATTTTCTATTTATACATAGCATAAAAAAACTGGAAGATGCTTGTGTTTTCTTAGTCTGGTCTATAATTTTTTTTTTTTTCATCATCCATTTAGTCTGCCAAGTGCATTTATTGTACATAAGATCATGTCCCAATGACAAAACTCCTGCGACTCTACGTGTTTGTCAATCCTCCTAACATCACCAAAATGTAACATCAATGAAAGGGAAGTCATTGTGCTGATTCTTTGAAGTGTGTGGAGCCCTGAGCCTGTCTGGCTGGATTGGAACCCCATTTCAAAACCCATCAAGTGCTTCAGTGTAACTTTTTATACTGACAAAATTTGCAGGTCTCAGTGGAGGAAGCTGCTTCATAGATCCTTTACTGTCTGGGCTTATGAGGACAGAACTCATTTCTAAGTAGTATTATAGAGCAGAGAGAAGGAGACGGAGTTTGTCCATTGTGCTTTTTTGCCGTTCCAGCTGCTACAGCAACAGAATTTCAAAATGTATCAAAGACAAATGAATCTTTCATAACTTACCACAATATTATTTAGTATTAACCCCTTAACGCAAAACGGTATACATGCACATCAGCACTAGGGTCAGCGTGTGGAGGAAGCTCAGTAAATGAGTGCCTTCCACACACAGTAAATGCCGACTATAAAGTATAGCTGCCATCTGTGTCTAACAGCAGCATCCAGGTGAGCACTGGTTGACAGCTGAGCAGCGATTCCTGCTGTTAGCCATCTAGATGCTGCTGTCAAGCTCTGACAGATTAATTTAAATAGAGAGTTTGCCGGTTTCCATCGTCCCTCCGCAACAGGATCATGGGGCACTGATGAGTTACCATGGGGTTATCTTGGCACTCCTGTGAAGCTCAGCTATAGGCTGTGCTTCATAGGAGAGTGCAGAGGTATTGTAGTGCAGAATATAGTATAAATAATTAAATGATCACAGGTTCAAGGTCACTAAAGGAACTAAAAAAAATTAGAAAAAAGGTTTTTAAAAACAAAAAAATTAAAATCATTGCATTGGTATATTAAAATATAAAATTAATTAACTTATGTGGTGAACTCTGTAAGGAGAAACTTTGAAAAATCACTGTGGGGTTTTTTGGTCACTACTCCTTCATTAAAATGCAAGAAAAAATGTATTGAAATGTCACGTATATGCCCGAATTTGATACAGTGACAGTCAGCTCACAATAGCAAATATAACCCCCACAAACATATTTGTGGTGATGTAACAGGTTGGGGGATGCAGTGACGGACAGGAGACAGAGCAAGGGTTAACAAATTTAATTAACAGTGGGATACTCCACGCAGGGAGGTAAACAGTTAAACGGGGGAATAGGCTGTTCAAATGCAAATAATATGTGGGGTAAAGGTACAGTAGAAAGAATAATGGCAGTTCTTTTTTGGATTAACTTATACTGTCAGTAGATCCTCAGAGCAGAGCCGTGGATGTTGCAGAGCGGTTGATGGCACCCACAATGGCTGATGCGACGCTTGACTGATGATGTCCTGCAGGCAACGAGGATCTGTCTTCTGGCAGCAGCGTCTGGCGTCTGATACATTCAGCAGAGTCCTTAGTCCATATACTGATGTGGCCGGAAGAGTATAGGCCACTGCACGGTTTGGGCCTGACGTGGCCCAGCTGATATGCACTGGGGGGTCAGATGGCGGTTCCACACCCGGCTTCTCTTGGGTGACACGTGCACAGTACTCACATGCCCAGAGCAATAGGCACCTTGCTGAGTGGTGACCAACGGGTACTCTGCACGTCTCTGCTCACAGTCTCTGCTAGCGACGGTGGGGAGGCTCGGGCGCGGGCCTGCACTGTACCGGTGCTTGAGGGACTGAGCACTCACTTCTCCCTGCTGCGTGCTGTTTCTTCCGGCCAGATCTGACTGTGGCTGCAAGCGTTTTAGCCACACCCCTTGCTTCCAGATACAAAGATTGGTCCGGTGTTGTGAATGGGTTTGAGATGAATTCTGAGCAGAGGCTCCCTCTGGTGGTTACAAGCGGTGCTAGTGAAGATTGTGAGGACTGGGAATCAGGTGTTACTGACTGGTCTTATATAAGGGAGTCACCTTCCCATCAGGGTTGCCGGTGATCAATTGTTCTGGTCTGAATCCTTTATTCCAGTTTCCCTTGTAGCCTGCTGTGTCGTGTCTGCATCTCCTGCTAACAGATAAGACATTTTCTTCTTTTGTGTTTGTGCTATATTTTTGCATTTTGTCCTGCACTTCTGTGGGGGCCTTCAGGGTCCCCTCCGGGGGCTTCTGCCCTCTCAGTTTTGTTCAGCCACTGATGTTTGTACTTTTGCTTTTTCCAGTTTTTTTAGTGGCTGCTGTTTTGATTTTGTTACACCAGAGAACTAATTTAGGTGGTAGAGGTCGTGTGATCTCAGGTGATTTTGAAATTAGTAGAGTTGGTGCTTTTCAGGGTTTTCTGGGATTGCAGTAAGTACCCTTCCTATCCTTTTCTATTTAGTTAGTTTGGGCCCCAGCGTTTGCTCATACTATTTTCTTTCTGTGTCAGTATTTCATCTTGTCTAACCGCCATTACATGTTTGGGGGCTTTCTATTATCTTTGGGGTTCTGCTCCGGGGCAGATAGCTTTCCTATATCTATCTTTAGGTGTAGTTAGTTTCTCAGGCTGTGACGAGGCGTCTAGGACCAACGTAGGAACGCTCCACGGCTGCCTCTAGTTGTGGTGGTTAGTCAGGGTACTGCAATCTCATAGATTCCAACTGCTCTGGTGTATTGCCTTTTTTACCTGCACTCCTCAGCTACCGAAACATAACAGTATCACCAGCCCAAAAAATTGAAAATTGTATGGTACTCACAGAAGGGAAAAAATATTGTCAGAGTTGTCAGAGATATTTTTCTGTTTGTTGCATTTTTTTTTTTTTTTTTCCCTCTGTATCTCTGGGTGCTGGGGAGGATCTTTTCTCTCAATGGAGTTTGCACAGTTGTCTGGCCGTGTGGATCAGCTTGCCACTGAGGTTCAGAGTATTGCTACCTATCTTGCTAGGTTGCCTGTTGTGGAACCTAGGATCCCCATGCCAGATTTGTTTTTAGGGGATCGAGCTAAGTTTCAGAATTTCAAAAATAATTGTAAATTGTTTTTTGCCTTAAAATCTAAGTCCTCAGGGAACGCAGCGCAGCAGGTTCAAATTATCATCTCTCTCCTGCGCGGCGATCCTCAGGATTGGGCTTTTTCCCTGATACCTGGGGATCCTGTTTTGAGTGATGTTGATGCATTTTTTCAGGCCTTGGGGTTATTGTACGATGAGCCTAATGTCACTGATCAAGCTGAGAAAGCCTTGTTGGCATTAAATCAGGGGCTTGATGACGCTGAGTTATACTGTCAGAGATTCCGTAGGTGGGCAGTCCTGACCAAATGGAATGACGACGCTTTGGCAGCCCTTTTCCGGAAGGGTCTGTCAGATAATGTAAAGGATGTTATGGTGGGATTCCCTGTCCCCTCTGGTCTCAATGATTCTATGTCATTAGCGATTCAAATTGACAGACGTTTGCGTGAGCGGAGAAGTATGCGTGGTATGGTGTTGCCTTGTGAACCAGCTTCTGAACCCATGCAGTGTGATAGAGTGGTGTCTGGGGCACAGCGTCATGAGTTTCGAAAGCGCAATGGGTTATGTTTCTACTGTGGTGATGCCTCTCATGCTATTTCAGTCTGCCCTAAGCGGGGAAGACGTTTTGCACGCTCAGTTGTCTTGGGTAGTGTTCAGACTAAGTTTTTATTAACTGTCACTCTGATATGCTCTCTGTCCTCATTTTCTGCTCAGGCTTTCGTTGATTCTGGAGCAGCTATTAACCTGATGGATTATGATTTTGCTAAACGTTGTGGATTTCCCTTGATACCCCTACAGAAGTCTATTCCCCTACTGGGGATCGATTCTACCCCTTTGGCTGAGAATAAACCCCAGTTTTCTACTCAGGTGATAATGAGGGTTGAACCTGATCACCAGGAGTGCTGCAAATTTTTGGTTCTGTATAATCTGCATGACATTATCGTGCTGGGTTTTCCTTGGTTACAGTCTCATAATCCTGTTTTGGATTGGAAATCTGTGTCTGTAACCAGTTGGGGCTGCCAATGTGTTAATACCAACACTCCTGTTTTTTTCTGCCTCCCCCCAGGCTCAGGATGTTCCTGACTTTTTGATTGATTTTTCTGATGTGTTTAGCGAAAGTAAATCTGCATCCTTGCCTCCCCATAGGAGCTATGACTGCGCTATTGAATTAGTGCCGGGTAGTAAATTCCCTAAAGGTCGCCTTTTTAACTTGTCTGTACCTGAACATGACGCTATGCGGTCTTATATCAAGGAATCATTGGAGAAGGGTCATATCAGACCATCCTCTTCACCCTTAGGTGCCGGTTTTTTCTTTGTGGCCAAAAAGGATGGTTCATTAAGGCCGTGTATTGATTATCGTCTCTTGAACAATATTACTGTGAAATATCAATACCCGTTACCCTTGATTTCTGACCTGTTTTCCAGGGTGAAAAACGCTACTTGGTTTACCAAGCTTGACCTCAGGGCGGCGTATAACCTTATTCGCATTAAGCACGGGGATGAATGGAAGACGGCATTCAATACCCCTGAAGGGCATTTTGAGTACCTGGTGATGCCCTTTGGGCTCACTAATGCTCCTTCCGTCTTCCAGTCCTTCATGAATTACATTTTCAGGGATTTTGTGGACAAATTTCTGATTGTTTATTTGGATGATATCTTGATTTTTTTCTAATGACTGGGACTCTCATGTGAAACATGTTCGAACTGTATTCCAGATTTTGAGAGAGAATGCTCTGTATGTGAAGGGATCAAAGTGTCTTTTTGGCGTACAGAGGATCTCATTTCTGGGATTCATTTTGTCCCCATCTGTTATTGAAATGGACCGGTCAAGGTTCAGGCCATCTGTGATTGGGTCCAACCTACTTCATTAAAGGCTCTTCAGAGATTTTTGGGTTTTGCCAATTTTTATCGTAAATTTATTGGTAATTTCTCGGTTATTGTTAAACCATTAACTGATTTGACCAGAAAGGGTTCTGATGTGGTGAATTGGCCTCCTGAGGCAGTCGCTGCATTTCAGGAACTTAAGCAGAGATTCACTTCTGCTCCTGTTCTACGGCAGCCTGATGTTTCTCTGCCATTTCAGGTGGAGGTTGATGCCTCTGAAATTGGGGCAGGTGCCGTTTTGTCCCAAAAAGATCCAGAGACCTCTAAAAATAACCCTTGTGCCTTTTTCTCTCGAAAATTTTCTCCTACTGAACGTAATTATGACGTGGGTAATCGGGAGTTATTGGCCATGAAGTGGGCTTTTGAAGAGTGGAGACATTGGCTGGAGGGAGCCAAACATCAGGTGGTGGTCCTTACGGACCATAAGAATCTGGTCTATCTGGAATCTGCCAAGCGACTCAATCCTAGACAGGCCAGGTGGGCCTTGTTTTTCACACGTTTTAATTTTGTGGTTTCCTTTCTTCCTGGCACTAAGAATGTTAAGGCGGATGCCCTCTCGAGGAGTTTCCTTGCGGACTCTCCTGAGTTATCTGATTCTTCTGTTATTTTGAAAGAGGGTGTAGTTCTTTCCGCCATCTCGCCCAATTTGAGACTTGCTCTGGAGGGGTGTAAGGAGGATAGGCCCGAGTGCTGCCCTGTTGGAAAATTGTTTGTCCCGGACCAGTGGAAAAAGAGTGTGATGTCTGAGATTCATTGTTCCGCGTTGGCTGGGCATCCCGGAATTTTTGGTACCAGAGACTTGGTTAGTCGGTCCTTTTGGTGGCCTACCTTGTCTCGTGATGTCAGGGAATTTGTGCAGTCCTGCGGGACTTGCTCTCGCTCCAAGCCTTGCTCTCGCTCTAGTGGTTTGTTGATGCCATTGCCTGTGCCCAAGAGACCATGGACCCATATCTCTATGGATTTCATTTCCGACCTTCCTGTTTCTCAGAGAATGACCACCATCTGGGTAATTTGTGATAGGTTTTCCAAGATGATACATCTTGTGCCATTACCTAAGTTGCCTTCCTCCTCTGAATTGGTGCCGTTGTTCCTTCAGCACGTGGTTCGTTTACACGGCATTCCTGAGAACATTGTGTCTGACAGAGGAGTCCAGTTTGTTTCCAGATTTTGGAGGACTTTTTGTTCTAAACTGGGTGTTCAATTGTCTTTCTCCTCGGCATTTCATCCTCAGACCAATGGTCAAACTGAGAGAACAAACCAGACATTGGAGACTTATCTAAGATGCTTTGTGTCTGCTGATCAGGATGACTGGGTCTTTTTTTGCCTTTGGCTGAGTTTGCTCTTAATAATAGGGCTAGCTCTGCTACTTTGATGTCTCCGTTTTTCTGTAATTCTGGGTTTCACCCTCGATTTTCTTCAGGACAGACGGAGGCTTCTGTCTGTCCAGGTGTTGACTCTGTTGTGGAGCGTATGCAACTGATTTGGGACCAGGTAGTGGAGAGGTTGTCCCTCTCTCAGGAGAGGGCCCAGCGGTTTGCTAACCGGCATAGGACTGATGGTCCTCGGTTTAAAGTGGGGGACTTGGTCTGGTTGTCCTCAAAGAATATTCCTATGAGAGTAGCATCTCCTAAATTTAAGCCTAGGTTCATTGGACCTTATAAGATCATGGAGATTCTTAATCCTGTTTCTTTTCGTTTGCTTCTTCCAGGGACATTTAAGATCCATAACGTGTTCCACAAGTCCTTGTTGAAGAGGTTTGTTGAGCCAGTGGTTCCTGCTGCTGTGCCTCCTGACCCTGTTTTGGTTGAGGGCAATCTGGAGTATGTGGTTGAGAAAATATTGGATTCTCGTTTTTCTAGACGGAAACTCCAGTATTTGGTTAAATGGAGAGGTTATGGTCAGGAAGACAATTCTTGGGTGTTTGCTTCGGACATCCATGCTAGGAGACTTATCCGTGCGTATCATAGAACTCATCCTGACCGACCTGGTTGCTCAAATGAGGGTTCGGTGACCCCTCCTCAAGGGGGGGGTACTGTTGTGAATGGGTTTGAGATGAGTTCTGAGCAGAGGCTCCCTCTGGTGGTTACAAGCGGTGCTAGTGAAGATTGTGAGGACTGGGAATCAGGTGTTACTGACTGGTCTTATATAAGGGAGTCACCTTCCCATCAGGGTTGCCGGTGATCAATTGTTCTGGTCTGAATCCTTTATTCCAGTTTCCCTTGTAGCCTGCTGTGTCGTGTCTGCATCTCCTGCTAACAGATAAGACATTTTCTTCTTTTGTGTTTGTGCTATATTTTTGCATTTTGTCCTGCACTTCTGTGGGGGCCTTCAGGGTCCCCTCCGGGGGCTTCTGCCCTCTCAGTTTTGTTCAGCCACTGATGTTTGTACTTTTGCTTTTTCCAGTTTTTTTAGTGGCTGCTGTTTTGATTTTGTTACACCAGAGAACTAATTTAGGTGGTAGAGGTCGTGTGATCTCAGGTGATTTTGAAATTAGTAGAGTTGGTGCTTTTCAGGGTTTTCTGGAATTGCAGTAAGTACCCTTCCTATCCTTTTCTATTTAGTTAGTTTGGGCCCCAGCGTTTGCTCATACTATTTTCTTTCTGTGTCAGTATTTCATCTTGTCTAACCGCCATTACATGTTTGGGGGCTTTCTATTATCTTTGGGGTTCTGCTCCGGGGCAGATAGCTTTCCTATATCTATCTTTAGGTGTAGTTAGTTTCTCAGGCTGTGACGAGGCGTCTAGGACCAACGTAGGAACGCTCCACGGCTGCCTCTAGTTGTGGTGGTTAGTCAGGGTACTGCAATCTCATAGATTCCAACTGCTCTGGTGTATTGCCTTTTTTACCTGCACTCCTCAGCTACCGAAACATAACAGTCCGGGCTCTTAAGCTTTCCCCCGGACAACAGAGGAAACAGCTCGACCGTTCCGGACCCGGCGCAGAACAGGTATCCTCAGCATGGTCCTTCTTCTTACAGTGACACAGGCAAAAATTTATTTTTACAAAGAAATTAAACTTATTAAAAAAAAAATATTATTTAAGTTTGGTATCGCTGTAAGCAAACTAACTTGAAGAATCCTGTTTCTAGGTCATTTTTACCATACAAAGAATGCTGTAAAACAATAATGGCATTTTTTTCACCATTTCATCCAACTTTTTTACGACGTGTCAGTCAAAATTCAAAACTCACCCCACAAAGAAACAAGCTCCCATTGACTGTCAATGGAAAATAAAAAAAGAAAAAAGCTATGGTTTTAGGAAAAGAAGGGTAAAAATACAAGCTGACATCCTTTTTTCATGTATCTTAACCCCTTTATTCCATCAGACATACTATTCCGTCCATGTGACCCTGGACCTAATTCCCATGGACGGAATAGTACGTCATGGGCGATCAGCTGCGCTCCCGGGGGAGCGCAGCTGATCACATGCCGGGTGTCAGCTGATTATCACATCTGACACCCGTGACTGTGTGTCAGGAGTGGTCACGGACCGCTCCCGGCACATTAACCCCTGGCACACCGCGATCAAACATGATCGCGGTGTACTTGGGGCACAGGGGAGGATCGCGCAGGGTGGGGGCTCCCTGCGTGCTCCACTGAGACACTCAGAGCAGCGCGATTTGTCGCGCTGTTCCGAGGGTCCGTCCTCCCTCCAGGTCCCCGGATGCAAGATGGCGCCGGGGTCCTGCAGGGAGGCGGCTTCCTCAGTGCCTGCTGAGAGCAGGCGCTGAGGAAGCCTGCAGCGATGCCAGAGCAATCGATGGTGTGACAGAGTGCTGTGCACACTGTCACACCAGCGATCTGCTAAAATACAGTGATGTCCCACCCTGGGACAAAGTAAAAAAGTAAAAAAAATAAAATAAAAAATGGTAAAAAAAAAATCATAAAAAAAAAAAAATATTCCCCAATAAATTCATTTTTTCCTGTAAATAAAAAAAACAAAACAATAAAAGTACACATTTGGTATCGCCGCGTCCGTAACGACCCCCCTATAAAACTGTCCCACTAGTTAACCCCTTTAGTGAACCCCTTAAACAAAAAAAAAAAACGAAGCAAAAAATCAATGCTTTATCATCATACCGCTGAACAAAAAGTGGAATAACACGCGATCAAAAAGACCGATATAAATAAACATGGTACCGCTGAAAACGTCATCTTGTCCCGCAAAAAACGAGCCATCATACAGCATCATCAGCGAAAAAATAAAAAAGTTATAGCTCGCAGAATAAAGCGATGCAAAAATAATTTTTTATATAAAATTGTTTTCATTCTATAAAAGCGCTAAAACATAAAAAAAATGATATAAATGAGGTATCGCCGTAATTGTACTGACCCGAAGAATAAAACTGGTTTATCAATTTTACCACACGCGGAATGGTATAAACGCCTCCCCCAAAAGAAATTCATGAATTGCTGATTTTTGTTCATTCTAACCTCCCAAAAATCGAAATAAAAAGCGATCAAAAAATGTCACGTGCTCAAAAATGGCACCAATAAAAACGTCAACTCGTACCGCAAAAAATAAGACCTCACATGACTCTGTGGGCCAAAATATGCAAAAATTATAGCTCTCAAAATGTGGTGATGCAAAAAACTATTTTTTGCAATAAAAAGCGTCTTTTAGCGTGACAGCTGCCAATCATAAAAACCCGCTATAAATAGTAAATCAAACCCCCTTTTATCACCCCCTTAGTTAGGGAAAAATAATAAAATTAAAAAAATGTATTTATTTCCATTTTCCCGTTAGGGTTAGGGTTGCAGCTAAAGTTAGGGTTAGGGTTGGCGCTAACGTTAGGATTAGGGTTAGGGTTGGGATTACGGTTAGGGGTGTGTTAGGGTTAGGTTTGTGGTTAGGTTTGGGACTAGGGTTAGGGGTGTGTTGGGGTTAGGGTTGGTGTTAGAATTGGGGGGTTTCTGCTGTTTAGGCACATCAGGGGCTCTCCAAATGTGACATGGCGTCTGATCTCAATTCCAGCCAATTCTGCGTTGAAAAAGTCAAACTGTGCTCCTTCACTTCTGAGCTCTGCCATGCGCCCAAACAGTAGTTTACCCCCACATATGGGGTATCAGCATACTCTGGACCCCAAGAGTTATTGTGCAATTTGTCCTATTTCTCCTGTTACCCTTGGGAAAATAAAAAACTGGGGGCGACAAAATCATTTTTGTAAAAAAAAAATCATTTTTTTTGTTTTTACGGCTGTATGTTATAAAACTTCTGTGAAGCACTTGGGGCTTCATAGCGCTCACCACACTTCTAGATAAGTTCCTTGTGGGGTCTATTTTCCAAAATGGGGTCACTTGTGGGGGTTTCCACTGTTTAGGCGCATCAGGGGCTCTCCAAATGCGACATGACGCCCCCAGACCCTTCCATCAAAGTCTGCAATCCAAAACATCACTACTTCCCTTCCGAGCCCCGACGTGCGCCCATACAGTAGTTTACTCCCACATATTGGGTATCAGCATACTCAGGACAAATTGGACAACAACTTTTGGGGTCCAATTTCTCCTGTTACCCTTGTGAAAATAAAATATTGGGGCAAAAAAATCATTTTTGTAAAAAAAAAAAAAGAGATTTTTTATTTTTACGGCTGTACGTTATAAACTTCTGTGAAGCACTTTGGGGTTCAAAGTGCTTACCACACATCTAGATAAGTTCCTTGAGGGGTCTAGTTTCCAAAATGGTGTCATTTATGTGGGGTTTCCACTGTTTAGGCAGATCAGGAGCTCTCCAAACACGACATGGCATCCAGCCAATTCTGCGTTGAAAAAGTCAAACGGCGCTCCTTCCCTTCCAAACTCTGCCATGCACCAAAACAGTGGTTTACTCCCACATAGGGGGTATCAGCACACTCAGGACAAATTGCACAATAACTTTTGGAGTCTTTTTACCCTTGGGAAAATAAAAATTGGGGTGAAAAGATCAATTTTGTGGAAAAAATATGATTTTTTAATTTTACGGCTCTACGTTATAAACTTGTGTGAAGCACTTGGGGGTTCAAATTGCTCACCAAAGATCTAGATAAGTTCCTTAGGGGGTGTAGTTTCCCAAATGGGGTCACTTGTGGGGGGTTTCCACTGTTTAGGCACATCAGGGGTTCTCCAAATGCAACATGGCGTCCAATCTCAATTCCAGCCAATTTTGGTTGGAAAAAGTCAAATGGTGCTCCTTCCATTCCGAGCTCTGCCATGCGCCCAATCAGTGGTTCCCCCCCACATATGGGGTATCAGCGTACTCAGGACAAATTGGACAACAAATTTTGTGGTCCAATTTCTCCTGTTACCTATGGGAAAATAAAAAATTAGTGACTAAGAGATAATTTTTGTGGGAAAAAAATAGGATTTTTTATTTTCATGCCCGGGCATTATAAACTTGTGTGAAGCACTTGGGGGTTCAAAGTGCTCACCAAAGATCTAGATAAGTTCCTTAGGGGGTCTAGCTTCCAAAATGGGGTCACTTGTTGGGGTTTCCACTGTTTAGGCTCATCTGGGGCACTACAAACGGAACATGACCCCATCAATGTTTGCATTCCAAAACGTTACTGCTTCCTTTCCAAGCCCTGCCGTGCGCCCAAACAGTCCCCCCCCCACATATGGGGTATCAGCGTACTCAGGACAAACGGGACAACAACTTTTGGGGTTCAATTTCCTTGGGAAAAATCAAAAATTTGGGACAAAAAAATCATTTTTGTGGAAAATTGTTTTTTTTTTTTTTTTTCACACCCAGGCATTATAAACTTTTGTGAAACACTTTGGGGTTCAAAGTGCTCACAACAGATCTATATAAGTTCCTTAGGGGGTCTAGTTTCCAAAATGGTGTCACTTGTGGGGGGTTTCCACTGTTTAGGCGTATCAGGGGCTCTCCAAACACGACATGGCGTCCAATCTCAACTCCAGCCAATTTTAGTTTGAAAAAGTCAAACGGCGCTCCTTCCCTTACGAGCTCTGCCGTGTGCCCAAACAGTGGTTTTTCCCCCACATATGGGGTATTGGCGTACTCAGGAGATATTGCACAACAACTTTATCTGCCCATTTTCTCATTTTACCCTTGTGAAAATAAAAAAGTTTGTAAAAGATCATTTTTGTGGCTAAAAAGTTAAATATTAATTTTTTCCTTCCACGTTGCTTCAGCTCCTGTGAAGCACCTGAAGGGTTATTAAACTTCTTGAATGTGGTTTTGAGTACCCTGAGGGGTACAGTTTTTAGAATGCTGTCACTTTTGGGTATTTTCTGCTATATAGACCCGTCAAAGTGACTTCAAATGTGAGGTGGTCCCTAAAAAAATGGCTTTGTAAATTTTGTTGTAAAAATGAGAAATCACTGGTCAACTTTTAACCCTTATAATTTCCTAACAAAAAAAAATGTTGGTTCCAAAATTGTGCTGATGTAAAGTAGACATGTTCGAAATGTTATTTCTTAACTATTTTGTGTGACATATTTCTCTGTTTTAAGGGAAAAAAATTTCAAAGTTTGAAAATTGCAAAATTTTCAAAATTTTCGCCATATTTGCGTTTTTTTCAAAAATAAACGCAAGGTATATCGAATAAATTTTACCACTAACATGAAGTACAATATGTCACGAGAAAACATTCTCAGAATCGCGAAGATCCGTTGAAGCGTTCCAGAGTTATAACCTCATAAAGAGACAGTGGTCAGAATTGTAAAAATTGGCCCGGTCATTAACGTGCAAACCACCCTTGGGGGTGGAGGGGTTAATGATTGCCCAAATCTTTTTTTTTTAATTTTTTTTGTTACCTTCATGTTTTAACTTACATGGAACCTGTCATCTGATTCACGCAGTGTGAACCACAGAATCGGGATCCAGCTGTGTTATCACAGCCACTTCCATTTTACCCTGAAACTTTGAAATGCCGGCTTGGGACTATGTGTCTCAGCTGACTAGTTTGAGGCAGGTCTATGTGTCTGCCTAGCTAGAGAACTGGCATTATTAGGGCACTAAGTGGGGAGAAGACATGGAGAACCTGCCTTGGACTTGACAGGTCTCTCCCTATAGTCACTGGACCGCTTTTCAGAATGTGTTCTCTGAAATACTGCAGCGCTTTAGAGTAAGACATACACGGCTGCAATAATGCAGCCAGACTGTGATCCATGCTGCCCGTGCTTCAAACAACATGAATCAGATGATGGGTTCCTTTTAGTAGAAAATGTTAAAAAAATATATAATTTAACAGGAACTGGATAAAGTAAAATTTGATCAATGGACTCCGCAGCATTTTTTACCGCCATGGATTTTCTTTTGCGGGAGATCTACAGTGGAAAGGTTTCATGCATATAAAAAAACTAATACTCAAGGATATAATAAGTTCATGTTTGAAATGTATCTGTGACGCCACTTAGAAATTAAGAATCAGAGTATTGGACATTACCTTTAATATTGTCCAGTTCAGATCGGACCTAAAACAACCTAGCAGCAAGAATTTCTAAAAAAAATAATAAAAAGACTTGAAATACTATAAATGTAAAGTTGGCCAAAGCCTGAATTTTCTAGCATGTACTGGTAATCATTGTAATATTTTGACAATTATGCAATGACATTATTCGCAGTTGTTTGGTGGCTTTATGGCTCTTTGTGCCAAAGAATCCGGTGGCTCCACATCATGTGTTCATAGCTGTAAGCAGGTGTGCATGTACTGTATGAATATTGCTCTTTTTCCATTGAACAATGCTGTTATAAAGGGC
>JARQOD010000006.1:330330528-330355158 GCA_033576555.1 Oophaga sylvatica | reverse complement strand
TTTTCTTTTTTTTCTGTTCTTTATTTTATGGTTATTTTAAAAATATATTTTTTTTCCTCACTTTTTTTTTTTACCTTGTCCCAAAATGGAACATCACCTTTCCCTGCTGTGATCGCTGATATGATACTCTGCAATGATTTTGTATTGCAGGGCATAAGATCAGTGCATACAGATAGGAGGCGTGTCAGATCCAGCTCTGAGCATGAGCTTACTGGCCATTATCCCTGGGTGACCCTGCAGCCATCTTTTGGCCCTGAGTCACCATGGAGACAATCGGCACAACGCGATCACAATCTCATTGTGCCGACTGGAGCAGAGAGGGAGCTCCCTCCCACTGCGATGCCCATCAATGTCACGGTCGCTATTGACAGTAGCATTTACTGCAAATGGTGCTAGCACTGATCTTGGGAGTTGCCACAGGGTGTCAGCTCTCATATTGTACATGTACAGTGGATGTTGTGAAGGAGTTAAAGGGGGGTTGTTTTTTGTTGTTTTTTTTGGATCTGAAATCCTGTTGAAACATTGAAATTAAATGTCATTATCAAGAATATCATATTAGGTCTGCTACTTTTCCCAGAAAAAAAGGGCTGGTCTAACTATGGGCGGTATCTCATATGCACATCTCAACATGTGTATTAGTAAACATCAGGTTGTGGTTGTTAAGGTGCAAACAACGCAAGCTTGGTAGTAAGGGCTTGTTCAGATGATATTATGTGTATAAAATCAAATAGCGCAAGGAAAGCTCACTGACCAGTGTTATTGAATAGATCACAAATAGTTCAGAACACAGTTTTTTCACATGGACAGAATGTCCGCAGAAAAAAAAAATTGCAGCATGCACTAGTCTTGTCTGTATTTTAGAGGAGACTTGCCTATCCAAAAAAAACTCAGATGCCAAATGGATGTCATATGTACATACAGATGACACACGGATGGCATAGGAATGGTATGTGGATGAAAATTGTTTATTTCTTATGTATGAAAATCAAACAATTTTTCATGCAGTCATCTGAATTCAGCTTTATAAAGCTTTCATAAGTTTTAAACCTGTAAATGTAATAGTTTTCGAAATTTAGTATATACCACTTGTAGAGATGCATGGCTGCATAACAAATAGCCACGTTCTGGTTTGTCTACTTCATCAGGGTCGCCAACTGTCCTGAAATTCCTTGATAGTCCGTAATAATAGGGCACTTTTTTTCCCGTCCTTTAAAAAATGTTGTTGTTTTTTTAAGCTGGAGAGACTTGTACAGATTTTCATTACTTTATTTATCACCCTTTTACAGTTCACAGTGAAGGCATCTAATGTCTTCATATAGGATGTATGGTCTGTAGACATGTATAACCTATAATCTTAATGATTTATTATGGCCCGCTAATGTATTCGTAAAAAAAAGCTGCCAGTCTGTGATTTTTTGAGAAGCTGTCCCCCCCAAAAAAAAAAAAAAAAAATAAAGTTGGCAACCCTGTATTTCATAGGATACCAAGCAGTCAGGATTTTCTATCTTTAAACCATATATGTAAGATTAAATTATATTAAAAACATTGTACATTGCAGTAAATATATCATGCAAGTGGAAAAAATTGAGGAAACACAATCGGCTGCTCGGCGTCTCTTTATTTCATCATTCAGCTGACTGGGGTGCTGGTTCTGCCAACCTGCAACTTTCTTATAATAATTCAAGCTGCCTAATCTTAGCAGGTCCTTTCCAAATCCCAGTGATGATCCATTAAGCCATCCGTGAACTTAATCAAAATACAATTCAGATCTTTCAAATACCACAATATTGTACATTTTGTGCAAGGACTATAGCCCAGGAGGCATCTCCCTACACAAAGGGCTTAGTTTACAGACCAAACAGAATAGCAAACTAGTACTGGGAATATTCCGCTGTCAAATTTAAAATGATATATGTCATAAATATGCAAGAATTATTTATATTTGTCAGTCAAAACATTTAAATGCACATAGCAGGTACATAAAGGAGAGACAGGCTCATATATGGAGACCGACTACCAGTCAGGAGCAGATTGTGTTCAAAGGACTATTTTACAAACACAAGAGGGAGGAAGAAATACTCTGGAAAAACAAGACGGCAGCTCTGTCGCCTTCCACTTCTGATTTGATCATGGTAGGCGCAATAGGTAAGCTATCACAGAACAGAGCATTAAACTTCCAACACGGCTGCGAGACAAACTTCTTGTTTATCTTACTGGGTTCTCAGCGGTAATTCAGCACTTTTGACCTTGCTGACTGTATGCCTTTCTTGATGCCCTGACTAACATGTAAGTGACACAAACTCTTTTCAAGCCAGGCTATGCCGCTTCAATGTGGCCGCGGGGGATTGGACCTTTTAATGATAGGCACTATCACTTTGCTATGGATGGGGAGAATCTATTCTGGACATCCCTCTTCAAAGATTGTTAGAAAAGAAGAGGGTACAGAAATAGACCAAGGGTTATGCAAACGTGGCGAAGGGGGAAACAAACACGTTGATCTTCTGTCTACAAAGACACAACCTATTTTGTGTTCTGCAAGTGAAACAACTACTGGCAGACCAGGAAAATTATAGATAAAATGACATCATGACTCTATGACAAACACAGCTCTGCAGCTTTTTTACCTGATGTTTTTCAAAGTTTGCAACAATATAAGAAATTGAGATTTCTGGTCAAACTCCTAGAACATGTACTGTTCTCAAAGAATCTGACCAAGCTTACATAATGAAAGCTACAAAGCCCAAATTGCATCACAATACTATGACGTCTTGTACCAAATACCAAACACAGCTCTGCAGCTTTTTACCCAATATTTTGTAAAGTTTGCAATGACATGAAATATTGAGATTTCTTCTTCCCAAACTTCTAGTACATATATTGTTCTCAAAGCATCTGACCAATCTTACGTAGAAAAAGCAACAGAGCCCTCGTGACAGGTCAGTCATAGAATTACATAAAACGCCTCTCATCCGCTCTCCTGCACGGCTTTGTTTTGCTGCTGTCAGGAAATGACATGTGAGCAGCCAACTGGCAGATGTCTGCCTATCTCTTCCTTTCCCGGAGAAGATCACAGAGCAATGCTGGAAGGTGGTTATTTTTCTGGCAGAAGCGCTTAAGACTGGCTGTTCCTGCTGGAGAGACTCCCGCTTGTGCAGTAGACTTGCCTTTCCTGCCAGGAGCATGAGAGGTCTTCCCTTATTTTGGAAAATTCCTGGACAAATCGAGAAAAGTAGACAAGTGTGTTTTCCGTGTTGGGGTGTTGGTTAGCCATTAAAAGGTATCAACCACTGAGGACTCTCAATTCTAAATATTTTTCTATCTACTGGCTAACACGGTACAAAGATACACATCTCTCCTATTTTCCGTGTTGCACATTTTGAGAGGAAGACACATTTTTACCAGTCCATCAGTTGCTAATAAAAAGGGCCCAAGGTCTGACTGTTTTAGGTTTAAGAAGTATTTGTACATTTAGGTATTAGATTTTAATGTTACACTGATTAGTGATTTATTATACATTTCAGATTATATTTAGTTATTCTACAGAAAAAGAATCATCATTATTCATTACGCAATATTATTTCTGTTCCATAACCTAAAATATTACATTAAGTTTGAAAGATGCATAATTGAAAAGGTTTCATACTAAGACAAATGAAATGCCACTTCATAATACTGTATATACGAACATAATAGAAATAATCATGTATCAATAATGAATAATTGCTCATAAATAATTTACTCTACTTTTTTTTACAGCTTACCATTAGCTACTGCGGAAAAAATACTTACCGTATATACTCGTGTATAAGCCGACCCCCTAATTTTGCCACAAAAAACTGGGAAAACTTATTGACTCATGTATAAGCCGGGTGTATAAACTGCCCTCCTGCTCTGTGCTGCCCCGTCCTTCTCCTTGCTCCCCCATCCAGCTCTGTGTTCCCCCATTCTCCTCTGTACTCCCCCCCTCCTGCTCCGTCCTCCCCATTCCTTCTCCATCCTCCTGTGCCCCCCCGTCCTGCTACGTGCTCCTCTGTGCCCTCCATCCTCTCCCCCCGTCCTGCTCCGTGCTCCTCTGTGCCCTCCATCCTCCCCCCGTCCTGCTCCGTGCTCAATGTCCTCCTCCATGCTTCCCCGTCCTCCATTCTCCCCCGGTCCTCCTCCATGCTTCCCCCGTCCACCGTTCTCCCCCCCGTCCTGCTCCATGCTTCCCCCGTCCTCCTCCATGCTTCCCCCATCCTCCGTTCCCCCCCGTCCTCCTCCATGCTTCCCCGTCCACCGTTCTCCCCCGTCCTGCTCCATGCTTCCCCCGTCCTCCGTTCTCCCCCCGTCCTCCATGCTTCCCCCGTCCACCGTTCTCCCCCCCGTCCTGCTCCGTGCTCCTTGTCCTCTCCTCCATCATACTCACCCCTCCCCGTGCCATCGCTGAACGTCCCTGCAATCCTGCGTTCTCCCCGGCTTCCTGCAGCTCTCCAGCGCTGAGCGGTGACGTAATACCGCTCATTAAGGCCATGAATATGGACGCCACGCCTATGGGAGTGGCGTCGCGTCCATATTAAATGACCTTAATGAGCGGGTATTACGTCACCGCTCAGCGCTGGAGAGCTGCAGGAAGCCGGGGAGAGCTGCAGGAAGCTGGGGAGAACGCAGGATTGCAGGGACGTTCAGCGATGGCACGGGGAGGGGTGAATATGATGTCCCAGCCACTGGCTCCTGCCGCGGCATCCCCTCCCCCGCTGGTTTCTGCCCTATGACTCGTGTATAAGCCGAGGGGGCATTTTCAGCACGAAAAAAGGTGCTGAAAATCTCGGCTTATACACGAGTACATACGGTATATGACCTGCAAACAGTTGCATAATCATATACATGGGATACAGAAGTATCACATCCACTTATTCAGAGGTGTGATCTGAAGCTCTTGGGTCCCTGTGTAAAGTTGGTAACAGGACCTCCAACTACCGATGATCACCGCTATGTCTTCTTATGTGTCTGAGAGGACTTTGGGGCTTCTCGGAGTACGATCCTGCGATGTGGCTTCTGTATGCAGCTGAAGACTATGCCCATAACAGAGGAGCAAAGTTTTCAGTTGCAATTGCCAGAAGCACCGTGGGACCGTACCCGATTCAGGGTCTCTGCACCTCCTTTCCTGTGCACCTCTATAGCTATGCTAAAGCACTTACTCCTTTCTTGTTTCTAGTGCATCTTAGATAGCTGGACTGGGTTCATACACCTGCAAAATACTTCTTGTAGCCCTAGAATACATTATGGAACCAACCCCTTTTTAAAATGAAGTTTGTCCAGGGAACCTCTCTAAGGCATATCTGTGCCTCGGTTAGTTCTGAACTCACTGCACTGCTGCGTGTGATTATGAGAGCAGACTGTCAGTCATTACATGTCTCACACTGGTAATATCCCATTTTGTTTAAAATAATCTCTGGAGACAGATTCTGAGGGAGATCTATGTCCGGCCCATAGATCTTAACAGCTCATTTACATATAAGAAAAATGTGAATATCTCTGGAATACGACATCAGATCACAGATATCAAGATATCATTTTATTCACCTTCCTGTGTGCCCATATGGCTTAGGAGGGTTGTTCCTACTGACAGATTCTGCTGTAATAAGACACATGGACAGGGTTTCTGTCCAGAGACAACCTCTTTATGGCTTAATATAACTGGAGAGGTCTATTAAAACTGAACCTCTGGTTTGTAGCCATTTTATATATTAGTGAACACAGTAAAACTGTTGGGGCTTTGCAGTCCATTTAATGCAGCCTGTATTCTATGAATGAATAAATGTACAATTCCCTATAGTTCTGCATAGATGTTATCAGATCGCCCCCATAAAAAGAAGGAATAATAAAGCGATATTTGAGAATCACACATACTATAATTCCCTTTACGGTGACTCCAATCTTCACTTATGAAATATCCAAAAGATAAATTATACATTGCTATTAAAAGCATATAAATCGTGGCTATCAGGTATTTTACTGCCCATGACCCATATTTGTATAAATTCCCAATGCTTTCCCGTTAAAGCTAAGAGATCAATTGACACTGGAAAAAAAATAGTTCTTGGAATTCGATCACTCAGGGTCATAGGTTTCAGTTTTCCCCAAGAGGATTTAAGTCAAAATAGATGATGCGTGGAGTATTGACACATTCTCAAATCCAGGCAATGGATTACCAGGACTGAGTAATCCACGGCAGCACAATGTGCTACTTTAGCTGTAATTTGGGAAAAATTGTTCCAAAATCATTTCACTAAATCCCCTTTTTAATTCTGCCCCCACAATGTGTCACTTAATCAGGAATATTACAGAGGCAGCTGAGGCAGGCAGCTGATACAGATCCAGCTATAATGATATTATCCTGAAGAGAGCAGAAATACGCAGGAAGGCGGTTTATCCATGTACACTGGGTGCAGATCTGTCAGTGTGTGAAAACAATATGCCAGTCCATGTCCACATTTTACTATATTTGGTGAATATTTTTCCCAGCAATATGCGCTCCTGCATGACATTATACCCGAGGAAGACTCTAAGAAGTCGAAACCTTTTGTGTACTAGTTTTAAATAAAAATCATCCTTTAACTCCTTCACTCCCGAGGGTGGTTTGCACGTTAATGACCGGGCCAATTTTTACAATTCTGACCACTGTCTCTTTATGAGGTTATAACTCTGGAACGCTTCAACAGATCTTCGCGATTCTGAGATTTTTTCTCGTGACATATTGTACTTCACGGTAGTGGTAAAATTTCTTCGATATAACTTGCGTTTATTTTTGAAAAAAACGCAAATATGCCGAAAATGTTGAAAATTTTGCAATTTTCAAACTTTGAATTTTTATTCCATTAAAACAGAGAAATATGTCACATAAAATAGTTAATAAATAACATTTCCCACATGTCTACTTTACATCAGCACAATTTTGGAACCAAAATTTTCTTTTTGTTAGGAAATTACAAGGGTTAAAATTTGACCAGCGATTTCTCATTTTTACAAAATTTACAAAGCCATTTTTTTTTAGGGACCACCTCACATTTGAAGTCACTTTGAAGGGTCTATATGGCAGAAAATACCCAAAAGTGACAACATTCTAAAAATTGCACCCCTCAAGGTACTCAAAACCACATTCAATAAGTTTAATAACCCTTCAGGTGCTTCACAGGAGCTGAAGCAACGTGGAAGGAAAAAATGAACATTTTACTTTTTTAGTCACAAAAATGATCTTTTACAAACTTTTTTTTATTTTCACAAGGGTAAAAGGAGAAAATGGACAGAAAAAGTTTTTGTGCAATTTCTCCTGAGTACGCCAATACCCCATATGTGGGGGAAAACCACTGTTTGGGCACACGGCAGAGCTCGTAAGGGAAGGAGCGCCATTTGACTTTTTCAAACCAAAATTGGCTGGAATTGAGATTGGATGCCATGTCACGTTTGGAGAGCCCCTGATGCGCCTAAACAGTGGAAACCCCCCACAAGTGACACCATTTTGGAAACTGAGACCCCCCTATGGAACTTATCTAGATCTGTTGTGAGCACTTTGAACCCTCAAGTGTTTCACAAAAGTTTATAATGCCTGGGTGTGAAAAAAACAAAAACAATTTTCCACAAAAATAATTTTTTAGCCCCAAATTTTTGATTTTTCCCAACGGAAATTGCACCCCAAAAGTTGTTGTCCAATTTGTACTGAGTACGCTGATACTCCATATGTGGGGGGGGACAGTTTGGGTGCACGGCAGGGCTTGGAAAGGAAGTAATAACGTTTTGGAATGCAGACATTGATGGGGTCATGTTCCGTTTGCAGTGCCCCAGATGTGCCTAAACAGTGGAAACCCCCCACAAGTGACCGCATTTTGGAAACTAGACCCCCTAAGGAACTTATCTAGATCTGTGGTGAGCACTTTGAACCCCCAAGTGCTTCACACAAGTTTATTATGCCCAGGCATGAAAATAAAAAATCCTATTTTTTTCCCACAAAAATTATCTTTGTCACCAATTTTTTATATTCCCAAGGGTAACAGGAGAAATTGGACCACAAAAGTTGTTGTCCAATTTGTACTGAGTACGCGGATACCCCATGTGGAGGGGAACCACTGTTTTGGCAGACGGCAGAGCTCGGAAAGGAAAGAGCGCCATTTGACTTTTTCCAACCAAAATTGGCTGGAATTGAGATTGGACGCCACTGTTGCATTTGGAGAGCCCGTGATGTGCCTAAACAGTGGAAACCCCCCCACATGAGACCCCATTTTGGAAACTTGACCCCCCAAGGAACTTATCTAGTTTTGTGGTGAGCAATTTGAACCCCCAAGTGCTTCACACAAGTTTATAACGTAGAGTTGTAAAATTAAAAAATCATTTTTTTTCCACAAAAATTATCTTTTCACCCCAATTTTCACCTCAAAAGTTATTGTGCAATTTGTCCTGAGTACGTGATATCCCATATGTGGGGGCAAACCACTGTTTGGGTGCATGGCAGAACTCGGAAGGGAAGGAGCGCAGATTGACTTTTTCAACGCAGAATTGGCTGGACGCCATGTCGTGTTTGGAGAGCTCCAGATGTGCCTAAACAGTGGAAACCCCCCACAAATGACACCATTTTGGAAACTAGACCCCTCATGGAACTTATCTAGATGTGTGGTGAGAACTTTGAACCCCAGGTGTTTCACTAAAGTTTATAACGCCCGAGCATGAAAATAAAAAATATATAATAATATATTTTTTCCACAAACATGATTTTTTTGCCCCCAATTTTTTATTTTCCCAAGGGTAATAGAAGAAATTGGACCCCAAGAGTTATTGTGCAATTTGTCCTGAGTACGCTGATACCCAATATGTGGGGGTAAACTACTGTTTGGCTGCATGGCAGAGCACAGATGTGAAGGAGCACCGTTTGACTTTTTCAACGCAGAATTGGCTGGAATTGAGATCAGACGCCATGTCACATTTGGAGAGCCCTGATGTGCCTAAACAGTGGAAACCCTCCAATTCTAACTCCAACCCTAACCCCAACACACCCCTAACCCTAATCCCAACCCTAATTTTAGCCCCAACCCTAACTTTAGCCGCAATCCTAACCCTAATGGGAAAATGGAAATAAATACATTTTTTTAATTTTATTATTTTTCCCTAACTAAGGGGGTGATAAAGGGGGTTTGATTTACTATTTATAGTGGGTTTTTATGATTGGCAGCTGTCACGCTAAAAGACGCTTTTTATTGCAAAAAATAGTTTTTGCATCAACACATTTTGAGAGCTATAATTTTTGCATATTTTGGCCCACAGAGTCATGTGAGGTCTTATTTTTTGCGGTACGAGTTGACGTTTTTATTGGTACCAATTTTAACACGTGACATTTTTTGATCGCTTTTTATTTCGATTTTTGGGAGGTTAGAATGAACAAAAATCAGCAATTCATGAATTTCTTTTGGGGGGGCGTTTATACCGTTCCGCGTGTGGTAAAATTGATAAAGCAGTTTTATTCTTCGGGTTAGTACGATTACGGCGATATCTCATTTATATCATTTTTTTATGTTTTGGCACTTTTATACAATAAAAACAATTTTATATAAAAAAATAATTATTTTTGCATCGCTTTATTCTGCGAGCTATAACTTTTTTTTTTTTTTGCTGATGATGCTGTATAGCGGCTCGTTTTTTGCGAGACAAGATGACGTTTTCAGAGGTACCATGTTTATTTATATCGGTCTTTTTGATCGCGTGTTATTCCACTTTTTGTTCAGAGGTATGATGATAAAGCATTGATTTTTTGCTTTGTTTTTTTTTTTTTTAAGGGGTTCACTAAAGGGGTTAACTAGTGGGACAGTTTGATAGGGGGGTCGTTACGGATGCAGCGATACCAAATATGTGTACTTTTATTGTTTTTTTTTTTTTTATTTACATGAAGAAATGAATTTATTGGGAATGTTTTTTTTTTTCTTTATTTATGAATTTTTTTTTACACATGTGATTTTCATTTTTTTTACTTTTTTAGTTTGTCCCAGGGTGGGACATTGCTGTATAATACCAGATCGCTGGTCTGACAGTGTGCACAGCACTCTGTGAGACCAGCGATCTCACAGGCACTGCTGCAGGCTTTCTCAGCGCCTGCTCTCAGCAGGCAGTGAGGAACCCCTCCTGCAGACCGGCGACCATCTTGGATCCGGGTCTTGCAGGGAGGAAGGCCTCAGAACAGGCGATCACATTGTGCTGTTCTGAGGGTCTCAGGAAGCACGCAGGGAGCCCCTCCCTGCTCGATGCTTCCCTGTGCCCCCAGTACAACCGCGATCATATTTGATCGCGGTTGTGCAGGGGTTAATGTGCCGTGGGCAGTCCGTGACCGCTCCTGGCACATAGTGCCGGGTGTCAGCTGTGATAATCAGCTGACACCGGCCGGATCAGCTGTGCTCCCCCGGGAGCGCAGCTGATCGCATGTGACGTACTATTCCGTCCATGGAATAAGGTCCAGGTCACATGGACGGAATAGTATGTCGGATGGGAATTAAGGGTTAATCTGAATATCGAGTTCCATCATCATCCTTCAGCAGTGCATATTGCTGGAAAACATTCACAAGTGTTATAGCCTATGAAAGCCTGTCTAGTGCTTTCACTAGTTCCAGATCTTTGCAGCAAACTGAATGGAAAGAGGAATGGAGTGATCCATGGAGTGGATCTATAACGCAGTATCTTAAGACACCAAAAAGGTGAGTGGATTGACACTGAGTATATACCTTTGGAAACCAACTACTACACTTAGAAGCCTGCGCTTCCATTTCTCTCCTATAATCCCCTCTTGTTTTACATTTTACTAGAAGAGTAAACTAATGCTCAGAAAATGCTGCATTGCCAAAATCATAGATCATAGAATCATAGAATGGTAGAGTTGGAAGGGACCTCCTGGGTCATCTGGTCCAACCCCTGCTCAAAATGTATTTAAAGGGTATTCCCATCTCCAGATTCTATCCTAGTATGTAATAGGTATAATATTATTATCATTAATATCAGCAAATACTTCCATTTAGAAATGTAATATAGTTCTTCTGATTAGCTATATGTTTACCCATGTGCAGGCCATTGCAGTAGCTTAGGTTTCCATGGCTTCAACCATTCATAGTGACAGTACTCGTAGTGGACGCAACTAATGGATTCTAAGCTACAAGAAAGATAATGGGAGCAGTGTGGTAAGCCGGGAATTGTAACTGTGGCCATTAGTGGTGTTGCCAGCACGTTACCCAAGACATCAGCTAAAGTTTTTTTTTACATATACATATATGAATATCGTATGATTAGATAATTATATAGATACATACATACAGTTGAAACTAGAAGTTTACATACATATTTAACAAGACACACATGCATTTTTTCTCAATATCTGACATGAAATCAGAATAAACCTTTCCTGTTTTAGGTCAATTAGTATAACCATAATTATTAATATTTGCCAAATGCCAGAATAATGAAAGAGAGAGCCAATGTATTAAGGCATTTTTATTACTTCCTCAAAGTCAAAAGTTTACCTACTTTTCATTAGTATTTGGTACCATTGGCCTTAAACTGAATGACTTGGGTCAAACATTTGGGATATCCTTTCACAAGCTTCTCACAATAGTTGGTTGGAATTTGGGCTCATTCCTCCTTACAAACTGGAGGAGGAATGGGTTTGTAGGTCGCCTTGCTCACACCGGCCTTTTCAGCTTTGCCCATAAATTTTCAATAGGATTGAGATCAGGGCTTTGTGATGGCCACTCCAAACCATTGACTTTGTTATCCTTAACCCCTTCATGACCCAGCCTATTTTGACCTAAATGACCTGGCCATTTTTTGCAATTCTGACCAGTGTCCCTTTATGAGGTAATAACTCAGGAACGCTTCAACGGATCCTAGCGATTCTGAGATAGTTTTTTTCGTGACATATTGGGCTTCATGTTAGTGGTAAATTTAGGTCGATAATTTTTGCGTTTATTTGTGAAAAAAATGGAACTTTTGCCAAAATTTTGAAAATTTCGCAATTTTCAAATTTTGAATTTTTATTCTGTTAAACCAGAGAGTTATGTGACACAAAATAGTTAATAAATAACATTTCCCACATGTCTACTTTACATCAGCACAATTTTGGGAACAACAATTTTTTTTGTTAGGAAGTTATAAGGGTTAAAAGTTGACCAGCGATTTCTCATTTTTACAGCAAAATTTACAAAACCATTTTTTTTTAGGGACCACCTCACATTTGAAGTCACTTTGAGGGGTCTATATGGCAGAAAATACCCAAAAGTGACACCATTATAAAAACTGCACCCCTCAAGCTACTCAAAACTACATTCAAGAAGATTATTAACCCTTCAGGTGCTTCACAGGAACTAAAGCAACGTGGAAGGAAAAAATGGACATTTTAATTTTTCCAACAAAATTTTTCTTTTAGCATCAATTTTTTCATTTTTGCATGGGCAACAGTATAAAATGGACCTTAAAATTTGTTGGGCAATTTCTCCTGAGTACACAGATACCTCATATGTGGTCATAAACCACTGTTTGGGCGCACGGCAGGGCTCAGAAGGGAAGGAGCGCCATTTGACTTTTTGAATAGAAAATATGCTGGAATATTTAGCGGTTGCCATGTCGCATTTGGAGAGTCCCTGTGTGCCTAAACATTGGAGCTCCCCCACAAGTGACCCCATTTTGGAAACTAGACCCCCCAAGGAACTTATCTAGATGCAGAGTGAGCACTTTGAACCCCCAGGTGCTTCACAAATTGATCCGTAAAAAAAAGAAAGTACTTTTTTTTCACAAAAATTTTCTTTTAGCCTCAGTTTTTTCATTTTCACATGGGCAACAGGATAAAATGGATCCTAAAATTTGTTGGGCAATTTCTCCTGAGTACACAGATACCTCATATGTGGTCATAAACCACTGTTTGGGCACACGGCAGGGCTCAGAAGGGAAGGAGCGCCATTTGACTTTTTGAATGGAAAATATGCTGGAATATTTAGCGGTTGCCATGTCGCATTTGGAGAGTCCCTGTGTGCCTAAACATTGGAGCTCCCCCACACGTGACCCCATTTTGGAAACTAGACCCCCCAAGGAACTTATCTAGATGCAGAGTGAGCACTTTGAACCCCCAAGTGCTTCACAAATTGATCCGTAAAAAAAAGAAAGTACTTTTTTTTTTCACAAAAATGTTCTTTTAGCCTCAGTTTTTTCATTTTCACATGGGCAACAGGATAAAATGCATCCTAAAATTTGTTGGGCAATTTCTCCTGAGTACACAGATACCTCATATGTGGTCATAAACCACTGTTTGGGCGCACGGCAGGGCTCAGAAGGGAAGGAGCGCCATTTGACTTTTTGAATGGAAAATTAGCTCCAGTCGTTAGCGGACACCATGTCATGTTTGGAGAGCCCCTGTATGCCTAAACTTTGGAGCTCCCCACAAATGACCCCATTTTGGAAACTAGACCCCCTAAGAAACTTATGCAGATGCACAGTGAGCACTTTGAACCCCCAGGTGCTTCACAAAAGTTTATAACGCAGAGCCGTGAAAATAAAAAATCATTTTTTTTTCTCAAAAAAATGATTTTTAGCCCCATATTTTTTATTTTCACAATGGTTACAGGAGAAATTGGACCCCAAAAGTTGTTGTGTAATTTGTCCTAAGTACGCTAGTACCTCACATGTGGGGGAGAACCACTGTTTGGGCACACGTCAGGGCTTGGAAGGGATGTAGTGACGCTTTGAAATGTCGACTTGATGGAATGGTCTGCGGGCGGGCAGAGCCCCTGATGTGCCTAAACAGTAGAAACCCCCCACAAGTGACCACATTTTGTAAACTAGACCCCTCAAGGAACTTAACTAGATGTGTGGTGAGCACCTTGAACCCCCACGTGCTTCACAGAAGTTTGTAATGCAGAGCCGTGAAAATAAAAAATCATTTTTTTCCTTAAAAACTGATTTTTTTAACCCGCAATTTTTTATTTTCACAAGGGTAACAGGAGAAATTGGACCACAAAAGTTGTTGTACAGTTTGTCCTGAGTACACTGGTACCCCATATGTGGGGGGGAACCACTGTTTTGGCGCATGGGAGAGCACAGAAGGGAAGGAGCGCCATTTTGGAATGCAGACTTGATGGAATGTTCTGTGGACGTCATGTTGCGTTTGCAGAGCCCCTGATGTGCCTAAACAGTAGAAACCCCCCACAAGTGACCCCATTTTGGAAACTAGACCCCCCAAGGAGCTTATCTAGATGTGTAGTGAGCACTTTGAACCCCCAAGGGCTACACAGAAGTTTATAACGCTGGGCCATGAAATAAAAAAATATTTTTTCCACAAACATGATCTTTTAGTCCCCAATTTTTTTATTTTCCCAAGGGTAACAGGAGAAATTAGACCTCAAAAGTTGTTGTCCAATTTGTCCTGAGTACGCTGATATCCCATATGTGGGAGAAAACTACTGTATGGGCACACTTCGGGGCTCGGAAGGGAAGTAGTGACGTTTTGAAATGCCGACTTGATGGAATGGTCTGCGGGCGTCATGTTACGTTTGCAGAGTCCCTGATGTGCCTAAACAGTATAAACTCCCCACAAGTGACCCCATTTTGGAAACTAGACCCCGCAAGGAACTTATCTAGATGTGTGGTGAGCACTTTGAACCCCCAAGTTCTTCACAGAAGTTTATAACGCAGAGCCGTGAAAATAAAAAATCATTTTTTTTCCACAAAAATAACTTTTTTAGTCCCCAATTTTTTTTTCCCAACAGTAACAGGAAAAATTAGACCCCCAAAGTTGTTGTGCAATTTTTCCCGAGTACGCTGATACCCCATATGTGGGGTAAACCACTGTTTTGGCACACGTCGGGGCTTGGAATAAAGGGAGCACTGTTTGACTTTTTGAACGCAAAATTTGCAGGAATCAATGGTGGCGCCATGTCGCGTATGGAGACCCCCTGATGTACCTAAATAGTGGAAACCCCTCAATTCTAACTCCAACCCTAACCCCAACACTCCCCTAACCCCAACCCTAACCCCCACACACCCCTAACCCTAATACAAACCCTAACCATAACCCTAACCCCAACACACCCCTAACCCTAATCCCAACTCTAACCATAAACCTAACCACAAGCCTAACCCTAATCCCAACCCTAACCCCAAAACACCCCTAACGCTTATCCCAACCCTAACCCTAATTCCAACCCTAACCCTAATTCCAACCCTAACCCTAATTCCAACCTAACCCTAGTTCTAACCCTAACCCTAGTTCTAACCCTAAGGCTGGGTTCATATTGCGTTTTACCAGCCCGTTCAACACGTAGCGTTGACGGGCTGGTAACGGTATAGCATAACGCGATCGCGTTATGCTATACCCGCTAGTGCAGAGGAATCAGCGATGATTCATCTGTGCTAGCGATGATGGAGCCCAGACGCTGCAGCCTGCGTCCAAGGCTCCGTCACTGAATGACGACACGTCGCGAACGCATGCCGCTTCGTGGCATGCATTGCGATGCGCACACAAATGGGGTGAATGGCAGCGTTAACGGACTGCGTTACACCGCGTTATACCGCGGTGAAACGCAGTCCATCTAACGGATTGCCATAATGCAATATGAACCCAGCCTGACCCTAAGGCCCCGTGCACACGTTGCGGATTCACTTGCGGATTTTTCTAAAATCCGCAGGTAAAACGACCTGCCTTTTACCTGCGTATTTAGCGCGGATTTGCTGCGGTTTTTCTCTGCGGTTTTACGCCTATAATGGAATAGGTGTAAAATCGCTGCGGAATCCGCACAAAGAATTGACATGCTGCGGATTTAAAACCGCAGCAAATCTGCGCTGAAAAATCTGCAGCATGTGCACAGCGTTTTTGTTTACCATTTATTTGCATTGTACTGTACATGGTTTCTGGATCTGCTGTGAATCCGCAGAGCCAAATCCGCTGCGGATACGCAGCGAAATCAGCTGCGGATCAGCAGCGAAATCAGCTGCGCATCAGCAGCGAAATCAGCTGCGGATTAGCAGCGAAATCCGCTGCGGATCAGCAGCGAAATCAGCTGCGGATCAGCAGCGAAATCAGCTGCGGATCAGCAGCGAAATCAGCAGCGAAATCAGCTGCGGATCAGCAGCGAAATCAGCTGCGGATCAGCAGGGCCTAATAGGAAAAAAAAAAATTCTTTATTATTCGTCCCAACCTATGACAGGGGGGGTTCACTTACTTTTTTTTTATTTTGATCACTGTGACAGTTTATCACAGTGATCAAAATAAATTTTTTGACTATGCAGGGCGCACTGCGCATGCGCCCGCCATTTTCCAAGATGGCGGCGCCCATGAAGAATCCCGGGCAGCCGCCGGGAAGGATCCAGGGACATCGGTGGACCGGGAGAGGTGAGTATGGGGGTCGGAAGTGAGGGGGGGGGGATCGGAAGGTGGGGGCAGCGGAGGCCAGGACGAGGGGAGCTTTTAGTGACGGCGGTGACCGACCGCTGCCATCTTTCGGTGGCGGCGGCCGATCGCCGCCGTGAATCCGTGTGGGGGGGTCAGGGCTCGGTGTCCAGCCATGGCAGATGCTATTGCAGCATCGGCCATGGCTGGATTGTAATATTTCACCAATTATATTGGTGAAATATTACAGATTGCTCCGATTGGCTGTTTCACTTTTAACAGCCAATCAGAGCGATCGTGGCCACGGGGGGGTTAAGCCAACCCCCCTGTGGTGAAGCACAAAGGGTCCTGTGCCGGCGGGTCGGGTGACCTTTCAGTGACCCCGGTCACCCGGCCCGCAGGGACGCGATCCTTTCATGACGCCACATAGGCGTCATGGGTCGGATTGGCACTGACTTTCATGACGCCTACGTGACGTCATGGGTCGGGAAGGGGTTAAACCACTTTGTTATCACTTTGGCAGTATGCTTCAGGTCATTGTCCATTTGGAAGATCCATTTCCACGCAAGCTTTAACTTCCTCGCTGAGGTCTTGAGATGTTGCTTCAGTATTGCCACATAATCTTCTTTTCTCATGATGCCATCTATTTTGGGAAGTGCCCCAGTCCCTCCTTCAGCAAAACAACACCACACAACATGATGCTGCCACCCCAGTGTTTCATAGTTGGGATGGTGTTCTTAGGCTTCCAAGCTTCTCCTTTTTTCCTCCAAACAAAACGGTGGTCATTATGCCCAAAAGGTTGAATTTTAGTTTCGTCAGACCACAGGACATGTCTCCAAAAATTAAGGTCTTTGTTCCTGTGTGCATTTGCAAACATTAATCTTGTATTTTTATGTTTCTTTTGAAGTAATGGCTTCTTCCTGGCAGAGTGGCCTTTCAGCCCATGTTGATACAGTACTTGTTTCACTGTGGATATTGACATTCTTACCAGCTCCAGCTATTATCTTCACAAGGTCTTTTGCAAAAAAAAAAAAAAACTTCCAGACACATGACAATCATATGGGCAGTCCAGAATTGTTTAAAGGCATAGTAATCTTCACAGCATAGACAATTGCCTTTAGATACAAGATGTGCAGCATCTGAAACAACGGATACTGGAAGCCTGTGCTAGCATTTCTTCTGCGGTGTTCTTATCAGTGTGTCAAGAGTGGGAGAAGTGGGTTGCATTGACAATCCAACACAATGGGCAGCACAGTGGTCATAAAATTGTAAACTCATGAAAGAATAAAGTTACGTTAAAACCAAGCACACCATTGTTTTTCTTGTGAAATTCTCAATAAGTTTGATGAGTCACATGACCCTCTTCCCATTGGAAAAAATAAAGTTGGATTCAAAATGGCCGCCATGGTCACCATCCATCTTGAAAAGTTTTCCCCCTCCCATATATTAATGTGTTATGATTTGGTAGCTGAGGAGAGCAAGCAAAAAAGGAAATACACCAGAGTGGTTGGAATCTATGGGATTGCAGTACCCTGACTAACCACCACAACTAAAGGCAGCCGTGGAGCGTACCTACGTTGGTCCTAGACGCCTCGTCACAGCCTGAGAAGCTAACTACACCTAAAGACAGAAAGAGGAAAACTATCTGCCCCGGAGCAGATCCCCAAAGAACATAGAAAGCCCCCAAACATGTAATGGCGGCTAGACAAGAGGAAATACAGACACAGACAGAAAATAGTATGAGCAAATGTTGGGCCCAAACTTCCTAAATAGAAAAGGACAGGAAGGACACTTACTGCAATCCCAAAAAACCCTGAAAAGTACCAACTCTACTAATTACAAAAACACCTGAGATCACACGACCTCTACCACCTAAATTAGTTCTCTGGTGTAACAAAAACTAAACAGCAGCCACTGAAAAAACTGGAAAAGGCAAATGAACAAACAACAGTGGCTGAACTAAACTGAGAGGAGTACTAGCCCCCGGAGGGGACCCGGCAGACCCCCACAGAAGTGCAGGACAAAATGCAAAAAGCAAGCACAAAAAACTAAAAGAAGAAAATGTCTTATCTGTTAGCAGAAGATGCAGGCATGAAACAGCAAGCTACAAAGTGAACAGGAATCAAAGATGAGACCAGAACAATTGATCACCGGCAACCCTGATGGGAGGGAACCTCCCTTATATAAGACCAGTCAGTAACACCTGAGCGCCAATCTTCACAATCTTCATTGGATAGTTCAGTACTGTTTGTAACCACCAAAGGGAGCTTCTGCTCAGAATTCATTTCTAGCACATTCACAACACTAATGTGCCATAAACAGGAAGTTGATATCACCAACCATTCCCATTTTATTTAGGTGTATCCATATAAAATGGCACACCCTGTGTATAATTTGTAAATTTGGTTTGAAAGAGGTTGCTGTGCCCTAAAAGGCAGTTTCAGTTTTTCTTTTTTAATAAATTTGCAAAAATTTGTACATTTCTGTTTTTTTCAGTCAAGATGGGGTGCAGATTGTATAGTAATGAGAAAAAAATGAACATTTTTGAATTTACCAAATGGCTGCAATGAAACAAAGAGTGAAAAATTTAAAGGGGTATGAATACCCACTGTAAATTAAAGGGGTATGAATACCCACTGTAAATTGTGTGCACATACCTTATGGTCACAACTACGGTAGAACACCCACCCCTCCCTCGACTAAGCTCCTTTCATTATGACAAAGCCGACTTTCAGAGTAGAAATATCACCTGACAGAGGTAGACGTTCATATTTCCGTCCATGAGAAATTAAAGCTTTGATAACTAATCAGGTATAAATGCATTTCGGTAATCTTAGCATCGCTTGTAAGAGATGGAGGAGGCATCCTGCTGCATTTCCCTTAGCAACCTGTCAGAAGCCCACAAGGTCGGTGAGCAGGAACGGCGGAAAATTATACAGTGGGGAATTATCAGCTAAATTATTTCTAATACTTAGGATTTTAACTGCGTCTCCTATTTCAGCGGTCTCTTGCTAGTCATACCAGTCACGGAAAATAAGACTGATATGTCAAAGAAGCTTAAGAAAATGTACGTCTTTTATGACTATCTGTAAAAAGAAAGTGGCTCAAGATGAGGCTTGTGCGGATAATGGACTGTGCTTTTATGATTGCAGTGCCATTATTATAAGATCTGAAAAAAAAATAACCCTGATAAAATCAGATTCACTTCACAGTCCTGTGACACCATGATTTAACAATTAACAGGTAATGGAGAAAAATTCTCAGCAATTAAAGATATGATTTTCTAAGTCGGAACGCAACACCAAACAGCCATACACCTCTCGGAGATAAGGGGCACGTCTTTCACAGGAGGCGGAAGGCTCTGTGTTGTGATGGATTGCACGTTTCCTGGGAGAAATACTAAGATAATGAAGGTATATACTGAAGAGACCCCCAAAGGTCCTCGTTGATTGAATAGTCTCAAGAAAGGTGCCAAGGATTGGATTTTCTTTAAGGAACAGTTAATCACTGCTGCACCTCTTAAATAACGGCTGTAGGAAAAGAAGAAGCTTTTTACTCTATTTACAACATTCACACCCAGATCCACATCAGTGTTAGTTTATGGTGTTGGAGGGGAAGGCAGGAGAACACCATCAATTTTGGGTTTTACATCAACATATAGCAAAACCCTTATCCTTTTATGGTTATTCCAAGGGCAGACATATTGTTGATGCAACTGTTGGAGCCATACAGGAGCCCAAGAGGTAAAAGGGCCCATTTCCACCTCCAAAACAGGTGGAATTTTTCATTATGATGAGCTATTGGACTGCAAAGGGCCCATATACTGTTCTTGCACAGGGGCCCTTTTGATCTGTACCCCAGTGGGTTATACATTGATGGCCTCCACCGATCAGCAGAATGAATAAGACTGAGATGCATGTACAGAAACATAGTCTGTGTCTACAGCTGATCCTTCATTCTGATAATGGATGTGGGACCCAAAAAACTAAGGATAGGACTGCAATATGTTACTTTTTACATGTCCCATAATGAAAAAAAAAACTAAAACAGACATGCCCATTTTTTAATCCTATTTTCAGATCAAAATTGCTCGTTCAAGTCGATTCGTCCATGAAAAATAAGACATCACATGGATGCCATCTGAGCATTCTGGGGGTCAGGAAAAGTTTGTATTGTTTTTCTTTTGCAAATTAAACAAATACAAATGCCACACTATGAAAATCATATTAAAAACGCTGTTCAAAATCAAGTTTTTCTTTGTACGCAAAAATAAAATAGATGTGTGAATCTGCCCTTATGTAGCCGTAATGGATATAACTTATTGACAGACAACGACAAGTCGAAGAATTAGAGTTTCAATATAAATACATGCTATTGATGATTAAATAGATTCTGCAGGACCCTGGTCCAGTGGTCATGTCAGTAGTCCGTGGCAGGTGGAGGACAGCCCTGCAAACTCCTTCCTACCTGCCAGCATCCACGGCGCCCCTTCTATTATTAGGCCAGGTACGATGTCATGTGTACTATGTTACTGCCATAAAATGATGCTGCGCAAGATCTATTAATTAGAGGAAGCATGAAAATTCCGGCAGCTAGGACGAGGCCTGCAAGGCTCTGGTCCAGTAGTCACTAACCATTAATGTGGCCACTGGACCCGGGTTCCATGAATTTTTTTTGATCATCTCTTTATATAATTTAGAGTAGTATAATATTAAAATAGCCCTTGGCATTTTGCCATTGTAAGCAGATGCAAGTCATAGAATAGAGGTGCTCTGAAAGAGTGGTGGTACCTCTGGCAGACCAATGGTCAGCAGAGCACAAGAACATCTGATGTCCATTTGGAAACCACTCAGAATTGGGCTAGCCAGTGCTTCCAGGCCTTATTATAGCCTATGTACCATAAAATACTCTACAGTTTAGTCCATTAATGCATACACAGGCAGTAGTCTGATTACCTATGGATAGCTACATACTACCTAGAGATAAATAAGAAGAGATCAGTCAACAGCAGCTTGTTGGCAGATTCCAAGTGGCAAAATAGTTTTCCATAAAAACACTGATATTTAACATCTGGCTGTTGCTGTAAAGTAACACTGCATAAACTGCAATGAAAGAAACTAGTGTAATAAGCCCAAACGACTATATGGCCACCCATCGTGCCTTAACAGAACATACAAATACACATTTCATTGGGTTGGTTTATATTGGCAGCCACTACAGAGCCCAGCCATCTTGGTATGTAAGAAGCAAAACCTCGTAGTATACTGGATAAAATTGGCCATGTCCAAGAATGAATTACATTTTCTTGACACGGAAACCTAAGAACACGATTATGTTTTGTATCTTTTACTGTATTAGGTTCTTTAATGTTTAGAACAGAAATGGTTAGCAGAAAGTGGGTCTCATATCTCCAGTAATTGTGCTGCCAGGTCTGTCGTGTGAATCCAAGTGTGAAAGCCATTTACAAAGTAAGTGATATTAGGGAGGGGGGAGAGGTCTGTCTGCCGAGTACAGATAAGCAGTTATTGCTCTTTGAGGTGGGTATTCTTAAATCATGGGAGGTTTAAGATCAAATGCAGCCCTCTAAATGGAGCACTTGCTTTTGATATTATTCTATTTAGCAACATCTATCAAATTATAAGGTGAAACATGTGACAACAAAAATAATTAGTATTTAAAGGGGGTGTCCACTTCTAAAAGCTCTACTCTTCCCTAAACTATATGATGGCTCTCCCGAGCGGAGTTTCTGTAGAAACTTGACTGCTGCCCGAGAATTGACCTTTTGTCTCCAAACCTACCAATAAATCGTCTTCCTATTATGTAAACCCCTTCCAATGGGTTATTGGTGGGTGCGTTATAGAGAGAGTTAAATTGGTTTTCTCCACTAAATACGTATATCACATATCAACTGGATAAATGTGTGATCAATGGGACACTCAGTGAACCAGAGAATGGGGGTCTCAAAGTCCCCTCTGTGAAAGAAGTAGTGTGCATGCATGATCCCTGCTCTATTTACTCCTACAGGACTATGTGAGTGGTACTGCACATGTGGGACCACCGATTTCATAAACAGTTAATGGAGCGGTTGGCACAGGAGTCAAGATAAATAGCCCAGTGAAGAGTTGGGTAAATGGACTACTGCTGCTGCTACTACTACTACTACTACTACTACTGTACCTATGGTCACACAAGCACAACAGATCCTAGTTTTTGGCAATGCTGGGGATCCTAAAGGTTGGGTTTCCCCAGCAATTTTACATGTATCACCTATTCTATTGATTCATTAAACATTTTATTAGAACAGTCCGTCCTCTTTACTGACATTTAAAACAGAATTACATTAGGTCTAGCTGAGATGTCTAAGGGCAGAGGCAAGTGCTAAAAGTGGATTAAATATCTGAGCGTTATTCTCAACTGGTTGAATATTTATGAAGACCCCTTTATCCCAATATTACCCAACAGATCTGCTCTCAGACAAAATTTTAAAGGAGTTTTCTGGGAGTTTAAAATTGATGGCCTATCCTTATGAAAAGTTATCAATATTTTATTGTGGGGGTTTGTCCCTTTGCTTCACGTTCAATTAGATGTTTGAAGTGGGGTACGAAGCTGTGCCAGGTAAACAATGAATGTAGTTTGACACTTGATGACATGGTATCCCTCTACTGGGATCTCCAGAAATTAGTTGAATAGGTTTAAAATGGTGTTCTTAAATGAGGAAGTTATCCCCTATCCAACAGACAGTAGAGAACGTTCCGATAGCTGGGAGTCCGACCACTGGGAACCCCACCCATCCCCAAAACTAGGGCTCTGAAGAACCTTGTGTAAATGAAAAGTGGTTGCTCATATGCACTGGTGCTCCATTCATTCTCAATGGGACCGTGAACTGCTGGAGACAGCCAAGAGTTGCACTCGGCTGGTCTTCAGCATGCCCATAAGAATGGAGTGGTATTCCAAACTTTAAGGTTGAAAGGAGACACAAGGCCTTCAAGTTCAATCTATAGCCTAACAATGATCTGCGAGGAAACCTGCTAGTGACTCTTTCAATTCTTTGCAGCGCCACCCCGAAGTGAAATTAAACATTACACACTACTTATTCCCATCAATGGGTTATAAAGGCCAGGGATCTACTCTGTCCAAAGAATTCTGAGCAGCACCCCCATATTTTAATTATTTACTAATGTATATTAAAATGGGTTTTCCAAAATAAAGGGCCTTTTCTAACAAAATGGAGACCAAAACCCAATAATCTGTGTAATATGTAATGGCAAATGACTATTGGACTGTTTTATTGTTGTGCTGTATAATTTCTTTTCATATCCGCTCTCACTAATGACAATACAAATGGCTCAACTCACACTTTCAAAAAAACAGCCACCAGCAAGACTCGTTTTAGGAGATTTTTATATCTACAGCCCTAATTTCTGTGTACAACATTAACTTTATTCTACCCTTGAGCTATTACTGGCTCTAGCGACTTGTCAGACTTTCTCTGTCAGATGAAGAGCCTATCTATTACTTCTTAACTTCGAGATAACATATAAATACCACTCGCAAATATAAAAATCTATTAAGCAACAAAACAGGGCAGACGAAAAAAAGGTTATGGAAGAAGAACGGCAAAAATAACAAGCAATCTGATCCCAAGCCCCGAAAGAGCATCATTATTTTTACTTTATTGTATTGCAAACGACTATTACTTTAAAACTAACCTGACATTTTTAGCACATTTTGTGCATAAATCTTTCTTTTTTTTTTGGTGTTTAAATTGCCTGCATTAGAGATGGTTCTTGAAATATACCCACTGGGGGGTAGTGGAGGAAAACAAAAACAGATGCAATCCTGCAGTCAACCTCCAGCACATCCAACCATTACTCTGTGGCTTGTAGGATTATACAGTGGTCAAAAGGTTACTTGGATGGCATCTCCGAGGATATTGCCTCCTACACACACAAAACAGCCACATTAACATCTTCTAATTCTGCACATTTTCCGTCTCTAATAGAAGCTCCATTGGACATATTTACGTGAGGACACTAAACGCACAAAGCCAGTTTTCGCAATTTGAAAACAAAGATAACCAAGAGGTATATTATAATTTTATAGGTACAATTTGTACCTATCTTCCAGTAGATGAGAGAGGTGGCGCACAAGTAACGGATCATTAAGCTGATGTGTGAAGCCAAAGGAAATTAACCAGCTGCTACAAGAGCCACCTTTCTTATCCGCGATGATAAAGGCACGCCAATTTCACA
>JARQOD010000006.1:330160346-330330428 GCA_033576555.1 Oophaga sylvatica | reverse complement strand
TTTTGCTGGACATCCGTATCTTACAGCAAGGGCAAATTGCTCAAGATGAAGGTTTGGGTTTTTTGAATGATGCAACTCTCCAGTGCCCATGCGGCGAGTGCTACGCTGTGGGGTCTTGCTGAATGAAGCTAGGACAGCCACTGATGTTTCTTCTTAGTGACAGTTTTTCTTGCGTCCACATTTTGGCAAATCCAACACTGAACCTGTTTCACGAAATTTGGCAAGAAGTTTTGCTAACTGTTAGGCATGGGAGATGGGTTGTCTCGTAAGGTGTCTTGCATTAAAATTTCTGTTTACAATGACCAGGGTACTGCGTTCACACCCACACAATTTCAATCCGCTCCTCTTTGCTTTAACCTCTGCGACATGTTCAATGGCTGTAAACAAAGAGAAACTTGTAAATAAAAACTCATGAAAAATAAAGTTACATTAAACCAAGCACACCTTTGTTTTTCTTGTTAAATTCTCAATAAGTTTGATGTGTCACTGACCTCTTCGATTGAAAAAAAAAAGTTGGATCCAAAACGTCCGACTTCAAAAAGGCCGACTATGTCACCACCCTCCCTATACTACTATGCCAACAAATCGGAAGTTGATATCAAAACCTATTTCCGTTTTATTTAGGTGTATCCATATATAATGGCCCCACACTGTAGAAAACAAAAGCTTTACTCCACTCCCAGGTACGCAGTGCCTCTCTACTGCTGTCCTGGCCTAGTGATTGCCTACAGCGGTCCACATGGCCTGCAGTCATGCTATCAAAAACTCCCAACCTGTCAACAAAGATCACGGCAAATAGACAGCACTGGACCTGCGGAGTTTGAGTATGTCTGCAAGCCTACTCTGAATATATAATCCCGGACAACCCCTTTAAATTGCACAGGGTAAGCTCAAGTGAAACCACCGTCTTACAAATGAATGTCTTCAAGGTTTGAGGATCACTAATTGATCTACAAACATTATTATGCATGAAATATGCCAATAGGGCATGACACAGAATCTGCTGGTAATGTTTTCAGGCATCTCAATATTATTTAGGGAAATTAAGCAAATGTCAATAGCTAAAACCAATATAAGATTCAAGGACACCTATAATTAAAATGCATATGGATTAGAAGATGACTAAAATATGATGACTAAATCTTCTGTTGAAACTTTCCAATATTAATTTTTCCAACATTAATTTATTAAGATTATGTGACACACATTGCGTGTTCTCCATATAGTAGTTGGTGATGGGAAACGAGACACGTTACTTGAAACTTCTGAGCCTACAGGTAAAATGTTTACGAGAGCTCCTAGCTATCATATGTAACATATAACATAAAGCATTGATCCCCTTAAATGGGGCAGCAAAACGTTTCGAATAACCTCTGCATCCCCTATTGTTACACCCCTGGGGTAGAAATATCTATATCACATACTGTGGATCAGATTAAGAATGATCTGTAATTCAGGAATTACATAAAAAGGGATTTTGATAATTTTTAGATAGGAAATTATCAGGAAAATGCCTATCGTTTGTTAAGGAAGTTGGTTGGAGACAGAAAAAGCATGACCATTGTCCTTCTAAATTAATAACTCTGTGTTTGTTAGTTCTCAATAGCAAAGCTGTCCCATTCACCCATATAGAGGTGATTCCACTGGTCTCACTTTTATAAGAGCGATAGTCATGTTTCTAAGCTACAGACCACTGCCCCATCATGATGCCCGTGTGTGCACCAGAAGTTACGCACTGCAAATACGGACTGCAATTTACTGATCATGTGCACAACACTTCAGGATTGTCATTGAATTACCTTACATTCCATTGCGTTTTTGGATCATTTACGCCCGGAAAAAAAACACAGCAAATACGCAACGTGCGCACATAGCCTAACTGATTAACACGATTGCAATGCCGCCTCCCTCTTCCTCTTCGACAGGCCACCACCTAGTGACACTCTGGAACTCGTTCTGATGAAGGTCCATATGTAAGACTGAAACATTAACTGTAAGGATTATAATAATAATCTTTATTTTTATATAGCACTAACATATTCCACAGCGCTTTACAGTTTGCACACATTATCGTCGCTGTCCCCGATGGGGCTCACAATCTAGATTCCCTATCAGTATGTTTTCTGGAGTGTGGGAGGAAACCGGAGAACCCGGAGGAAACCCACGCAAACACGGGGAGAACATACAAACTCCTTGCAGGTGTTGTCCTTGGTGGGATTCAAACCTAGGGCTCCAGCGCTGCAAGGCTGCATTGCTATCCACTGAGTCACCATCCTGCCCTGTAAGGATTGCCAATTAAAACTTGTTTTCATTCACTGCAATTTTTGAGTGCCAAGTTCCTCTATTTATTTTGACTACAGGTTGGTACCCAACTTGAGCACCTCACCTCGTCATAACCAGGAGTGACTGACTGATGCTGGGTCTGGCCAGTGACTGCTCATTGACCTGTGATCCCAGAGACTGTGCCCTACTTACCACTGACGGCTCTTGACTTATAAGTTCTACAATTCTAGAAGTTCCTCTTTCATATCTTTTGACAGCTTTGGAATGACACTTTTCTAAGCAGGCATTATGGTATTGTATTCATTTTTTAAAATAACGCCTGGCTGATACAAGTCCGAGCCTTTTCTGTAATCATTCCGTTCATTAAGACTCAAACTGCACAACAGATGGTTTTGCGCTGACACTAACTTACTCTAAATGATCCTTTACAATGTCGAGCAATAGACAGGACGGGCATTACTAACTCTTCTATAGCTTAGTTATGTCACTTTTTAAATAGTTCATGCCTTGATAAAATATACATTTTTTAAATAAGTGACTTATAACTAAATTGTATTTAGAAGCAATAAAAATAGGTACCGTTGATGGAAAAATGAAAAATTCTGAAATAAACATAGCCTTTGTATTCTTTATTAGATGTAATAAATATAATGAAAATATTTTATATAAAAAAAAATAGAAATAGAAAAAAATACAAATATGTATAAAGAGTCGCACTTAACCAGTGCATTGCCATCACACAGCTCCTTTAGTACAGCATATCTGTTACGGGAGTTAACACTTTCTCTCCTGTTACCTGTAACCTATATTCAGTGTAAATGGTTATGAACAGTGTCAAGCAGCATCTTAGCCCTGCTTGATGCTATGAGTTTAGTGTCAGCACTATTAAATGGGACTTTTTCCTGGTCTTCCAGATGACTTAACAGCTCTGATGCTTTAGAGGATATGCAGCCTGGCAGACTTCCCATTCTTAATGTGTTAACAAAAGCCAATAGTGTCAGTTTTAACAGTTTCACTTTAATTCCCATGATATTTTTAACAAACGTTGAATGCGCTGCCATGTCTTTCCATGACACATTTTTTGCTATCATTTCACACTGGAAAAAAATGTCACCTGCAATCTAAAAGTTTGTGTTTTCATCTGACAGAATAATTAGTTCTCTCTTTTCTCGGCTTTCTCTATTTCCACACCTAGAAAGATTTCCGCATTACATGGTTAGCACTTGTACTGCACACGCAAAATGAGTGTAAAGGCCAGAGCGGGTCAGCGCCGCCGTGTTAGTATTTCATGTTATTAGACCTATGCCATGATGCCTATGGCAGGACTTGAGAAGCTAATGTTATATGGATGGAGCAGCAGAAAGAAGTTACAGGGTCCTTACATGGATAATAAAGGGGTATTCCCATCTCCAAGATCCTATCCCAATATTTATAGGTGTAATAATAATATTAGCAAATACGTCCAATTAGAAATGTAGTATAGGTCTTTCACTTACCCCATGTGCAGGGCATTGCAGTAGGTTAGGTTTCCATAAGCTACTGCAATGCCCTGCACATGGGGTAAGTGACATAGCAAATCAGAGGAAGTATACTACATCTTTAATTGGAGGTATTTATATCACAATAGCATTATTATTATTACACCTAATACATATTGGAATAGGATCTTGGAGATGGGAACACCCCTTTATAATACCTTGATAACTCCATATAAAAGGATGTTTTTATATTTCCATATACCTTGATCTTCATACTCGTGATCTCCTAATATCTGGGACATGATGGTAGGCCTTGATTATGTGACAACACTTTTTTGATATCCTATTCATATTTTGACCTTGACTGCTCACACACAGGAATATTTTACTTACCGGTAAATGGGAAAATAAAATATTGGGGGCGGGAGAGAATTCTTTAATTTAGCAAAATTTCTCTTATTCTTTCTGGTTTTCCAATACCAATTATATACTATGGATTGTATGGGGTAAAAATGGATTTACCAATTGAGTGTATTCATTAAGGACATCCTGCAGATTTTCTCTAAAAAAATCAGTTTTGAGCATACGGTTTGCTGTTTCATGCACCAGCCGGAATATTTTTTAGCAACAGATGCTACACTGGGCGCCTCTAGAGATCTGGCAGTGGTGTTCTACAGAAGGGGCACAGATTGAAGATGACCATTTGTCCCCGGAGGTATAGCTTGCATTTATTATTATTTATCATTTTTTATTTGCTCGTATTGGGGTACAACCAGGGCCACTGTCTCTCTGCCAGGTTTATTTTTTAATTCATAACCCCGTGCTTGAAAAGTTGTCATTTGTGTCTCTGAATGAGTTCCGCTGTTCACAAGCTTTAGGAGTGATTTCAGACCGATGCAGACAGAAGACATAATCCAATAATAATTACCAAACCTTCTCATTGTGCTGAAAGTGTTCTGCGGATGAACCTGAAGGTGTTGTCCAGGAATCCTTCCCATTATCATTTTCTACTAATTGAATACTAATAATGTTGGTGGCAGATCATTTTCAGGTCTCATAATTATATGTCATTACATTGAGTCACATTGTCTTTGCTAATACGTTTGCTATTAGCGGGCTAGCGCCGGCACGGATACTATTGTACAACTTTTCTGCATAGCTGATTATAACTTAACACTGTGCGGTTAATGCCAACTGGCAGTATAAAATACTTAGCTCCCATTTTCACGCTTGAAGAGCCTGTCATGGATAACTGAATTCCTTTGATTGACTACAATATATGGCGGTAACAGACTTTTTATTTTAAATTTATTGCCTTTATATGTGAAATTGGCGTGCCTTTATCATCGCGGATAAGAAAGGTGGCTCTTGTAGCAGCTGGTTAATTTCCTTTGGCTTCACACATCAGCTTAATGATCCGTTACTTGTGCGCCACCTCTCTCATCTACTGGAAGATAGGTACAAATTGTACCTATAAAATTATAATATACCTCTTGGTTATCTTTGTTTTTCAAATTGCGAAAACTGGCTTTGTGCGTTTAGTGTCCTCACGTAAATATGTCCAATGGAGCTTCTATTAGAGACGGAAAATGTGCAGAATTAGAAGATGTTAATGTGGCTGTTTTGTGTGTGTAGGAGGCAATATCCTCGGAGATGCCATCCAAGTAACCTTTTGACCACTGTATAATCCTACAAGCCACAGAGTAATGGTTGGATGTGCTGGAGGTTGACTGCAGGATTGCATCTGTTTTTGTTTTCCTCCACTACCCCCCAGTGGGTATATTTCAAGAACCATCTCTAATGCAGGCAATTTAAACACCAAAAAAAAAAGAAAGATTTATGCACAAAATGTGCTAAAAATGTCAGGTTAGTTTTAAAGTAATAGTCGTTTGCAATACAATAAAGTAAAAATAATGATGCTCTTTCGGGGCTTGGGATCAGATTGCTTGTTATTTTTGCCGTTCTTCTTCCATAACCTTTTTTTCGTCTGCCCTGTTTTGTTGCTTAATAGATTTTTATATTTGCGAGTGGTATTTATATGTTATCTCGAAGTTAAGAAGTAATAGATAGGCTCTTCATCTGACAGAGAAAGTCTGACAAGTCGCTAGAGCCAGTAATAGCTCAAGGGTAGAATAAAGTTAATGTTGTACACAGAAATTAGGGCTGTAGATATAAAAATCTCCTAAAACGAGTCTTGCTGGTGGCTGTTTTTTTGAAAGTGTGAGTTGAGCCATTTGTATTGTCATTAGTGAGAGCGGATATGAAAAGAAATTATACAGCAAACAATAAAACAGTCCAATAGTCATTTGCCATTACATATTACACAGATTATTGGGTTTTGGTCTCCATTTTGTTAGAAAAGGCCCTTTATTTTGGAAAACCCATTTTAATATACATTAGTAAATAATTAAAATATGGGGGTGCTGCTCAGAATTCTTTGGACAGAGTAGATCCCTGGCCTTTATAACCCATTGATGGGAATAAGTAGTGTGTAATGTTTAATTTCACTTCGGGGTGGCGCTGCAAAGAATTGAAAGAGTCACTAGCAGGTTTCCTCGCAGATCATTGTTAGGCTATAGATTGAACTTGAAGGCCTTGTGTCTCCTTTCAACCTTAAAGTTTGGAATACCACTCCATTCTTATGGGCATGCTGAAGACCAGCCGAGTGCAACTCTTGGCTGTCTCCAGCAGTTCACGGTCCCATTGAGAATGAATGGAGCACCAGTGCATATGAGCAACCACTTTTCATTTACACAAGGTTCTTCAGAGCCCTAGTTTTGGGGATGGGTGGGGTTCCCAGTGGTCGGACTCCCAGCTATCGGAACGTTCTCTACTGTCTGTTGGATAGGGATAACTTCCTCATTTAAGAACACCATTTTAAACCTATTCAACTAATTTCTGGAGATCCCAGTAGAGGGATACCATGTCATCAAGTGTCAAACTACATTCATTGTTTACCTGGCACAGCTTCGTACCCCACTTCAAACATCTAATTGAACGTGAAGCAAAGGGACAAACCCCCACAATAAAATATTGATAACTTTTCATAAGGATAGGCCATCAATTTTAAACTCCCAGAAAACTCCTTTAAAATTTTGTCTGAGAGCAGATCTGTTGGGTAATATTGGGATAAAGGGGTCTTCATAAATATTCAACCAGTTGAGAATAACGCTCAGATATTTAATCCACTTTTAGCACTTGCCTCTGCCCTTAGACATCTCAGCTAGACCTAATGTAATTCTGTTTTAAATGTCAGTAAAGAGGACGGACTGTTCTAATAAAATGTTTAATGAATCAATAGAATAGGTGATACATGTAAAATTGCTGGGGAAACCCAACCTTTAGGATCCCCAGCATTGCCAAAAACTAGGATCTGTTGTGCTTGTGTGACCATAGGTACAGTAGTAGTAGTAGTAGTAGTAGTAGCAGCAGCAGTAGTCCATTTACCCAACTCTTCACTGGGCTATTTATCTTGACTCCTGTGCCAACCGCTCCATTAACTGTTTATGAAATCGGTGGTCCCACATGTGCAGTACCACTCACATAGTCCTGTAGGAGTAAATAGAGCAGGGATCATGCATGCACACTACTTCTTTCACAGAGGGGACTTTGAGACCCCCATTCTCTGGTTCACTGAGTGTCCCATTGATCACACATTTATCCAGTTGATATGTGATATACGTATTTAGTGGAGAAAACCAATTTAACTCTCTCTATAACGCACCCACCAATAACCCATTGGAAGGGGTTTACATAATAGGAAGACGATTTATTGGTAGGTTTGGAGACAAAAGGTCAATTCTCGGGCAGCAGTCAAGTTTCTACAGAAACTCCGCTCGGGAGAGCCATCATATAGTTTAGGGAAGAGTAGAGCTTTTAGAAGTGGACACCCCCTTTAAATACTAATTATTTTTGTTGTCACATGTTTCACCTTATAATTTGATAGATGTTGCTAAATAGAATAATATCAAAAGCAAGTGCTCCATTTAGAGGGCTGCATTTGATCTTAAACCTCCCATGATTTAAGAATACCCACCTCAAAGAGCAATAACTGCTTATCTGTACTCGGCAGACAGACCTCTCCCCCCTCCCTAATATCACTTACTTTGTAAATGGCTTTCACACTTGGATTCACACGACAGACCTGGCAGCACAATTACTGGAGATATGAGACCCACTTTCTGCTAACCATTTCTGTTCTAAACATTAAAGAACCTAATACAGTAAAAGATACAAAACATAATCGTGTTCTTAGGTTTCCGTGTCAAGAAAATGTAATTCATTCTTGGACATGGCCAATTTTATCCAGTATACTACGAGGTTTTGCTTCTTACATACCAAGATGGCTGGGCTCTGTAGTGGCTGCCAATATAAACCAACCCAATGAAATGTGTATTTGTATGTTCTGTTAAGGCACGATGGGTGGCCATATAGTCGTTTGGGCTTATTACACTAGTTTCTTTCATTGCAGTTTATGCAGTGTTACTTTACAGCAACAGCCAGATGTTAAATATCAGTGTTTTTATGGAAAACTATTTTGCCACTTGGAATCTGCCAACAAGCTGCTGTTGACTGATCTCTTCTTATTTATCTCTAGGTAGTATGTAGCTATCCATAGGTAATCAGACTACTGCCTGTGTATGCATTAATGGACTAAACTGTAGAGTATTTTATGGTACATAGGCTATAATAAGGCCTGGAAGCACTGGCTAGCCCAATTCTGAGTGGTTTCCAAATGGACATCAGATGTTCTTGTGCTCTGCTGACCATTGGTCTGCCAGAGGTACCACCACTCTTTCAGAGCACCTCTATTCTATGACTTGCATCTGCTTACAATGGCAAAATGCCAAGGGCTATTTTAATATTATACTACTCTAAATTATATAAAGAGATGATCAAAAAAAATTCATGGAACCCGGGTCCAGTGGCCACATTAATGGTTAGTGACTACTGGACCAGAGCCTTGCAGGCCTCGTCCTAGCTGCCGGAATTTTCATGCTTCCTCTAATTAATAGATCTTGCGCAGCATCATTTTATGGCAGTAACATAGTACACATGACATCGTACCTGGCCTAATAATAGAAGGGGCGCCGTGGATGCTGGCAGGTAGGAAGGAGTTTGCAGGGCTGTCCTCCACCTGCCACGGACTACTGACATGACCACTGGACCAGGGTCCTGCAGAATCTATTTAATCATCAATAGCATGTATTTATATTGAAACTCTAATTCTTCGACTTGTCGTTGTCTGTCAATAAGTTATATCCATTACGGCTACATAAGGGCAGATTCACACATCTATTTTATTTTTGCGTACAAAGAAAAACTTGATTTTGAACAGCGTTTTTAATATGATTTTCATAGTGTGGCATTTGTATTTGTTTAATTTGCAAAAGAAAAACAATACAAACTTTTCCTGACCCCCAGAATGCTCAGATGGCATCCATGTGATGTCTTATTTTTCATGGACGAATCGACTTGAACGAGCAATTTTGATCTGAAAATAGGATTAAAAAATGGGCATGTCTGTTTTAGTTTTTTTTTTCATTATGGGACATGTAAAAAGTAACATATTGCAGTCCTATCCTTAGTTTTTTGGGTCCCACATCCATTATCAGAATGAAGGATCAGCTGTAGACACAGACTATGTTTCTGTACATGCATCTCAGTCTTATTCATTCTGCTGATCGGTGGAGGCCATCAATGTATAACCCACTGGGGTACAGATCAAAAGGGCCCCTGTGCAAGAACAGTATATGGGCCCTTTGCAGTCCAATAGCTCATCATAATGAAAAATTCCACCTGTTTTGGAGGTGGAAATGGGCCCTTTTACCTCTTGGGCTCCTGTATGGCTCCAACAGTTGCATCAACAATATGTCTGCCCTTGGAATAACCATAAAAGGATAAGGGTTTTGCTATATGTTGATGTAAAACCCAAAATTGATGGTGTTCTCCTGCCTTCCCCTCCAACACCATAAACTAACACTGATGTGGATCTGGGTGTGAATGTTGTAAATAGAGTAAAAAGCTTCTTCTTTTCCTACAGCCGTTATTTAAGAGGTGCAGCAGTGATTAACTGTTCCTTAAAGAAAATCCAATCCTTGGCACCTTTCTTGAGACTATTCAATCAACGAGGACCTTTGGGGGTCTCTTCAGTATATACCTTCATTATCTTAGTATTTCTCCCGGGAAACGTGCAATCCATCACAACACAGAGCCTTCCGCCTCCTGTGAAAGACGTGCCCCTTATCTCCGAGAGGTGTATGGCTGTTTGGTGTTGCGTTCCGACTTAGAAAATCATATCTTTAATTGCTGAGAATTTTTCTCCATTACCTGTTAATTGTTAAATCATGGAGTCACAGGACTGTGAAGTGAATCTGATTTTATCAGGGTTATTTTTTTTCAGATCTTATAATAATGGCACTGCAATCATAAAAGCACAGTCCATTATCCGCACAAGCCTCTTCTTGAGCCACTTTCTTTTTACAGATAGTCATAAAAGACGTACATTTTCTTAAGCTTCTTTGACATATCAGTCTTATTTTCCGTGACTGGTATGACTAGCAAGAGACCGCTGAAATAGGAGACGTAGTTAAAATCCTAAGTATTAGAAATAATTTAGCTGATAATTCCCCACTGTATAATTTTCCGCCGTTCCTGCTCACCGACCTTGTGGGCTTCTGACAGGTTGCTAAGGGAAATGCAGCAGGATGCCTCCTCCATCTCTTACAAGCGATGCTAAGATTACCGAAATGCATTTATACCTGATTAGTTATCAAAGCTTTAATTTCTCATGGACGGAAATATGAACGTCTACCTCTGTCAGGTGATATTTCTACTCTGAAAGTCGGCTTTGTCATAATGAAAGGAGCTTAGTCGAGGGAGGGGTGGGTGTTCTACCGTAGTTGTGACCATAAGGTATGTGCACACAATTTACAGTGGGTATTCATACCCCTTTAATTTACAGTGGGTATTCATACCCCTTTAAATTTTTCACTCTTTGTTTCATTGCAGCCATTTGGTAAATTCAAAAATGTTCATTTTTTTCTCATTACTATACAATCTGCACCCCATCTTGACTGAAAAAAACAGAAATGTACAAATTTTTGCAAATTTATTAAAAAAAAAAACTGAAACTGCCTTTTAGGGCACAGCAACCTCTTTCAAACCAAATTTTTTTTTTTTTGGTGTCCTTTTTTTTCCAAAAAAAAGGGAAGGGGGGTTTTTTTCCCCCCCAATAAAAAGGGGGGGAAGGGGGGGTTTTTTTTTGGGGGGGGGGGGGGTTTTTTTTTTAAAAACCCCCCAAAAAAAAAAAATTTTTTTAAAAATTTGGGGGGAAAAAAAAAGGGGGAAAAATTTTTTTTTTTTTTTCCATTTTTTTTTAAAAATTTTTTTTTAAATTTTTTTTTGGGTTTTTTTTAAAAAAAAAAAATTTTTTTTTTTTTTTTTTTTGGGGGGGGTTTTTTCCGGCCCTGGGTTTTTTTCCCCTTTTATTCCCCAAAAGGGGGGGGTTTTTTTTTTTTTGGGGGTTTTTTTAAAATTTTTTTTTGGGAAAAAAGGGTTTTTTTTTTTTTTTTTGGGGTTTTTTTAAAATTTTTTTGGGGGGGAAAAAAAAAAAGGGGGGGGTTTTTTGGGGGGGGCCCCCTTTTTTCCCCCTTTTTTTTTGGGGGCCCCCCCTTTTTTTTTTTGGGGGGGGTTTTTTTTTGGGGGGCCCCCGGGGGGTTTTTTTTTTATTTTTTAAAAAATTTTTTTTTGGGAAGAAAAAAGGCCCCCCCCTTTTTTTTTTGGGGGGGTTTTTTTTAAAAAAAAAAAAATTTTAAAACCCCTTGGGGGAAAAAAAATTTTTTAAAAAAAAAAGGGGGTTTTGGGGTTTTTTTTTTTTTTTCCCCTTTGGGGGGGGTTTTTTTTTTTTTTAAAAAAAAAATTTTTTTTTTTTTTTTTTTTTTTTAAAATTTTTAAACCTTTTTTCCCTTTAAAAAAAAACCCCCCTTTTCCCCCTTTAAAAAAAAAAAACCCCAAAGGGGAAAAAAATTTTTTTGGAAAAAATTTAAAAAAATTTTTTTTAAAAAATTTTTTGGGGGGGGCCCCCCAAAAAATTTTTGGGTTTTTTTAAATTTAACCCGGTTTTTTTTTTTTTTTTTGGGGGGAAAAGGGGGGGGGAAAGGTTGAAAAATTTGGGGAAAAATTTTCCCGGGGGAAAACTTTTTTTTAAAAAAAACCCCTTTTTTTTTTTTAAAACACAGGGGTTTTTTTTTTTGGAAAAATTTTTTCCCAAAAAAAATTTTTTTTAAAAATTTTTTTTTTTTTTTTTTTAAAAAAAAGGGGGGTTTTTCCCCCCCTTTTTTTTTTTTTTTTTTGGGGGTTTTTTTTAAAAAACCCCCCTTTAATTTTAAGGGAAAAAAAAACCCAAGCAAATTTAAAGCCCCAAAAAAAAATTTTTTTTTTAAAAAAAAACCCCCCCAAAAAGGGGGGAAAAAAAAAAAACCCCCCCCAAACCCCAAACCAAAAAGGGGGCCCCCCCGGGGGGGCCCCTTGGGGCCCCCCCCCCGGGGGCCCCAAAAGGGGGGGGGAAAAAAATTTTGTTTAAAAAATTTTTTTTCCCCCCTTTCCCAATCCCCCAGGGGTTTTTTAAAAAAAAAGTTTTTTTTTTTAAAAAAATTAAAAAAAAAAATCCCAAATTTTTTTTTTTTTTCCCCCCCCTTTTTTCCCCCAAAATTTTGGGGGGGTTTTTCCCCCCCCAAACCCGGGGGCCCCCCCCCTTTTAAAAACCCCCCCCTTTTGGCCCCCTCCCCCCTTTTTGGGGCCCCCCCCCCCCCAAAAAAAAATTACCCCCCCCCCCCTTTTTTTTTTCCCCCCCCCCCCTTTTTTCCCCCCGGGAAAAAGGGGGGTTTTGGGGGGGGCCCCCCCCCTTTTTTTTTATTTTAAAACTTTTTTTTAAAAAAAAAAAATTTTAAACCCCCTTTTTGGGGGAAAAAAAAAATTTTTTTTAAAATTTTTTTTTGGGGGGTTTTTTTTTAAAAAAATTTTTCCTTTTCCCTTTTGAATTTATTTCCCCTTTAAAAAAAATTTTTTTTTTTTTTTTTCCCCCCCCCAACCCCCGGGGTTTTGGTTCTGTTTTGGGCCCCTTTTTTTTCCCGGTTTTTTTCCCCGGGTACCCCCCTTTTTTTTTTTTCCCCTTTTTAAAATTTTTTTTTTTTTTCCCCCCTTTTTTTTTCCCCCCCCTTTTTTTGGGGAATTTGGGGGGTTTTTTGGAACCTTTTTTTTTTTTTTGGGGGGAAATTTTTTTTTTTGGGAAAAAAAAAAAGGGGGGGAAAAAAAACCCCTTTTTTGGGTTTTTTCCCCCCCCTTTTTCCAAAAAAAAAAGGGGGCCCCCCAAAAAACCCCCCTTTCCTTTTTAAACCCCCGGGGGGAAACCCCCCCCCCCTTTTTTTTCCGGGGAAAAAAAAAAGGGGGGGGAAAATTTTGGTTTTTTTTTTGGGGGGGGGTTAAACCGGGGAAACCAAACCCCAAAAACCCCTTTTTCCCTTTTTGGGGAAAACCCCTTGGGAAAAACCTTAACCCCCCCAAGGGGGGGTTTTCCCCCGGGCCCCCTTTTTTTTATTTTAAAATTTTGGGGGGTTTTTTTTGGGGGGTTAATTTGGGGGTTTTTTTTTTTTTTTTTTAAAAAAATTTTTTTTTGGGAAAATTTTTTAATTTTGGGGGTTTTTTGGGTTTTGGGGGGGGGTTTTTTTTTCCTTTGTTTTTTGGGGGGGGGTTTTTTGGGGGTTTTTTGGGGGGGGGGGTTTTTAAATTTAAATTGGGGTTTTTTTTTTAAAATTTTTTTAAAAATTTTTTTTTTTTTTTTCCCCCTTTTTTTGGGTTTAAAAATTTTTCCCTTTTTTTCCCCCCCGGTTTTTTTTTTTTAAAAAAATTTTTTTTTCCCCCGGGGAAAAAACCCCCCTTTTTTTTTTTTTTAAAAAAAATTTTTTTTAAAAAAATTTTTTTGGGAAAAAATTTTTTAAAAAAAATTTTTTGGGAAAAAACCCCCGGAAGGGGGGCCCGGCCCCCCACCTTTTTTTTAAAAAAGGGGGGGGTTTTTTTTCCCCAAAAAAAAAAAACCCCCCGGGGCCAAAATTTTTGGGGGTTTTTCCCCCTTTTTTTAAAGGGAAATTTTTAAAAACCCCCAATTTTGGGCCCATTTTTTTTTAAAAAAAAAACCCCCCCTTTTTTTTTTCCCCCAAAAAAAAAATTTTATTTAAAAAAATTTTTAAAAAAAATTTTTTTTTTTTTTTAAAAATTTTTTTTTTAACCCGGGGGGGGGGGAAAAATTTTTCCCTTTTTTTTTAAAATTTTCCCTTTGGGGGGGGGTTTTACGGGTTTGGAACCAAAGGGTTTGCGGCCCCCCCCCCTTTTTTAAATTTTTTTTCCCCCCCTTTTCCTTCCTTTTTCCCCCCCCGGGGGCCCCCCGGGGGGAAAAAACCCCCCAAAAGGGCCAAAAAATTTTTTTTTTTTTTTTTTTTTAAAAAAAACCCCTTTTTTTTAAAAAAAAAAGGGTTTTTTTTTTCTAAAAAAGGGCAAAAAGGGGGAAAAAGGGCCCCCCTTTTTTTTTTTTTAAAAAATTTTAAAAATTTCCCCGGGGGGCCCTGGGGGCCCCCGGGGGGGGCCCCCCCCCAAAAAAAAACCTTTAAAACCCAAATTTTTTCCCCCCCCCCGGGGGGCCCCCCCCCGGGAAATCCTTTTTGGGGGGAAAACCCCCCCCGGGAAAAAAATTTTAATTTTTTAAAAAAAGGGGGCCCCCGGGGAAAAAATTTTTTTTTCCCCCGGGGGGGGGCCCCCCCCCCCTTTTTAAAAAAAACCGGGGCCCCCGGGGTTTTTTTTGGGCAGGGGGGGGGAAAAAAAAAATTTTACAACCCCCCCCAAAAGGGGCCCCAAACCCCCAAAAATTTTTTTTTTGGGTTGGGGTTTTCCCCTTTCCCCCCCCCCCCTTTTTTTTTTCCCTTTAAAAAACTTTTTTTTTTTTTTTAAAAAACCCCTTTTCCCTTGGGGGAAAAAAAAAAAATTTTTTGGGGAAAAAAAATTTTTTTTTTTCCCCCCTTTGGGGGGGGGTTCCCCCCCCCCAAAAAAAAATTTTTGGGGGGCCCCCGGGGGGTTTTTTTTAAAAGGCAAAAAAATTTTTTCCGGGCCCCCCTTTTTGCGGTTTTTTTTAAAAAAAAAAACCCCCCCTTTTTCCCCCCCCCAAACTTTTAAAGGCCCTTTTTTTTCCCCGGGCCCCCCCCCCCTTTTTGGTTTTTTTTTTCCCCCCCAAAAATGGGGGGGAAAAAAATTTTTTAAAAAAAAGGGTTTTTTTTAAAACCCTTTTGGGCCCCCGGGGGGTTTCAAACTCCCCCCAAAAAAACCCGGGGGGTTTTTAAAAATTTTGGGTTTTAAAAACCCGGGGGAAAAAAAAAACCCCCGGGAAAAAAACCCCCCAAATTTCAAAAAAATAAAATTTTTTTTCCCCCCCCCCCCTTTTTTAAAAAAAGGGGGAAAGGGGGGTTTTTTTTTCCCCCGGGGGGTTTTTTGGAAAAAACCTTTGCCCTTTAAAAAAAAATTTCAAAAAAAAAGGAAAAAATTTTTTTTTCCCCCCTTTCCCCGGTTTTAAACCCCCCCTTTTTAAAAAATTTTAAAATTTTTTGGGGGGAAAATTTTTTTTAAAGGGGCACTTTTTTTTTTTTCCCCCCCCGGGCCCCCCCCAAAAAAAAAGGGGGGGGTTTTTTCTTAAAAAAAAAAAAAAAACCCCCAAAAAAAATTTTTTTGGGGGTTTTTTTTTGGGGGGGGGGAAAAAAAGGGAAAAAAATTTTTTTTTTTGGTTAAAAAAAAAACCCAAAAAAAAATTTTTTAAAATTTTCCCGGGCCCTTTTTTTTTTTTATTTTCCCCCCCCCCCCCCTTTTGGGGGGGAAAAAAATTTTTCCCAAAAAGGGGGTTTTTTTTTTTTAAAAACCCCCGGTTTTTTTTTAAAAAAAAAAATTTTTTTTAAAAGGGGGGAAAAAAAAGGGGGGAGGGGGGTTTAAAAATGTTCCCCCCCTTTTAAAAAAAAGGGGGGGGGAACAAAAAATTTTTTTTCCCCCGGGGTTTTTTTCCCAAAAAAAAAGGGGGGGGGGTTTTTTTTTTTAAAAAAAATTTTGGGGCCCCCTTTTGGGAAGGAAAAATTTGGGGAAAAAATTTTTTTTTAAAAAAAAAAATAAAAAATTTTTTTTTTTTTTTTTTTTTAAAAAAATTTAATTTTTTTTTTTTAAAAAAAAAATTTTTTTTTTTAAATTTTTGGGAAAAAAAAATTTTTTTTTTGGGTTAAATAATGTATGTAAACTTCTAGTTTAAACCTGTATGTATGTTTTTTAAAAATTTTAACCTTTAAAAAAATTTTTAAAATTTTAAAAATTAAAAAAAAATTTTTTTTTGGGGGGGAAAAAAAAAATTTTAAATTCCCGGTTCCCAAAACCCCCCCCCAATTTTCCTTTTTTTAAAAAATTTGGCCCCCAAAAAAACTGCACTATAAAAGGTTAACCAGGGAAAACCCTAAAAAGGCCTCCCCAAAGGGGAAAAAAAAAAATCGAAAAAAAAAAAAAAAAATTTTTTTTTTTTTAAAAAAAAAAAAAAAAAACCCCCCCAAAAAAAGAAAAAAATTTTTTTTTTTAAAAGGGGGTTTTCCCCCCCCCCCCTTTTTTTTTTTTTTGGTTTTTGGGTTTTTTTCCCCTTTTGGAATTTTTTTTTAAAATTAAAAAAAAAAAAAAAATTTTTAAAAGGGGGGGGGGGGAAAAATTTTTTTGGGGGTTTTTCCAAAAAAAACCCCCCTTTTTTTTTTTTGGGTTTTAAAAAAAAACCCCAAAACCTCCACCCCAAATTTTTTTTCCCCCCCCCCCCGGGGGAAAAAAAAAAAAAGGGGGGAAAAAAAAAGGAAAATTTGGGGTTTTTTCCCAAAACCCCAAAAAAAAAAAATTTTTTCCCCTTTAAACCCTTCCCCCCCCCCAAAGGACCCGGGGTTTTTTCCCCAAAAAAAAAAAAACCCCCCCCCCCCGGGGGGAAAAAAGGGGGCCGGGTTTTTTAAAAAACCCCCCCCAAAAAAGGGGGGGGTTTTCCCCCCCCCAAAAAAACCCCTTAAAAACCCGGAAAAGGACCCTTTTTGGGGGGGGGCCCCGGGAAGGGGGGCCCCGGGGGGTTCCCGGGGCCCCCCCCCCCAAAACCCCGGGGCCCCCCTTTCAAACCCCCCCCCAAAAGGGGCCCCTTGGGGGGGGGGGGGAAAAACCCGGGAAAAGGGGGGGGGCCCCTTTTTAAAAGGCGGGCCAGGGGTTTTAAAAAAACCTTTGGGGGGAAAAAAAAGGGAAAAAAAAAAAAAAAAAAAAAAAAAAAAAATTTTTTAAAAAAAAAAAAAAAAAAAAAAAAAAATTTCCCCCTTTTTTTTTTTTTAAAAAAAAAAAAAAAAAAAAAAAAAAAGGGTTTTTTTTTTCCCCCCCCAAACCCCCCCCTTAAAAAAACCCCCTTTTTAAAAAAAAAAAAAAAAAAAAAAAAAAAAAAAATTTTTTCCCCATTTTAAAAAAAAAAAACCCCCAAAAAAAAATTTAAATTTAAAAAAAGGTTTTTTTTTAAAAAAAAAAAAAAACCAAAAAAAAAAAAAAAATTAAAAAAACCAAAAAAATTTTTTTTTTTTAAAAAAACCCCAATAAATAGTAAATCAAACCCCCCTTTATACCCCCCTTAGTTAGGGAAAAAAATAAAATTAAAAAAATGTATTTTTTTTCCATTTTCCCATTAGGGTTAGGATTGCGGCTAAAGTTAGGGTTGGGGCTAAAATTGGGGTTGGATTTGGGTTAGGGGTTGTTGGGGTTGGGTGGAGTTAAATTTGGGGAGGGTTTCCACTGTTTTAGGCACATCAGGGCTCTCCAAAATGTGACATGGCGTCTGATCTCAATTCCAGCCAATTCTTGCGTTGAAAAAGTCAACGGGGGCTCCTTCCCCTCTGTGCTCTGCCATGCAGCCAAACAGTAGTTTACCCCCACATATTTGGGTATCAGCGTACTCAGCACAAATTGCACAAAACTTTTTGGGTCCAATTTCTTCTATACCCTTGGGAAAATAAAAAATTGGGGGCAAAAAAAATCATGTTTGTGGAAAAAAATTTATTTTTATATTTTTTTTTTTTCATGCTCGGCGTTATAAACTTTAGTGAAACACCTGGGGTTAAAGTTTCTCACCACACATCTAAAATAAGTTCCTGAGGGGTCTAGTTTCCAAAATGGGTCATTTGTGGGGGGTTTTCCACTGTTTTAGGCACATCTGGAGCTCTCCTAACACGACATGGCGTCCAGCCAATTCGCGTTGAAAAAGTCAATCTGCGCTCCTTCCCTTCCGATTTTTCTGCCATGCACCCAAACAGTGGTTTGCCCCCACATATGGGATTCAGCGTACTCAGGACAAATTGCACAAAACTTTTGAGGTGAAAATTGGGGGGAAAAGATAATTTTTGTGGAAAAAAAATGATTTTTTAATTTTACAACTCAACGTTATAAACTTGTGTGAAGCACTTGGGGGTTCAAATTGCCACCACAAAACTAGATAAGTTCCTTGGGGGGTCAAGTTTCCAAAATTGGGGTCCCTTGGGGGGGTTTCCACTGTTTGGCACATCACGGGCTCCCCAAAAATGCAACATGGCGTCCAATCTCATTCCAGCCAATTTTGGTTGGAAAAGTCAAATGCGCTCTTTCCTTTCCGAGCTCTGCCGTCTGCCAAAACAGTGGTTTCCCCTCCACATGGGGTATCCGCGTACTCAGTACAAATTGGACAAAAATTTTTGTGGTCCAATTTCCCCTGTTTCCCTTGGAAATATAAAAAATTGGTGACAAAGAAAAATTTTTGTGGGAAAAAAATAGGATTTTTTTTTTTCATGCCTGGGCATAATAAACTTGTGTTTAAGCACTTGGGGGTTAAAGTGCTCACCACAGATCTAGATAAGTTCCTTAGGGGGTCTAGTTTCCAAAATCGGTCACTTGTGGGGGGTTCCACTGTTAGGCACATCTGGGGCACGCAAAGGAACATGACCCCATCAATGTCTGCATTCCAAAACCCTTATTACTTCCTTCCCCAAACCCTGCCGTGCACCCCAAAAATGTCCCCCCCCCCACATATGGAGTATCAGCGTACTCATACAAATTGGACAACAACTTTTGGGGTGCAATTTCCGTGGGAAAAATCAAAATTTGGGGCTAAAAAATTATTTTTGTGGAAAATTGTTTTTTTTTTTTTCCACCCCAGGCATTAAAACTTTTTGAAACACTTGAGGGTTCAAAGTGCTCACAACAGATCTAGATAAGTTTTCCCTAGGGGGGTCTAGTTTCCAAAATGGGTGTCACTTGGGGGGGTTTCCCTGTTTTTAGGCGCTCAGGGGCTCTCCAAACGTGACATGGCATCCAATCTCAATTCCAGCCAATTTTGGTTTGAAAAAGTCCCAAAAGGGGCTCCTTCCCTTACAGCTCTGCCGTGGGGCCCAAACAGTGGTTTTCCCCCCCCCATATGGGGTTTTGGCGTACTCAGGAGAAATTGCACAAAAAAATTTTTCTGTCCATTTTCTCCTTTTACCCTTGTGAAAATAAAAAAAAGTTTGTAAAAGATCATTTTTGTGACTAAAAAATAAAATGTTCATTTTTTCCTTCCACGTTCTTCGCTCCTGTGAAGCACCTGAAAGGGGTTTTTAAATTATTGAATGTGGGTTTGAGTACCTTGAGGGGTGCAAATTTTAGAATGTTGTCACTTTTGGGTATTTTCTGCCATATAGACCCTTCAAAAGTACTTCAAATGTGAGGTGGTCCCTAAAAAAAAATGGCTTTGTAAATTTTGTAAAAATGAGAAATCGCTGGTCAAATTTTAACCCTTGTAATTTCCTAACAAAAAGAAAATTTTGGTTCCAAAATTGTGCTGATGTAAAGTAGACATGTGGGAAATGTTATTTATTAACTATTTTATGTGACATATTTCTCTGTTTTAATGGAATAAAAATTCAAAGTTTGAAAATTGCAAAATTTTCAACATTTTCGGCATATTTGCGTTTTTTTCAAAAAATAAACGCAGTTATATCGAACAAATTTTACCACTACCGTGAAGTACAATATGTCACGAGAAAAAATCTCAGAATCGCGAAGATCTGTTGAAGCGTTCCAGAGTTATAACCTCATAAAGAGACAGTGGTCAGAATTGTAAAAATTGGCCCGGTCATTAACGTGCAAACCACCCTCGGGAGTGAAGGAGTTAAAGGATGATTTTTATTTAAAACTAGTACACAAAAGGTTTCGACTTCTTAGAGTCTTCCTCGGGTATAATGTCATGCAGGAGCGCATATTGCTGGGAAAAATATTCACCAAATATAGTAAAATGTGGACATGGACTGGGCATATTGTTTTCACACACTGACAGATCTGCACCCAGTGTACATGGATAAAACACCTTCCTGCGTATTTCTGCTCTCTTCAGGATAATATCATTATAGCTGGATCTGTATCAGCTGCCTGCCTCAGCTGCCTCTGTAATATTCCTGATTAAGTGACACATTGTGGGGGCAGAATTAAAAAGGGGATTTAGTGAAATGATTTTGGAACAATTTTTCCCAAATTACAGCTAAAGTAGCACATTGTGCTGCCGTGGATTACTCAGTCCTGGTAATCCATTGCCTGGATTTGAGAATGTGTCAATACTCCACGCATCATCTATTTTGACTTAAATCCTCTTGGGGAAAACTGAAACCTATGACCCTGAGTGATCGAATTCCAAGAACTATTTTTTTTCCAGTGTCAATTGATCTCTTAGCTTTAACGGGAAAGCATTGGGAATTTATACAAATATGGGTCATGGGCAGTAAAAATACCTGATAGCCACGATTTATATGCTTATAATAGCAATGTATAATTTATCTTTTGGATATTTCATAAGTGAAGATTGGAGTCACCGTAAAGGGAATTATAGTATGTGTGATTCTCAAATATCGCTTTATTATTCCTTCTTTTTATGGGGGCGATCTGATAACATCTATGCAGAACTATAGGGAATTGTACATTTATTCATTCATAGAATACAGGCTGCATTAAATGGACTGCAAAGCCCCAACAGTTTTACTGTGTTCACTAATATATAAAATGGCTACAAACCAGAGGTTCAGTTTTAATAGACCTCTCCAGTTATATTAAGCCATAAAGAGGTTGTCTCTGGACAGAAACCCCTGTCCATGTGTCTTATTACAGCAGAATCTGTCAGTAGGAACAACCCTCCTAAGCCATATGGGCACACAGGAAGGTGAATAAAATGATATCTTGATATCTGTGATCTGATGTCGTATTCCAGAGATATTCACATTTTTCTTATATGTAAATGAGCTGTTAAGATCTATGGGCCGGACATAGATCTCCCTCAGAATCTGTCTCCAGAGATTATTTTAAACAAAAATGGGATATTACCAGTGTGAGACATGTAATGACTGACAGTCTGCTCTCATAATCACACGCAGCAGTGCAGTGAGTTCAGAACTAACCGAGGCACAGATATGCCTTAGAGAGGTTCCCTGGACAAACTTCATTTTAAAAAGGGGTTGGTTCCATAATGTATTCTAGGGCTACAAGAAGTATTTTGCAGGTGTATGAACCCAGTCCAGCTATCTAAGATGCACTAGAAACAAGAAAGGAGTAAGTGCTTTAGCATAGCTATAGAGGTGCACAGGAAAGGAGGTGCAGAGACCCTGAATCGGGTACGGTCCCACGGTGCTTCTGGCAATTGCAACTGAAAACTTTGCTCCTCTGTTATGGGCATAGTCTTCAGCTGCATACAGAAGCCACATCGCAGGATCGTACTCCGAGAAGCCCCAAAGTCCTCTCAGACACATAAGAAGACATAGCGGTGATCATCGGTAGTTGGAGGTCCTGTTACCAACTTTACACAGGGACCCAAGAGCTTCAGATCACACCTCTGAATAAGTGGATGTGATACTTCTGTATCCCATGTATATGATTATGCAACTGTTTGCAGGTCATATACCGTATGTACTCGGTAAAGCCGAGATTTTCAGCACCTTTTTCGTGCTGAAAATGCCCCCTCGGCTTATACACGAGTCATAGGGCAGAAACCAGCGGGGGAGGGGATGCCGCGGCAGGAGCCAGTGGCTGGGACATCATATTCACCCCTCCCCGTGCCATCGCTGAACGTCCCTGCAATCCTGCGTTCTCCCCAGCTTCCTGCAGCTCTCCCCGGCTTCCTGCAGCTCTCCAGCGCTGAGCGGTGACGTAATACCCCTCATTAAGGTCATTTAATATGGACGCGACGCCACTCCCATAGGCGTGGCGTCCATATTCATGGCCTTAATGAGCGGTATTACGTCACCGCTCAGCGCTGGAGAGCTGCAGGAAGCCGGGAGAACGCAGGATTGCAGGGACGTTCAGCGATGGCACGGGGAGGGGTGAGTATGATGGAGGAGAGGACAAGGAGCACGGAGCAGGACGGGGGGGAGGAACGGTGGACGGGGGAAGCATGGAGGACGGGGGGGAGAACGGAGGACGGGGGAAGCATGGAGCAGGACGGGGGAGAACGGTGGACGGGGAAGCATGGAGGAGGACGGGGGGGAACGGAGGACGGGGGAAGCATGGAGGAGGACGGGGGAAGCATGGAGCAGGACGGGGGGGAGAACGGTGGACGGGGGAAGCATGGAGGAGGACCGGGGGAGAATGGAGGACGGGGAAGCATGGAGGAGGACATTGAGCACGGAGCAGGACGGGGGAGGATGGAGGGCACAGAGGAGCACGGAGCAGGACGGGGGGAGAGGATGGAGGGCACAGAGGAGCACGTAGCAGGACGGGGGGGGCACAGGAGGATGGAGAAGGAATGGGGGAGGACGGAGCAGGAGGGGGGGAGTACAGAGGAGAATGGGGGAACACAGAGCTGGATGGGGGAGCAAGGAGAAGGACGGGGCAGCACAGAGCAGGAGGGCAGTTTATACACCCGGCTTATACATGAGTCAATAAGTTTTCCCAGTTTTTTGTGGCAAAATTAGGGGGGTCGGCTTATACACGAGTATATACGGTAAGTATTTTTTCCGCAGTAGCTAATGGTAAGCTGTAAAAAAAAAGTAGAGTAAATTATTTATGAGCAATTATTCATTATTGATACATGATTATTTCTATTATGTTCGTATATACAGTATTATGAAGTGGCATTTCATTTGTCTTAGTATGAAACCTTTTCAATTATGCATCTTTCAAACTTAATGTAATATTTTAGGTTATGGAACAGAAATAATATTGCGTAATGAATAATGATGATTCTTTTTCTGTAGAATAACTAAATATAATCTGAAATGTATAATAAATCACTAATCAGTGTAACATTAAAATCTAATACCTAAATGTACAAATACTTCTTAAACCTAAAACAGTCAGACCTTGGGCCCTTTTTATTAGCAACTGATGGACTGGTAAAAATGTGTCTTCCTCTCAAAATGTGCAACACGGAAAATAGGAGAGATGTGTATCTTTGTACCGTGTTAGCCAGTAGATAGAAAAATATTTAGAATTGAGAGTCCTCAGTGGTTGATACCTTTTAATGGCTAACCAACACCCCAACACGGAAAACACACTTGTCTACTTTTCTCGATTTGTCCAGGAATTTTCCAAAATAAGGGAAGACCTCTCATGCTCCTGGCAGGAAAGGCAAGTCTACTGCACAAGCGGGAGTCTCTCCAGCAGGAACAGCCAGTCTTAAGCGCTTCTGCCAGAAAAATAACCACCTTCCAGCATTGCTCTGTGATCTTCTCCGGGAAAGGAAGAGATAGGCAGACATCTGCCAGTTGGCTGCTCACATGTCATTTCCTGACAGCAGCAAAACAAAGCCGTGCAGGAGAGCGGATGAGAGGCGTTTTATGTAATTCTATGACTGACCTGTCACGAGGGCTCTGTTGCTTTTTCTACGTAAGATTGGTCAGATGCTTTGAGAACAATATATGTACTAGAAGTTTGGGAAGAAGAAATCTCAATATTTCATGTCATTGCAAACTTTACAAAATATTGGGTAAAAAGCTGCAGAGCTGTGTTTGGTATTTGGTACAAGACGTCATAGTATTGTGATGCAATTTGGGCTTTGTAGCTTTCATTATGTAAGCTTGGTCAGATTCTTTGAGAACAGTACATGTTCTAGGAGTTTGACCAGAAATCTCAATTTCTTATATTGTTGCAAACTTTGAAAAACATCAGGTAAAAAAGCTGCAGAGCTGTGTTTGTCATAGAGTCATGATGTCATTTTATCTATAATTTTCCTGGTCTGCCAGTAGTTGTTTCACTTGCAGAACACAAAATAGGTTGTGTCTTTGTAGACAGAAGATCAACGTGTTTGTTTCCCCCTTCGCCACGTTTGCATAACCCTTGGTCTATTTCTGTACCCTCTTCTTTTCTAACAATCTTTGAAGAGGGATGTCCAGAATAGATTCTCCCCATCCATAGCAAAGTGATAGTGCCTATCATTAAAAGGTCCAATCCCCCGCGGCCACATTGAAGCGGCATAGCCTGGCTTGAAAAGAGTTTGTGTCACTTACATGTTAGTCAGGGCATCAAGAAAGGCATACAGTCAGCAAGGTCAAAAGTGCTGAATTACCGCTGAGAACCCAGTAAGATAAACAAGAAGTTTGTCTCGCAGCCGTGTTGGAAGTTTAATGCTCTGTTCTGTGATAGCTTACCTATTGCGCCTACCATGATCAAATCAGAAGTGGAAGGCGACAGAGCTGCCGTCTTGTTTTTCCAGAGTATTTCTTCCTCCCTCTTGTGTTTGTAAAATAGTCCTTTGAACACAATCTGCTCCTGACTGGTAGTCGGTCTCCATATATGAGCCTGTCTCTCCTTTATGTACCTGCTATGTGCATTTAAATGTTTTGACTGACAAATATAAATAATTCTTGCATATTTATGACATATATCATTTTAAATTTGACAGCGGAATATTCCCAGTACTAGTTTGCTATTCTGTTTGGTCTGTAAACTAAGCCCTTTGTGTAGGGAGATGCCTCCTGGGCTATAGTCCCTTGCACAAAATGTACAATATTGTGGTATTTGAAAGATCTGAATTGTATTTTGATTAAGTTCACGGATGGCTTAATGGATCATCACTGGGATTTGGAAAGGACCTGCTAAGATTAGGCAGCTTGAATTATTATAAGAAAGTTGCAGGTTGGCAGAACCAGCACCCCAGTCAGCTGAATGATGAAATAAAGAGACGCCGAGCAGCCGATTGTGTTTCCTCAATTTTTTCCACTTGCATGATATATTTACTGCAATGTACAATGTTTTTAATATAATTTAATCTTACATATATGGTTTAAAGATAGAAAATCCTGACTGCTTGGTATCCTATGAAATACAGGGTTGCCAACTTTATTTTTTTTTTTTTTTTTTTGGGGGGACAGCTTCTCAAAAAATCACAGACTGGCAGCTTTTTTTTACGAATACATTAGCGGGCCATAATAAATACATTAAGATTATAGGTTATACATGTCTACAGACCATACATCCTATATGAAGACATTAGATGCCTTCACTGTGAACTGTAAAAGGGTGATAAATAAAGTAATGAAAATCTGTACAAGTCTCTCCAGCTTAAAAAAACAACAACATTTTTTAAAGGACGGGAAAAAAAGTGCCCTATTATTACGGACTATCAAGGAATTTCAGGACAGTTGGCGACCCTGATGAAGTAGACAAAACCAGAACGTGGCTATTTGTTATGCAGCCATGCATCTCTACAAGTGGTATATACTAAATTTCGAAAACTATTACATTTACAGGTTTAAAACTTATGAAAGCTTTATAAAGCTGAATTCAGATGACTGCATGAAAAATTGTTTGATTTTCATACATAAGAAATAAAACAATTTTCATCCACATACCATTCCTATGCCATCCGTGTGTCATCTGTATGTACATATGACATCCATTTGGCATCTGAGTTTTTTTTGGATAGGCAAGTCTCCTCTAAAATACAGACAAGACTAGTGCATGCTGCAATTTTTTTTTTCTGCGGACATTCTGTCCATGTGAAAAAACTGTGTTCTGAACTATTTGTGATCTATTCAATAACACTGGTCAGTGAGCTTTCCTTGCGCTATTTGATTTTATACACATAATATCATCTGAACAAGCCCTTACTACCAAGCTTGCGTTGTTTGCACCTTAACAACCACAACCTGATGTTTACTAATACACATGTTGAGATGTGCATATGAGATACCGCCCATAGTTAGACCAGCCCTTTTTTTCTGGGAAAAGTAGCAGACCTAATATGATATTCTTGATAATGACATTTAATTTCAATGTTTCAACAGGATTTCAGATAAAAAAAACAACAAAAAACAACCCCCCTTTAACTCCTTCACAACATCCACTGTACATGTACAATATGAGAGCTGACACCCTGTGGCAACTCCCAAGATCAGTGCTAGCACCATTTGCAGTAAATGCTACTGTCAATAGCGACCGTGACATTGATGGGCATCGCAGTGGGAGGGAGCTCCCTCTCTGCTCCAGTCGGCACAATGAGATTGTGATCGCGTTGTGCCGATTGTCTCCATGGTGACTCAGGGCCAAAAGATGGCTGCAGGGTCACCCAGGGATAATGGCCAGTAAGCTCATGCTCAGAGCTGGATCTGACACGCCTCCTATCTGTATGCACTGATCTTATGCCCTGCAATACAAAATCATTGCAGAGTATCATATCAGCGATCACAGCAGGGAAAGGTGATGTTCCATTTTGGGACAAGGTAAAAAAAAAAAGTGAGGAAAAAAAATATATTTTTTAAAATAACCATAAAATAAAGAACAGAAAAAAAAGAAAAAATATTAATTCAATAAATAGATTTATATATGTAAAAACAAAAAAATTAAAGTACACATAATTGGTATCGCTGCTTGCGAAACATCCTGACCTAAGAAAACTACCCCACTACTTAACCTTCAGGCTAAGTTCACACGTTGCGGAATTGCCGCGGAAATTTCCGCGGCAATCCCGCACTTCTCCCGCAGGAAATACGCACGTTTTTTTTATGCTGATTCCCGCCAGAATAATAGCGTTTTGCAAGCGTAATTAGCTTGCAGAATGCTAGCGTTTTCCTAGCGATCTGTAGCATCGCTTGGAAAACTGATTGACAGGTTGGTCACACGAGTCACACATAGTGTTTTGACACGTGTGACCAACTTTTTACTATTGATGCCGCCTATGTCGCATCAATAGTAAAGAGATCTAATGTAAAAATAATAAAAAAAATAATAAATAATGATATTCTCACCTTCCGGCGGCCCCCGCAGCCTTCCCGCCTCTCAGTGACGCTCCCGGCAACTCCGGTCCCAGGAGTGCTTTGCGACAAATCACACCGATGACGTACATCTCGCGAGACCGCTATGCCATCTGGGTGATTCTCGCAAAGCACTCCTGGGACCGGAAGTTGCCGGGAGCATCGCTGAAGGCGGGAAGGCTGCGGGGGCCGCGGGAAGGCTGCGGGGGTCGCCGGAAGGTGAGAATATCATTATTTTTTATTTTAATTATTGTTTTAACCAGGGATATGGTACCCAGGGCCTGGAGGAGAGTCTCCTCTCCTCCAGACCCTGGGTACCACCGCACATGAACCGCTTACATTCCGCAAAATTAATGAACATGTTGCTATTTTTTCCGCGAAGCGTTTTTTTCGCGGAAAAAAACGCAACATGTGGCCAAAACATGCGGAATCAATTAACATGTATAGGATGCTTAATGCTTGCGTTTTTATCGCGTTTTTACCACGGAAAACCGCGGAAAAACCGCGAAAAAACACAATTATTCCTGATCGTGTGCACTTAGCCTCAATGAACACAGTTAAAAGAAAAATGTTGCAAATAACGATGCTTTTTCTTTATACTGCTGATCAAAAAGTGGAATAAATCGCAATCAAAAAGTCGAATGTAAATAGGAATGGTAAAATGGTACAGGTAAAAAAGCCATTTTGTCCTGCAAAAAAAACAAGCAGCCATACTGCTCCATCAGTGGAAAAATCAAAAAGTTATACCTCTCAGAATAAAGCGATGCCAAAACAATTCTGTTTTCTATAAAATAGTATTTATTATGTAAAAGGGTCAAAACATAAGAAGTTATGTAAATGTGGTATTGCTGTAATCATACTGAGCCGAAGAATAAAGCTGCGTTATCAATTTTACCACACGATGAACAGCATAAAAAAAGCCAAAAAACATTTCCTGAATTGTTGGTTTTTGTTTATTCTGCCTCCAAAAACCGGAATAGAAAGCAATCAAAAACGTTGTGACCAAAAGTGGTACCAATAAATGCATCAACTCGTTCTGTTAAAAACAAGCCCTCACATGACTCTATCAGCAGAAATATGGAAAAATTATAGCTCTCAAGATATGGCGATGAAAAAACATTTATTTTGCAAAAATATAGCGTTTTTAGTGTGTGACCGCAGCAAAATATAAAAAAAAACTATATTAATCTGGTATTGCTGTAATCACACTGACCCGAAGAATAAAGATGCCTAATCATTTATACCGCATGAGAAACAGCGTAAAAAATAGATAAAACCAATTCTTCATCTGCTGTTGATTTATTCATTCTACCTCCCAAAGATCGCAGTAAGACTCGACTCACATTTATCCTGCGCTCTATTGTGAGCTCTTACACTGGGGTTTCCGTGTAAATCTCTGAAATACGTGATTCAGCGGAAGTTTCCCTATACTGAGGCAGTTGGCGGTATTGTGAACGCTGTCTGGCCTATAATCCAGCATTGTCCAACTTTTTATATGTGGGCAGTCCACCAAACTTTTGTGCACTTCTGAAAATATGGACAGCGCTAAACAGAGGCCGGATGAAGTCCAGAGTAACTTGAATGTATCCCTCTGTTTCATCTGAATCACATCATTCAGAGATTTAGATGGGTACCAAGCGGTAATGTTTCTCCTTGTGGAGAGTAACATGCTAAGCATGCTGGGATGAGGAGACTTAAAGCTGCAATGCTCCTCTAGGAAATATGCAAATTGTCTCTTAAGAGAGGAAGAGGACTAGAACTCTAGTGCCACTTATTAGAGATTTAGATGGAAAGCCCAATATAAGTGCTTAGCATTGAGCGCAGGATAAATGTGATCCTAAATGTTATGTAAAAGGTTCCCAACAAAAGCTTCAAATCAGTCCACAAAAAAAGCAAGTCCATCATCCTTCAATGTAAATAACGGGGGCTTCCACATTTCCACATTACTAGTAGTTCAGGTCTGGAAAGGCACTATTTCCCCCCCCCCAAAAAAAAAAAGAAATCCAGCGAATTCTGCGCTCCAAAATCCAAATGCCCTCTCCCTTCTGAGCCCCACAGTTTTCCCAAACCGCAGTTAACATCCATGTTTGACATTTTATGTAGTGGTGAGAGCCCGCTTAATTTGTTGACTTCACTGCAGAAACACAAGCTGGGCACAATGTATGGGTACTACAATGTATGGACACTATAATAGCAAATTTGCAATTTTCACTCAGCAAAATCGACTGCTGCTTGTTTCTGCAAACACCCATGGAGTAGTAACTGTGTGATAACATTTTGTTGCCATTTTTACCAATTTCCCCATATGACAATGTAAAATCTGTGGCTAAAACAATTTTTTTGTGGTAAAAATGTAATTTTTTGTTCTTCACCGTCCAATGATATAAAATTCTGTGACCCATCTGTGGTGTCAATATGATCACTGCACCCATCGTTTAATTAATTGAAAGGTGTAGTTTGTAAAATGACGTCATTTATGTGGTTCTGATATTCTGGCACCTCAGGTGCTTTGCCAGTGTGACATGGCACCCTCAAACCAGTCCAGGAAAATGTGCTCTACAATATGGTGCTCCCTCTCCTCTGAGCTTTTCGCTGAGTCTCAAAAGTAGGTTTTGACCACATATGAGGTATTAGCATAATCAGGAGAAATTGGGTAACATATTTTATGGTCCATTTTATTCTGTTAGCCCTTTTTTATTGAAAACTTGGGGCAAAAGTAAAATTTTAGTGGAAAAATGCTAATTTTCCATTGACTCAGCCAATGTTATACAATTCTGTGAATCGCCTCAGGGTTAAAAATGCTCACTACACTGCTTGATGAATTCCTCAAGAGTAGCTATAGGCGAACCCGAGCAGAAAAGTTTGGCATCCATACCGAACACCTACTGTTCGGGCACGGACACCGAACACGGACTTCGGACTTCACCAGGAAGTCCATGTTACTGTTTGGGTTTGGCCTACGGAACACCGGGTGTTTGTCACTCTGTCAAGTGCATGACAGTGCGGCAAACACCGTTTATGATTAGCGGTAAAGTCATCACAGCTGGTCACACAGCCGCAGTTCCCATGTTGTTAAAAGGCAGCATAAGCTAGCAGCTGTGATTTGAGGTATAAATTTTAAATCCGGTCATTGGTGTTGGCTGATGGGACTACTGCTCCCATCAGCCAATGCCTGCTGCCACTAATAACAGTGAGAGCAGGCGGCAGCTAATGGGAATATTCATCAACCAGTTCCTGTGCTGAAAATAAATAATTTTTTAATAAAACGGCATGGGTTCCCCTGTATTTTTGATAACCAGACAGAAAAAAAATCACAGCTGGGGGCTGCCACCCTTAGCTGTCAGCTTCAACAAGGCTGGTTTTCAAGAATAGTGGGGTCCCCATGAGGAATTTTTTTTAATTATTTAAATAAATAATTTAATAAATGATATGGGGGTCCCTCCCATTTTAAACAACCAGCCTTACTAAAGCAGACAACTTTCCAGTGCACTGCATGTACGTAAATTTCCTTTAGGCTATGGTCAGGTGAGTGTGTGAAAAATTATCTAATTTTCATCCATAAAACTTGGCGATTGCCATCCATATTCCATCCATGTGTCCATATTATTTGTATTTATACATCAACATTTTAAAATGTACCATACTTCATCAAATACAGTTTCCTATGTTAATAATTGCAATATATCTGTAAAAATTGGATGCTGCACAGATGATCCATATGGGATTCAATTTTATTTTTGCGCACCCATAGACTATAGTATAGGCCAGAATAAGAAATATAGAAGAGACTGGTGCATTATGCCTTATTGAGTTACATTCTTCAGTGTGTGCTTGTCTTAGGTAGCCCTCAATCATATTATACACTGACAACACTTGAGCACCTACAATAGACATGAGCGTCACCCACATTCTCCTTGAGTACTAAACAAGCCTCATCTCTAATTGATGTTTCATAAAAGGTTCCAGATTTTCTTTACATTTTTCTTTTACATTGAAAATGAAGTATTGTTAAAAATAAAGGGCGCAACAAGATAAAGGAAATGATGGGATGGCAATATTTGAGGGGCTGTAGGAGCTTTATGTTCACAGCCCTGGACATAGAAGCAATGGAGACCCCCTCCACAGGGCATCCTTATGAATAAGTCAGAAATGACTAATTAGCCCTCTCCCCCTCTAACCATAGCATTACTGACAATTAGGGTTGACTGCTGTCCTATTATTTTGCCCTTTATTATACTACTGACACCTTACATATTATAAACGGTTTATGGGGCCTCATGCACACATCCTTTAATTTCATGTACGAGTTTTATCAGTATTTCTGACAAATAGAAAATATAATCATTAATGTCTATGGTGCTATTCACTGTGTGTCTGCAAAAAAAATCAGAGACATGTCCGTGTTTGATCAGAGTCACTGATCAAAATGACCCATACAAGTCTGTGAGTTTGTGAAAATCACTTATCTCACACAGATGATGTCAGTGTGCTGTCCGTGATTAACATTAAGGCTTATGCAGACATCCATGGATCTTGTCTGATCACGTAGCACAATGCACTGACTGTCCTAGGGTCTCTCGAATGAAGAATGACGGTTTTATATATTTTTATAAGGCTGTCCCACTCGGGTCAGGAGACCCACTGCCAGTGCACGTATTGCGGTCTGTGATGTCAAATGAATAGCAGAAAGTTTGAAAAGTTATTTATTTTATCATCACTGATGAAACACTGATTGGAAAAACTGACACCCTGACCAAACACTAATGAAAATGGGATCGAAAACACTGATGATACTTGGACTGTTTTTTGCGTACATGAAAAAACATTGCTGTCTGAATAAGGCCTTAGAGAAATACTAAATAGCTTGGTTTCCAGGCCACATGTAGATGTCGCATAAGACTGCTGGACAGTATTTACAAAAGTTGGAAATATTTTTCACTTCAAATTGTTCTTTAATCTGCTACAAAAATGTCTGATGCAAAGAAGCCCATATTATAATATGGGGGAAAAGCCTCATTCACAAGTCTGTGTTAAAACACATACGTGAAAAATTGGTACCAGTGTTTAGGGTTCAGTGTAGCCGTTTTTATCATCAGTGTTTTGGATGAGTGTTTCCATTTTTACCATCAGTGTTTTGGGTCAGTGTGTCCATTTTTACCATCAGTGTTTTGGGTCAGTGTGTCCATTTTTACCATCAGTGTTTTGGGTCAGTGTGTCCATTTTTACCATCAGTGTTTTGGGTCAGTGTGGCCTTTCTACCATCAGTGTTTGGGTCAGTGTGGCCTTTTTACCATCAGTGTTTTGGGTCAGTGTGGCCTTTTTACCATCAGTGTTTGGGTCAGTGTGTCCATTTTACCATCAGTGTTTGGGTCAGTGTGTCCTTTTTACCATCAGTGTTTTGGGTCAGTGTGTCCTTTTTACCATCAGTGTTTGGGTCAGTGTGGCCTTTTTACCATCAGTGTTTTGGGTCAGTGTGGCCTTTTTACCATCAGTGTTTGGGTCAGTGTGTCCATTTTACCATCAGTGTTTGGGTCAGTATCTCTGTTTTTCCCATCAGTGTTGTCCATCAATATGATAGTTTTTACCATCAGTGTTTTGGGTCAGTGTGTCCATTTTTACCATCAGTGTTTTGGGTCAGTGTGTCCATTTTTTACCATCAGTGTTTTGGGTCAGTGTGGCCTTTTTACCATCAGTGTTGTCCATCAAGATGATAGTTTTTACCATCAGTGTTTGGGTCAGTGTGGCCTTTCTACCATCAGCGTTTGGGTCAGTGTGGCCTTTTTACCATCAGTGTTTTGGGTCAGTGTGGCCTTTTTACCATCAGTGTTTGGGTCAGTGTGTCCATTTTACCATCAGTGTTTGGGTCAGTGTGTCCTTTTTACCATCAGTGTTTTGGGTCAGTGTGTCCTTTTTACCATCAGTGTTTGGGTCAGTGTGGCCTTTTTACCATCAGTGTTTTGGGTCAGTGTGGCCTTTTTACCATCAGTGTTTGGGTCAGTATCTCTGTTTTTCCCATCAGTGTTGTCCATCAATATGATAGTTTTTACCATCAGTGTTTGGGTCAGTGTGGCCTTTTTACCATCAGTGTTTTGGGTCAGTGTGGCCTTTTTACCATCAGTGTTTGGGTCAGTCTGTCCTTTTTACCATCAATGTTTGGGTCAGTGTGGCCTTTTTACCATCAGTGTTTGGGTCAGTGTGTCCTTTTTACCATCAGTGTTTTGGGTCAGTGTGTCCTTTTTATCATCAGTGTTTGGGTCAGTGTGGCCTTTTTACCATCAGTGTTTTGGGTCAGTGTGGCCTTTTTACCATCAGTGTTTGGGTCAGTGTGTCCTTTTTACCATCAGTGTTTGGGTCAGTGTGTCCTTTTTACTATCAGTGTTTGGGTCAGTGTGTCCTTTTACATCAGTGTTTTGGGTCAGTATGTCCTTTTTACCATCAGTGTTTGGGTCAGTGTGTCCTTTTTACCATCAGTGTTTTGGGTCAGTGTGTCCTTTTTACCATCAGTGTTTGGGTCAGTGTGTCCTTTTTACCATCAGTGTTTTGGGTCAGTGTGTCCTTTTTACCATCAGTGTTTGGGTCAGTATCTCTGTTTTACCCATCAGTGTTGTCCATCAATATGATAGTTTTTACCATCAGTGTTTTGGGTCAGTGTGTCCATTTTTACCATCAGTGTTTTGGGTCAGTGTGTCCATTTTTACCATCAGTGTTTTGGGTCAGTGTGGCCTTTTTACCATCAGTGTTGTCATCAAGATGATAGTTTTTACCATCAGTGTTTGGGTCAGTGTGGCCTTTCTACCATCAGTGTTTGGGTCAGTGTGGCCTTTTTACCATCAGTGTTTTGGGTCAGTGTGGCCTTTTTACCATCAGTGTTTGGGTCAGTGTGTCCATTTTTACCATCAGTGTTTGGGTCAGTATCTCTGTTTTTCCATCAGTGTTGTCCATCAATATGATAGTTTTTACCATCAGTGTTTGGGTCAGTGTGGCCTTTTTACCATCAGTGTTTTGGGTCAGTGTGGCCTTTTTACCATCAGTGTTTGGGTCAGTCTGTCCTTTTTACCATCAATATTTGGGTCAGTGTGGCCTTTTTACCATCAGTGTTTGGGTCAGTGTGTCCTTTTTACCATCAGTGTTTTGGGTCAGTGTGTCCTTTTTACCATCAGTGTTTGGGTCAGTGTGGCCTTTTTACCATCAGTGTTTTGGGTCAGTGTGGCCTTTTTACCATCAGTGTTTGGGTCAGTGTGTCCTTTTTACCATCAGTGTTTGGGTCAGTGTGTCCTTTTTACTATCAGTGTTTGGGTCAGTGTGTCCTTTTACATCAGTGTTTTGTGTCAGTATGTCCTTTTTACCATCAGTGTTTGGGTCAGTGTGTCCTTTTTACCATCAGTGTTTTGGGTCAGTGTGTCCTTTTTACCATCAGTGTTTGGGTCAGTGTGTTCTTTTTACCATCAGTGTTTTGGGTCAGTGTGTCCTTTTTACCATCAGTGTTTGGGTCAGTATCTCTGTTTTTCCCATCAGTGTTGTCCATCAATATGATAGTTTTTACCATCAGTGTTTTGGGTCAGTGTGTCCATTTTTACCATCAGTGTTTTGGGTCAGTGTGTCCATTTTTACCATCAGTGTTTTGGGTCAGTGTGGCCTTTTTACCATCAGTGTTGTCCATCAAGATGATAGTTTTTACCATCAGTGTTTGGGTCAGTGTGTGGCCTTTCTACCATCAGTGTTTGGGTCAGTGTGGCCTTTTTACCATCAGTGTTTTGGGTCAGTGTGGCCTTTTTACCATCAGTGTTTGGGTCAGTGTGTCCATTTTACCATCAGTGTTTGGGTCAGTGTGTCCTTTTTACCATCAGTGTTTTGGGTCAGTGTGTCCTTTTTACCATCAGTGTTTGGGTCAGTGTGGCCTTTTTACCATCAGTGTTTTGGGTCAGTGTGGCCTTTTTACCATCAGTGTTTGGGTCAGTGTGTCCATTTTACCATCAGTTTTTGGGTCAGTATCTCTGTTTTTACCATCAGTGTTGTCCATCAATATGATAGTTTTTACCATCAGTGTTTGGGTCAGTGTGGCCTTTTTACCATCAGTGTTTTGGGTCAGTGTGGCCTTTTTACCATCAGTGTTTGGGTCAGTCTGTCCTTTTTACCATCAATGTTTGGGTCAGTGTGGCCTTTTTACCATCAGTGTTTGGGTCAGTGTGTCCTTTTTACCATCAGTGTTTGGGTCAGTGTGGCGTTTTTACCATCAGTGTTTGGGTCAGTGTGTCCTTTTTACCATCAGTGTTTGGGTCAGTGTGTCCTTTTTACCATCAGTGTTTGGGTCAGTGTGTCCTTTTTACTATCAGTGTTTGGGTCAGTGTGTCCTTTTTACATCAGTGTTTTGGGTCAGTATGTCCTTTTTACCATCAGTGTTTGGGTCAGTGTTTCCTTTTTACCATCAGTGTTTTGCGTCAGTGTGTCCTTTTTACCATCAGTGTTTTGGGTCAGTGTGTCCATTTTTACCATCAGTGTTTAGGGTCAGTATATGAATATGGTTAAGGTAACTGAACTGTGTGTGTTCCAATCTCCACATAATGTGCAAATAGCCTGTGGTTTACCATCAGTGTTTGAGTCAGTGTGTCCTTTTTACCATCAGTGTTTTGGGTCAGTGTGTCCTTTTTACCATCAGTGTTTTGGGTCAGTGTGTCCATTTTTACCATCAGTGTTTAGGGTCAGTATATGAATATGGTTAAGGTAACTGAACTGTGTTGTTCCAATCTCCACATAATGTGCAAATAGCCTGTGGTTTACCATCAGTGTTTGGGTCAGTGTGTCCTTTTTACCATCAGTGTTTTGGGTCAGTGTGTCCTTTTTACCATTAGTGTTTTGGGTCAGTGTGTCCTTTTTACCATCAGTGTTTTGGTCAGTGTGTCCTTTTTACCATCAGTGTTTTGGGTCAGTGTGTCCTTTTTACCATCAGTGTTTTGGGTCAGTGTGTCCTTTTTACCATCCGTGTCATCCGTGTTTTTCACAGAAGGATAAATCATAGAATCATAGAATGGTGTAGAGTTGGAAGGGACCTCCTGGGCCTTCTGGTCCAACCCCCTGCTCAAAACAGGATTCTCTAAATCATCCCAGACAGATCAGACAGATGTAAATAAATTACAAAGCTTCTCTGATCCTTTGCAATGTTAAATACGTACAGCCAGGGCCGGCTCCAGGTTTTTATGGGCCTCGGGCGAAAGAGTCTCAGTGGGCCCCCTTAACACAGACCACGATTCATGATGCACAGATACAGCAGAGAAATATGGGTATAGCACAACGCCAAACACTTCTCTTCTTCCATTACATGACTGATACCTATTGTAAATTGTACAATAGCTCAAAAACCACCAAATCCTCACAGCACAGTACAGACTGGACAGTACAATCCTCCATACAATATTATGGGCACCACATAGTCTCCCCCTCATCACCCATATAATACCCCATGCAGGATGTCACCCCGCCATCCCCCATATAATGCTCCATACAGAATACTGGACCACATATAATGCTCCATACAAAATATGGAGCTCTCCTCTACACTGTGCTGCGTTCTGCACTGTTACGACTCAGGAAAGGGCGCTGTGGAAAGACTCCCCATTATCATCATCATTGCCTGCCCATCATCATTGCCTCCCTATTATCATCATTGCCTCCCCATTAATATCATCATCATCATCATCATTGCCTTCCCATTATCATTGCCTCCCCATCATTATCATTGCCTCCCCATTAATATCATCATCATTGCCTTCCCATTATCATAGCCTCCCCATCATCATCATCATTATCATTGCCTCCCCATTAATATCATCATCATTGCCTTCCCATTAATATCATCATCGCCTCCCCATTAATATCATCATCATTGCCTTCCCATTATCATTGCCTCCCCATCATCATCATTATCATTGCCTCCCCATTAATATAATCATCATTGCCTTCCCATTATCATTGCCTCCCCATCATCATCATTATCATTGCCTCCCCATTAATATCATCATCATTGCCTTCCCATTATCATTGCCTCCCATCATCATCATTATCATTGCCTCCCCATTAATATCATCATCATTGCCTTCCCATTAATATCATCATCGCCTCCCCATTAATATCATCATCATTGCCTTCCCATTATCATTGCCTCCCCATCATCATCATTATCATTGCCTCCCCATTAATATAATCATCATTGCCTTCCCATTATTATTGCCTCCCCATCATTATCATTGCCTCCCCATTAATATCATCATCATTGCCTTCCCATTATCATAGCCTCCCATCATCATCATTATCATTGCCTCCCCATTAATATCATCATCATTGCCTTCCCATTAATATCATCATTGCCTTCCCATTATCATTGCCTCCCCATCATCATCATTATCATTGCCTCCCCATTAATATAATCATCATTGCCTTCCAATTATTAATTGCCTCCCCATCATCATCATTATCATTGCCTGCCCATTAATATCATCATCATCATCGCCCTTTTCCATTATCATTGCCTCCCCATGATCATCATTATTTTCATTGCTCCCATTTATGTTTCGGTAGCTGAGGAGTGCAGGTAAAAAAGGCAATACACCAGAGAAGTTGGAATCTATGAGATTGCAGTACCCTGACTAACCACCACAACTAGAGGCAGCCGTGGAGCGTTCCTACGTTGGTCCTAGACGCCTCGTCACAGCCTGAGAAACTAACTACACCTAAAGATAGAAAGAGGAAAGCTATCTGCCCCGGAGCAGATCCCCAAAGAACATAGAAAGCCCCCAAACATGTAATGGCGGTTAGACAAGATGAAATACTGACACAGACAGAAAATAGTATGAGCAAACGTTGGGGCCCAAACTACCTAAATAGAAAAGGATAGGAAGGGCACTTACTGCAATCCCAAAAAACCCTGAAAAGCACCAACTCTACTAATTTCAAAATCACCTGAGATCACACGACCTCTACCACCTAAATTAGTTCTCTGGTGTAACAAAATCAAAACAGCAGCCACTGAAAAAACTGGAAAAAGCAAAAGTACAAACATCAGTGGCTGAACTAAACTGAGAGGGCAAAGCCCCCGGAGGGGACCCTGAAGGCCCCCACAGAAGTGCAGGACAAAATGCAAAAATCAAGCACAAAAACAAAAAGAAGAAAATGTCTTATCTGTTAGCAGGAGATGCAGACACGACACAGCAGGCTACAAAGGAAACAGGACTCAAGGATTGAGACCAGAACAATTGATCACCGGCAACCCTGATGGGAAGGCGACTCCCTTATATAAGACCAGTCAGTAACACCTGATTCCCACTCCTCACAATCTTCACTGGACAGTCCAGTACCACTTGTAACCACCAGAGGGAGCCTCTGCTCAGAACTCATTTCAAGTCCATTCACAACAGTCCCCATTAATATCATCATCATCGCCTTCCCATTATCATTGCCTCCCCCTCATCATCATAGCCTCCTCACCACCATCACTGCCTGCCTCCCCCCACCACCATCACACATACAGCACCGCAGGCAGCACTCTGACATACACACAGGCACACACACACACACACACGCCTCACCTGTCCAGCATCCGCGCTCTCTTTGCCACAGCCGGCCGCTGAATGATGACGTCATTCAGCGGCGCTGCTGTGAGAGAGGAAGCGCCTGCGCAGGCGCCCCCTGGAGCTCGGAGCTGCGGCAGCGGAGGCACGGGGAGAGGTGAGTATTGCGCCGGCTGCCGCCGGGGCCCTGAGCAAGCGGGGGGCCCAGTGGCGGCGCTGACACCGCTAATGGGCGCCCCCGTCTGCTCAGGGCCCCGGCACTTGCCCGGGTGTGCCGGGTGCTGACGCCGGCCCTGCGTACGGCACACGGATGACGGATGGCACGCTGATGCCATAGTTATGCTGTACATGTTTTTCACGACCCCATAGATTTGTACTGGCCCTTGTCATCCATGCTGCCTGAAAAAAAAACGGATACAACGCGCACGTGCAACACGTCTGAATGAAGCCTGAGTGAAAGTGTTCAGCTTTTTATTTTTCCCCTTGTCGCTCTGAGATTTCATTCCCTACACTAGTAGGACTATTTTTTTCCCTTACAAATTTACTCTACAGCAGATTGTGTTGTAGTAAATCACCCAAAACCCAAATAGCACTAAAGCATTCCGATACAACATTAGCATTTGCTTAACAAGCACAAGATAAACATTAAACAAAGAACTGCATTTCTTTATTAGAGGCTGCAAGATACATAATCCATGAGCACAAGAAACATGGGACCCAGTGGATATGCAGATGTGTGTTATTTCATTGGCGCTGGGCGGCCTTGTTAGAAAAGGTTTTCATCAGAAGGCTTGGGGGTGGTTAGTTGACTGTCCCTGGTGGTCCTGTAACTAGATACAGAGACTTTTGCAAGCTAGACCAGGCTCCCTAGTGGATGTGCTGATTGGACAGCCTGAGGAAAACTCCAAAAGCATCAGGAACTAAACTAAGATCACCTTGGGAGTGATAGGGGAGAGCCTGATAAAGGCATTTGACTTCTCTCATAACTCCCACGAAGGACAAGTTGTCAGTGTGATCCAGCCTCCATTACTGCAAATCAGACCCTTTCCACTATGCCGATTTCATTATAAATACCAGCATGGTGTATAAAAAAAAAAAGGGGGAAAAAAAGGTTAGACACAGTAATTTTACAGGCAGACGGGTACAAAAAAAATCTGCATAATTAAGCAGTCAGGACGGCTAATAGGGGAGTTTATATGCTTTGGGACCAGACAAGGGCAGCACATATGGATACAGCACTGGATATTAAATCTACGGCAGGCAGGCTCACTTCAGAGCCTTGGAGAAAAAGGCTAATTATAGTGAGAGGGATTGTGTTTACTGGTCTGTCTTAGGCGAAATGATAGAGACGAGAGCGTCCAAGTTTTACTGGAAAATCTGCAGTCGCTGTTAATAAAACTGTGCCGACAGAAGTGTGTCACCCACGGACCCTCACTTACATGGCAGAAGCGTGTGCTTTTACAAATTCTTGTATCGTCCATGAAACATTTTGTTTCTTTTGCTTAATTTTAGCAAGATAGAAAATGCAATTATTGCCTTGTGCAGACTGCATTATGAGATGTCTGTTCCTGTGACTGTGTGCTCCAGATGAGGGGTCTTCCTGCATGACTGCACATGTCTTTCATTGTAAAGATCTCTGATTCTCCAAATAATTACTTCTTAATTCCTTATTTACTGCTTAGAAATACAGCCTGACCCCGCAAGGCTGTGCTAGGTTTTCTCAGTCTGTCTTATAAAATAATGTTGGTAGTGTTTTTGTTCTCTTTTAATTCTCTGCCCATTGTGTAATGCTCTTACTTTAATTTCCATTCTAAGAACTGATGTGTCTATTTATCACATGCATTTCAATGACTTTAAAAATATTAACTAGTTTTCTCTACCTATTTATCCATATATAGGATCTGTCTACATCATATTAATTCTATGTCTATACATTTATTCATCTTGCTATTTTAAAAAAAAAGCCCCCACGAAGATATTTTTTTACTAAATCTGTGTATGTGTATATGTGTTAATATACTGACCTTCCTTCACCTTCTCTGGTGTCCAGTGTCATTCTGCTCCTCTTCTCAGTGACGTCATCGCTCTTCAGACTCTCTTCAGACTCTCCGGATCACTCTGTGATCTATGTGTGAGCTGGAAGTCTCTACAGTGTAAGTCTATAAAGCCTCGTTTTGACGATCCATAGACTTGTATTGTTAAAGGCACTTCCAGGTCATACAGAGCGCAGTTTGAAGAACGGTGATGTCACTCAGGAGAAAAGCAAAATGGCGTTGGATCCCAAAGAAAGCAGCGGCAGGTGAGTATATTAATACACACCACACTACATGCACATATAAGCACATTTATTAACAAAAATCTTTATGGAAGTGCGTCATTAACCCCTTTCTGTCATCGGACGTACTATCCCGTCCATGTCCCCTGGGACTTACCCCAGGGACGGGACAGTACGTCATAGGCGATCAGCTGCACTCCCGGGGGGAGCACAGCTGATCGCGGCCTGGTCTCAGCACTATGTACCAGGAGCGGTCATGGACCGCTCCAGCACATTAACCCCTGGCACACTGCGATCAAAGATGATCGCAGTGTTCCAGCGGTACAGGGAAGCATCGTGCAGGGAGGGGGCTCCCTGCGTGCTCCCCTGAGACCCTGAGAACAGCGCGATGTGACTGCGCTGTTCTGAAGGCTTCCTCCCTGCAGGACCCCGGATCTAAGTTGCCCGCCGGGTCCTGTAGGGAGGCGGCTTCCTCAGTGCCTGCTGAGAGCAGGCGCTGAGAAAGCCTGCAGCAGTGCCAGTGAGATCGCTGGTGTGACAGAGTGCTGTGCACAGTGTCAGACCAGCGATCTGACCCTACACAGTGATGTCCCACCCTGGGACAAAGTAAAAATGTAAAAAAAATAAAAATAAACATGTGTAAAAAAAAAGAGTTCCTAAATGATGGAAAAAAAAAAATTCCCCAATAAATTTATTTCTTTAATGTAAAAAAAAACAAACCCAACAATAAAAGTACACATATTTAGTATCGCCGTAACGACCCACCCTATAAAACTGTCCCACCGGTAACAGATGCCCCTCTGTGAACAGAGCGTGGACTCACAGCGGTACAGCAGAGGGGCATCTGTTACCGGCCGGAACTGTGCCCAAGAAGATCATAGTGAACCCAGAGGAATCCCAGCACTATCAGAGAACACAGTGAAGTCAGAAGAAACCCAGCACCTGTATATTTGAGGACCTACCGGTCACACACATTGGAGCAATGTTGTGGCAATGAGGTAGGAACGGCACCTTATTATTCGCTTACCCATCGACCGCTGTTGGACCAAGTGTTTTATTTATTAATATGGACGGAATTTGCAATTTTTTACCCTAATTTGGGACTTATAAGCGCATTAAGATCCCATCTAGTATCCTTTTGCTGTTAATAACATGTACTGCAATTGAAATACATCAATATATTTACATTTTAAAGTGACATTTCTATGTTTTAGCCTTATCATTTCACACTGACCACAGTATTGTGGGTTTTATCAGGACATAGAAAGCAATCACATTTCTACCAGACACTCAGCGCGAGTATTTATATTTAAAAATAAAATTTGGTTACAAAATTGTGCTGATGTAAAGTAGACATGTGGGAAATGTTATTTAGCAACTATTTTGTATGACATATTTCTCTGTTTTAAGGGAATAAAAATTCAAAGTTTGAAAATTGCAAAATTTTCAAAATTTTTGCCATATTTCCATTTTTTTTATAAATGCAAATAATATCAAATAAATTTTACCACTATCATGAAGTACAATATGTCACGAGAAAAGAATCTCAGAATCACGAAGATCTGTTGAAGCGTTCCAGAGTTATAACCTCATAAAGAGACAGTGGTCAGAATTGTAAAAATTGGCCCGGTCATTAACGTGCAAACATCCCTTGGGGGTTAAGGGGTTAGAGGTGTTGTCCAGGATTTGCATGTTGGTAACTTATCCTGTGGATAGGTGAGGGTCTGACACCTGGATGTAAGCAGTGTAGGTAGCCGAAACAGCACTGTTCCATACACTGTGTAGTGGCCATTGTTGGGTACTGCAACTGAACTCCTATTCAAGACCACCTAAATCAATTAAGACTCATATTTCAAAAGCATATATAATTTTTAATTCATGGTCATGAACACTTGAAATAAATACAGTAAAACATAAATACTATATGCAATGTTAGAGGCAAAAATGTAAACTGGTTCCCAAGTAACAGAAGGCAGCAATATGGATAAAGTAAATGGAAGTGCGTGAATACAAGAGCTGACTACAATATAACCCTTCTGAAATTATATAGAAAAAAAGATGTGTTGAACACCTGTTCACTTTAATAGGAGCTAAGCTGTGATACCTGACAATGGCCATTATGTGGTGTACTCCGCTTTAGAAGCTGTTTACATCCAAGTCTTTAAACAACTGATCTGTAGGGGTGTCGGATGTCGGACCCTTACCAATCCTAGGGATTGGTCCTCTGTATCTAATTAGTAGCCAACCGTTTAATCTATAAAATCTAGCTTCATCTCCGGAGCACATCATTCATCTTTAATATCTCATTTTACCTGTCTATCTTGCTTATAACTTGTAAACGCAACATTGTTTCTGTCTGTAAAATAATTTACGCACTTGGAAAGAGTAACTTTTAATAATGTTCAGAAGTGAACTTAAAAAGAGCCTGTCAGCACAAAATGACTGTTCAGACCAAACACGCCTTTGTGTAAGTCACTGCACCTTCCCACCTAATGTTTTCCATCCATTTCTGCCCTCTCTTGGCTCTTGTAAACCCACAGCTGTCAATCAAAGAACAAGGGGATGGAGATAGAGTCAAAACAAGTATGTGGTACGGTGCACTGAACTACTTGGCCATGCCATGGTGCACCGAACAGCAATGCTTGGTCTGAACAGTCATTTTCTGCTGACAGACTACCTTTAATATCTGGGCTCTATGGAGACTTTTTTTATCTCGTTATTGATTGATTTTAACTATTGGGCTTCAGCGGCAGTCCACAAGATGCAACCTAATGTTTTTTGAGCTATAGCTTAAGGGGAATATATCATTATCATCAAATAACCTGAATCCTTCATGCTAATCTTTGTTCGTAAAGGAGGCTGTTTTTATAAGGATATTTTCAATTGCTGGATTACACCTCTACTCTACTACTGTTTGTTGTCGATACAGACTGGTTAGCAAAGCCGGTTCCCCGAACAATCGGTGGTGAGTCGATTGCTCTTTCCTATATAATGCTAATCCGCTGATAAATACCATCCTAAATGTATTTGACAATCTAACTGCAAGTGTGGCTGCAGGGAAGAAATGAAGTTATATTATCTCTGCAGATTAGCAATATAGCGGCAGGTAAGTACTGTATTTTTGTATGAACAGTTCCATTTAATAATCAAAATCAATCACTAGTGCTACCAGAAGTCTCAGAGTAACCCTAGCAGAAGGGTACTTTTTCTAGAAAATATTCTAAAATAAGAGGGAGGTGTATAAACAGTCCCATGCCATGACCGGATTTCCTTGCCGCCATGCTTGTGCACATTGCAGTTATTGTTTAGTTCAAGTATATATGTTACTTGTACAGAGCACTTTAACTTTGGGCCTCTCTTGGCAAACCTGGTGAATAAAACAAGCTTCAGTCATGTCTCCATACTCTATTACAACCATCAAGATCTAGGATAAGTTGTTAGGAAGACAGGCGAGTGAATCTGTAACAAGGTGGCACGGGGCCGTAGTCATGACCGAGTCCATTTAAAGCAACAGTCCACAAGCACCCGGCCCTTGCCATAAAACAGGCAGATGCGATCCAGGCAATTACCTTTCTCCACAGACACTGCACTCACTTGTGACGAGGGTCCAGGGAAACACTTCAGCACAATTTTAATCCAACAGGGAAACAATTTAATAAAGGAATAAAGAAGTAAAGTTGGTAGCAATTTCTGAGCAGTCTCTAGCCACGATTGCTAAGCAACAGTCCCAGCATAGGGCTACAGCCGGCCCGTTCCATAAGCGATGCGATCCCATGGCATTACCTCTCCACGGAGAGCATGCGGATACATGGACGAGGCGTCCAGACATCTTCAGCACCATTGCCAACAGGGAAACAATGCGCTAATAAAGTAAGCCATAGTCACAACCGTTGGCCCCTACGCATGTATCCAGTGAGCACTGTCTAGCCACGATGCTGCCCTCGGTGTGCTGAAACGGCAGTCTCTTCTCCCTGTTCTGCTGCAGGCAGAGCGGGAAATGACAGCTGATTTCAGCACAGCAAGAGGACGCGCTACGTAGCCGTAGTTCCGCGGCCGTCCTACACAGTGACAGTGGCAGTTTCCATGTGCACGTGGCGACATTTTCGTTACTGTGAAGGACATTTGGGTTTCGATGGACACTGTCGAAAAACACTGACACACATTGACATTCTTGAATGGTGGAGTACATGTGGTGACGGGATCACTCGCTTAGCTGGTCTTTGAGGTAAACACTGGCACGCTCAGGGTTAAAACAATAGTCCATTTCGTTTTTTACAGCAAACTGGACACAAAAATACAGTCTTTCTCTCAATAATTCTTCTCACTGATCCCGACCAGCATAACATGGTTGTCAAGACCGTCACCTGTTGGCGTCAGTCACACAGGTTCCTGGAGACCTCAGCCTCAGAGTTATCCAGCAAACACAAAAACAGTCTCCTTCTTACCATCACTTCTTACGACTTTAACACATTTTTCATCATGACCCGGTCATCCTCCACAGACTCCTGTCTGTCACCTGTTAGCCACGCAGTTCCCGGATCCCTCATTCCCAGAGGTATCCAATCCACACTTCATACTTCATTCTGATCCGATCAGTCTCACCACGGTTTTCAAGACCGTCCATTCGCTGGCTCAAGCACGCCAGCTTTCAGTCTTCAGTCTGTGCGACATCCCGCCTGGATGTCAGGGAGCTCTGTCCAGCCTGACAGACTCCCGAGACCCTCACAGTCTCAGCACAGACTCACGCTACACTCCCAAAGACTCCTCAGTCTCAGACTCTCCTCATCATGTGCCAAACACTCACTTTTATACCTGAAGCCACTCCCCCAGCTAAGGTATGGAGCACATAGTCTGGTCACATGCACATGACCTTATCACAGGTCCTTCACAACACTCACAACCACCAGTGGGCGGTATATGTGTGGTTAGCCAGTCCCACCCAGCTCACCAGCTAACCCTGTAAAGCACCCTAGAAATACACACGACTCTTATGGGACTACAAGTCCCAGAACAACTTAACTTGGCTTACAGTGTAGAGGAGCTCTGCAACACATACCTTCCATTCACAATACTGCCGGGGCCTATTTTACAACTCAAATCATGCCTCCATGCATATCCCGAGGAGCATACACAGCGCCCCCTATCTGTAGCATGGGTCAGTAAACCACACGGTCTACATGTGTACCTGTCTACAGTACGTGTGAAAACTGTCACCACACGTAGCGGAGACAGGGACATGTGAAAGGGGCCTTAGAGTAGACCTATCAAACACAGCACTTTACAAGTTACTCATTGATACACAGCACAACAATACAAGGGCATCATACAGTGCACATTAAGACAACATTAGTGAGCCATCAGAGTGCCGCATGGGACAAACGTGCTTGGTACACAAGGAGGAGAGAAGGCATGTGAGGTTCCCGCCACCTCCTTACAAATCACCTCCTGAAGGGGAACCTCTCTAGGCTCATAATGCTATTTCTAGTGGAAGAAACGAATATATTTGAGGTAGAGTGAAAAAGGTCATGATGCACAATCTGATGAAGTATAGAGTTGGGTACAAGTGTTAATTCTGGGAAGATTTGCAGTCCTGTAGGCTACTGACAAAGATTAGCTTTTCTGCTGCAGTCTTTCTCGCCATCACAGAGCAATAGCAACATGCTAGGAAAGTGAAGGAAAAAGTATTGTGACACTTATTGTACACAGAATACAAAGAACATTTTACACTATTGTGAAGTTAAAGGGAATCTGTCACCCCATTTTTTGACCATCAGCTGTAGCCACCGCCATCAGGGGCTTATCTACAGCATTCTGTAATGCTGTAGATAATCCCCCGATGTCACCTGAAAGAGAAGAAAAACGAGTTATATTATACTCACCCAGGGGCGGTCAGCTGTCCGGTCCGGTCCGGCGCCTCCCATCTTCTAGCGAAGGTCAAAAAATGGGGTGACAGATTCCCTTTAATCGGAACTGTCCTCTCTCCCAACTTTTTGGAAGGTCTTGACCCAAGTCCTATTTCAAGTCTCTTTTTAAAGTGACCTTCCACCCATGGACTAAAAAGTGACTATACGTTTCTAATGTGTAGTCACCCAACCTGGTGTTCTCCTCTTGTATGCCTACAAGTTGGACGACGCAGCGGCATGGGGAATGCTGAAGTCTTAACCAAACCTTCCTTGCCTTTCCTATCGCATAGCACAGGAAAGATATGGAAGACAATGTGGGTTACTCTGATCATTGCACTTCCCTTGCTAATTCTGCATCCATCTTGTAAGCAAACAACAATGTGATTGGAGGAGGCAGTAAGAGGGAAAAGGAGGACTAAAAATGTCACTTTTCAGTCCCAGCAGGTAGGTTCTTTGTAAAAGGTCAGACAATGACTTAGAGTTTCGGCCTATAGTGGGTGGAATGTTCCTTTGGTTTGCACAAAAGATCATCGTTCTCGACAGCACATCCCACCTTATAAACATGAATAGTGCTGCCTACAATAATGTGTCTATTAATAATCTTTCTGTGCAAATCTAAAGAAAGACCGGTCTCAGTAGACAGGTTATTAACTGACCACTGACCGGCAAGCACATGTTTTCATGACCAGGCCAAATTTTACAAACCTGACCACTGTCAGGTTATGAGGTAATAACTCTGGAACACTTCAACGGATCCCACTGATTCTGAGATTGTTTTTTTCGTGACATATTGTACTTCATGATGGTGGTAACATTTCTTCAATATGACTTGCATTTATTTATGAAAAAAAATCATACATTTTGGAGAAAATTTAACAATTTTCAAGCTTTTCATTTTTATGCCCTTAAATCAGAGAGTTATGTCACACAAACTACTTAATAAATAACATTTACCACATATCTACCTGACATTAGCACAATTTTTGAAACATAATTTTTTTATTAGGAAGTTATAAGGGTTAAAGCTGACCAGCAATTTCTAATTTTTAGAACAAAATTTACAAAACCATTTTTTTAGGTACGACATCACATGTGAAGAGACTTTGAGGGGCCTATATGACAGAAAATACCCAAAAGTTACACCATTCTAAAAACTGGACCCCCTAAAGGTGCTCAAAAACACATTTAAGTGGTTTGATAACACTTCAGGTGCTTCACAGGAATAAATGGAATGTGGAAGGAAAAAATTAACATTTCACTTTTTTTCACAAACATTTTACTTTAGACCCAAATTCCTTTCTTATCACAAGGGAAACAGGAGAAAATGGACCCAAGAATTTGTTGTGCAATTTCTCCTGAGCATGCCTATACCCCATATGTGGGGGAAAAATGCTGCTTGGGCGCATGGCAGGGCTCGAAAAGGAAGGAGCACCGTTTGACTTTTTTAATGCAAAATTGGCTGGAAACAAAAGCAGATGCCATGTCTCTTTTCAAGAGCCCCTGATGTGCCTAAAAAGTGGAAACCCCCCACAAGTGACCCCATTTTGGAAACTAGTTCTCTCAAGGATCTTATCTAGATGTGTGGTGAGCACCTTGAACCCCCAGGTAGAAATTTATAAAGTTGAGCCATGAAAATGCAAAATCACATTTTTTTCCTCAAAAATGTACTTTCAGCCCCAACTTTATTTTCACAAGGGTACTAGGAGAAAATAGAACCCAAAAACTGTTGTGCAATTTCTCCTACGTATGCTGTTACCCCATATATGGGGGAAAACTACTGTTTGGGTGCACGGCAGGGCTCTGAAGGGAGTAGCGGGGTTTGACTTTTTGAACGCAAAATTTGCTTGAATCATTAGCGGACGCCATGTCGTGCTTGGAAATCCCTTGATGTGCCTAAACAGTGAAACCCCCCACAAGTACTGCACTGACATAAGCCCCTTGGACTGTGCTTTGCGCATGGTCTGAGGGGTTACCGTAGCCTGGTGACCCAGAAGTCATCATGACGACATCGGGTCACCATGGCAATGATCAGGATCCCGCGATGACGTCAAGGGGGTGCCGATTGGAGTTCAGAGGGGGCTACCTCCCTCTGCATGCCTCCTAAATGCTGAAATCGCAAGCGTTCACAGTATTTCGAGGTTTAAAATGCGGGCACCGCTCCTGCACTGACTACCCGGTGTCAGCTGTCAGAATCAGCTGTCACCCGGTGGCGGTCTGTGTGCACAAAATTGTCTGGACATACTCAGTACATCGAAGGTCAGTAAGTACCAGCCGACCAAGACATACTGAGTACGTCCAAGGTCAGGAAGTGGTTAAAGGGGTTGTCCACTACTCGGACAACTCCTTCTCGATCTAATTGTTTCCCCCCTGAAAATGAAAACACTTATATAGTTATATACAGATGGTTTTCCCATGGAGCATTACTTGTAAGTGTCAATACACCAGCTAGATTTCTTCAATGAGAACCATAAGCTGTAGAGCTTCCTTTTTGGATGAGAACTATTTGCATTCTTACCATTCCTTTATTACTCCTATTTATCTGCGTCATTTTCCAACCTGATGCACATGTCTAATCAATGCTTAGATTTTATACATGACCACCCTTGAAATCACTGTGTATAAATATGGGAATTCTAAGGTGAAATGAACCAGTGGTGACCATCTAAAGGGGGAAGTCACACAAGTGTACATGAAATAATTGTGGAAAATGACTTTAGGCTGTTCCAGCAGATACGGCTTAGCTTCTGTTTTTTTCTGGTTTTCGCCATGCTTTATTCATGTGCCTTTGAGTTTTCCAGTGAAACATGAACATGTGGCGCTACTAAACATGTGGCTCTTGTAGTTCACTTTCAAGCAACAGAAGTAAGTGCAGCCAAGCAGGAAAGTGAACAGTTGTTGAAGTGAAATGCATCCCTTGCTCTAGGAATGATAGCGCTGAGAGATGCACTAGATTGACTTTTGCTTACATTTCAGCAGAGCTTCGGATACAGCTGTTCTTCTGGTTGTCGGACATTTTTATTTCTATTTACCATATTGAAAGTCAAGGTTCATAGAGTATGGAGAATGAATGATGCATCGTCTATTAATATTGATAATAAGCACACAACCTTTATCGCTCCCTCTAATAGAACATATATTAACTTGATCTTATTAGGATTTGAATACAGGAGGCTCATTTTGTTTGCTCACTTTGTTGGGATCAAATAAGGTGTTTTGTAGCTTTTTGGTCAGTTTTGATACCAGTTCTTGTCTTTCTTTCCATGCATTAATAATTAAGAACGGGATATTACTGAAGCATGTGCTTGACGATATACACAACACATAATGGTCAGATGCTTTCCAAAACGCCAACACTTCATGTGCCTCATTCACTTTTTGTTCAATTACATCCGTTAAACCAATGAGTCATGTGATTTTCATTAACTTTTCGTGTTGTATACAATACACAGATGTAATCTAAGGGTGATTTATGTCACTTTTAGGCAACTGTCACTGCCTCTGTTTGGCGTGTACATCATGAAAAGCCATTAAAACGCAGATGACATATATGTGTTATGGATGTCTTAAAGTGGCGTTCTTCACTCATAGGTTCCTATGTCCTTGATCAGACATATCTGCCAGCATGGACTGAGGGTGAACGTATCTGAAAGAGGGCAAAGAAAACATAGTGTGTACATATATATATGTATATATATATATATATATATATATACATATATATATGTATATATACAGTACAGACCAAAAGTTTGGACACACCTTCTCATTCAAAGATTTTTCTGTATTTTCATGACTATGAAAACTGTAGAGTCACACTGAAGGCATCAAAACTATGAATTAACACATGTGGAATTATACATTACACTTTACAAAAAAGTCTGAAACAACTGAAAATATGTCTTATATTCTAGGTTCTTCAAAGTAGCCACCTTTTGCTTTGATTACTGCTTTGCACGCAGAAAAGGTGAATGGATGGACTCTACATGCCTGGTTCCCACCGTGAAGCATGGAGGAGGTGGTGTGATGTGTGGGGGCGCTTTGCTGGTGACACTGTTGGGGATTTATTCAAAATTGGAGCGGTGAGCGGTCCAGTTCACCCCAAACCATCTCGATTGGGTTCAGGTCTGGTGACTGTGGAGGCCAGGTCATCTGGCGTAGCACCCCAACACTCTCCTTCTTGGTCAAATAGCCCTTACACAGCCTGGAGATGTGTTTGGGGTCATTGTCCTGTTGAAAAATAAATGATGGTCCAACTAAACGCAAACTGGATGGAATAGCATGCTGCTGCAAGATGCTGTGGTAGCCATGCTGGTTCAGTATGCCTTCAATTATGAATAAATCCCCAACAGTGTCACCAGCAAAGCACCCCCACACCATCACACCTCCTCCTCCATGCTTCACGGTGGGAACCAGGCATGTAGAGTCCATCCGTTCATCTTTTCTGCGTGCAAAGCAGTAATCAAAGCAAAAGGTGGCTACTTTGAAGAACCTAGAATATAAGACATATTTTCAGTTGTTTCACACTTTTTTGTAAAGTGTAATGTATAATTCCACATGTGTTAATTCATAGTTTTGATGCCTTCAGTGTGATTCTACAATTTTCATAGTCCTGAAAATATCGAAAAATCGTTGAATGAGAAGGTGTCCAAACTTTTGGTCTGTACTGTGTATATATATATATATATACATATATATATATTATACAGTGTATGTATGTATATATGTATATATATATATATATATATATGGAATTGTAGGATAGAAGCTGTGATGAGTGGAAAAGTTCAGCACCCTAATTAATCTTGGCTCACATCCAGCATGTATTATATGGAGGGACACTCACATAAGAGAAAAAAAATCTGATACCTGGATCAGGCTGTAAACTGCTTATCAGAAGGTCTGAAAATACCGTAAAAGAAGGAATAAAGATTGCGTACTGAAACGTAATACAATTTTATTAACGTAATCATTTTTCCATGTCAAAAGGTGTCCATACCTTTTAAGCCATGTTTTTTTCACTACTACTTTGCCACTCTATACTTTTTTTTTTTTTTTTCTGTGGTATATTGACATATTTAGCCCAGTTAGAGGCCAAATGACACTCATGTGACTGACGGAGCTTAAAGGTCCTATTTAGTATATACATATGAGTATTCCTGGTGAACTCGCTAAATGTAAGCCAAAAACGCAATGTGAATGAGGCCTGATAGACATACTGAGACTTGTAACCATTGACTTTTTCTCCTGTTTTCAAAGCTATTGAAAACCGTCACAGTTATAGCCTCTGACTTAAATATGACATTTTGTTGAGTTTTGTGTCCTATATGGTTTGTTGATGATGTAGACTTTTATATCCTTTTCTCAGACGCTCAAAACTCAGCGATCAATAATTCCAATTCAATCACAGAATATGAGGGTAAATATCAATTTGCCAAAAACGCCCCAAAACTGTGAAGCCCTAATGGTGGCTGAAAGGTTGCGTCTGGTAATGACTGAGTCCATCTGTCTGCTTTACATTTCACTCATTGGCCCCGAGTACATAAGCAATACTCTCCTGACAATCATATAGGCCTTGCAGTGCTTGCACCTTATTTTCCGATTTCTTAACAAAATATCACTCCAGGTTATGCTTAGATATAACTTTCTTCAGGTTTTATATTTGCGTTCGAGAAAATTGACATATCCTAGAGTTCCAAGTAGCTTACAACTGAAGCCGTAATTCTGACAGCGACTACAGGCTATAGACATCCTGCACGGGATGTTGTTTACTGCTGTGATGGTCAAAGCTTTTGGTAAATTCACTGGCATATTATTATGTAGCGGGAGGGATTTTATTGCTTTGGATGTTAGCCTATGGATATTTGCTATATCTGAGGTTAACGTGCCCTTCTGGACAGTCTCTTGAGGGAAACGTAGAAAGAATCCTTATTTGCAAAATGCTACAAATTGGTGCTCGGCAATAGCTGATGTGTTGATCGGACAATACAAAGCCCTCCCCGTGGACTTCAGAAAGAACAGCTACATGTGAGGTAGCCAATGAGCATTTGCTTCTATCTGAACTAATGCTCAGCGTTTCAGGGAAAAGAGCATTAAGTTAGGGCGCCTAGATCAGGGCCTGATGAAGTGATCTCTTGTTTAACGATCTGACTCCTTAAGGGTATTATCAACCTCTGATACTGATGGAAATGTGAAGTCTACGGAGCAAGCACAGTGTGAGCCGTTATAAGTTTAACTGTGCCGAAGGAAGCGCAAAAGAAAATGTTTGTTTGTTTTCCATGTTCTCCCTCAGCACATCCTACAGGCTGTAATTTTACCCATTGCTTTATAGTTCTGTGTCCTCGCAGTAGCACGATGCTGCATTCACACTGGATACATATGTAGTGTTGCCACGCATTTCAGCAGCGGCACAAATTTAACTAGCTCACTCCGTATATTGATTTTTTTTTTGTGGCGTCTACTCTTGTTATATCATTTTCAGAGAGTTTTTATGTATTTAGACCAGCAATAAAGTCAGGGACTCATTTTGGGTTGTCCAGTTTTTATGCTAGTCGAGTCATGTTTCTACCCTATTTATATTTTATGACTTCAAAAGGTATCATTGATGACCGTTACATGACAGTTCTTTGCTGTTATTTTTGTTTTCTGTTCCAATCACGAAACAGAGAAATGAAAATATGAATGCACAATTGAAGATTAAAGCCTCATTCAGGCGTCCATGTCACACTGTCCGTGTACGGACCATGAGACATGGAGTGGTTACTGGTCTCCTGACCTGATCTTGATAGCCTCCTATATCCTAGGAGTCTGTGCATCACGGTATGTACATGGGCTTCGGAATTCAGCCTTAGGCTGGAAGCTCATCCTTTTGGTGGTGAAGGTGGCCTGTGGATCTGAAGCTTTGTGTTAGGAAAAAAGAGCTTTGCTCTGCGTAAAATATTGAGCAATTACTGGACACACGATTCAATTATACATATTTTTTTAATAAAAAAAGAAAAAACATATCAATGTTGGACATTTTGGTACATACTCATTTACCCAATAAAATATATTTTTTAGCATCTTTTCTTATAATTCGGTATTGTGCTTTCCTTCAGTTATTTTCCTAGAAATTTAGGATTAAATTGGGAAGTGGGTGTTACCCTTCTTTGTCACAGGAGAATGTCTCTGCACAGTCTGACATTGGCAGCACTGATTGAATAGTCTCAGGATATGCAAGGACATCTATTATGATTTGGTAGCCGTGGAGGACAGGAGCAAAAACAGCCAAGGAACCCAAACACCCAGAGAGGTTGGGATCTAATGGGCTGCAGACCCCTAAACTAACCGCACAACTAGAAGCAGTCGTGGGACGTACCTACGGTGACCTAGACGCCTCGACACAGCCGGAGAGTTAGCTACGCCTAAAGACAGAAAGGGGAAAGCTAACTGCCCCGGAGTAGTGCCCCAAAGGAATAGGTAGCCCCCACACATAAATGGCTGTTAGACAAGATGAAATACAAACGCAGGTAGAAAATAGAGTAAGCAAACGCTGGGGCCCAAAACTATCTAGATAGGACAGGACAGGAAAGAATACTGTCTGCAACCCAGCAAAACCCTAGGAAAAATTCCAACACTTCTGATTCCAAAAATGCTGAGACCACGCGATCTCGCCCCCGCTTAATCAGAACTCTGGTGTGAACACGCAGCTACCCAGCAGCCACTGAAATAACAGGGACAGAGCAAAAGAACAGAAACAAATGAGAAACAGAGACCAGCGCAGGCCCCAGCGGGGACCCGGCTGACCTCACTCAAAAGGGCAGCAAAAACAAGGAAAAGCAAAACCACAGAAGAAAGGCAGAAAATAACTTATCTGAATTTTCGCTGGAGACAGCAGAAACCCAGCTGACTTCCAAACTAGACCAGGAAGAGAAACTAATCACCGGTGAGGATCACGGGAGGGCAGCTCACTTATATCTGCCCAGTCCGTCCCCCCTGATTGCCACTCCTGTCTCTCAGGTGATGGACCTCTGTCATTCAATACAATTTCAATACCATCAGCAACCACCAGAGGGAGCCCCAGCTCAGACGTCATCTCCAAAGTGTTCACAACAGACATTGGTACTTACTACAACATTTCTAAGAGGAATAACTGGAACTGCACAACATAAAGGTTTAAGAAAAGTTGTTCTAGAATTATTACTTCACTGAAAATACAAGTATTTTGTAAAATAGACATGTCAGGAATGGTGCAGGTCCTCGTTAAAGTTTATCACACTAAGTGCTCAGTCAGACGGACATATAAATCGGAACGAGATCGGAACACATCATCTGGCTGGCGGCTCTCCCGACCCAGCATCATATATTTCTATGCAGCTGTCACTCTCTGGTCTGGAGAGCCGCCAGCCAGTCCATGCGTTCCGATCTCGTTCTGTTTTATACTGCCTTATAAGAACTCATGTAGAACTAATGGTAGCTCTGACCAAAACATGTATAAAGGCAAAACTACAGATTTCCTTTAAAATACAAAATCTAAACAGATTATTTGATGTCAAGAAAATCTGTAAAATGTGATAGAAATAGATGAAGCCTACCCGTTGGACATATCTGTGCTGAGATTATACTGGTCTAATATGATTTATCTTATTAAAGAAGTCTTATTCATTTTCAGGCTATGTACATCATGTTTGGCCTGAGCTGTGTGAAAATCTAGATGTCATTTTGCAGAAGATACAGTGTGCCCATCTGAGCTGGTTTAGATTCGGGCTTGTAATTGTCATAGCATCACTGAAGCGCCCCAGGCAGCCCCAGCAGACACAATGCAGATTTGATGTTCTCTTAAGCTTGCAGACCTGTCTGAAAAAAAGAGCTGTTAACCTGATCTAAATTTTGACATGTCGGTGGTGACTATTAAGTAACCGGGAGATTTTTTTCTTCTGCATGATCACTGTATATCACAGTGAGGTGTGACAGGCACCTAGGCTATGAAAGGCTATGAATGTTCAGCGGCCAGGCACTACATTCTGTAATACTTACTGGCTGCAGTTAGATATGTGTTAGGCTTGTCAGGGTTAGTTATTATGTATTACACACTGTTTGTAGTGGAATCCCACATTTAAGACCATGTTCACATGTGCATCCTGGGTCCCGTGTATAACCAGACTGTGTCAGATCCCAATAGTGCTCGTTGGACTCCATTGACCTTGGTTTCTTTGTTGTGTGGGAGCCTCTGATTGTAGTGTGACTGGAACGTTGGGATGCTCTCACATTTATATGTGAACAGTCAGACATGACATTAGATTTGTGGGAGGAAAAAACATAAATTGCGGTTAATAAAATACTGAATGGCAATGATTTCACCTCAGTCTAGGAATGGAATGTTTTTTTTTTTACACGTGTATTGAAATGTTACCTGTCATTGTAATCCTAGCTGTGATGATGACGATGCTCCTAGGGAGTTCTCTGCAGTCTTTAGTGGTCAGTGTAAAAATGATTGTTTTTTTTTATATAGATCGTGATATATAAAAAAAAAAGAAAAAATAACGAAAATTAAAAAAAAAATGTTTTTCCTTTGTAAAAAAGGATTGTTCATTTTTCTATGCTATAAAATATTTAACCACTTTCAGACTGTCCTAAGACTGTAAATGTCCGGGCAGTTCGGGTTTTACTCTGCAGTGCCGATTATATGAGCAAGTGTGCTCAGATAAGGTGTTATCCCAGCACGCTCGTGTCCTAATCAAGTATTTTCGGCATGCTCAAAACATATACTCGAGTCGGTGCGGCTGCATGTCTCCCGGCTGTTTGACACACAACACATGCAGGGATTGTCTAAAAATCAGACAAACCCCTGCATATGTTGCGGCTGTTGAACAGCCGCGAGACATGCAGCCGCACCGACTCGAGTATATGTTTTGAGCACGCCGAAAATACTTGATTAGGACACGAGCGTGCTCAGATAACACCTTATCCGAGCACACGAAAAAATGCTGCATGTGAACATAGCCTAAGGGTGGTTTCACTCAGAATTGTTGCAAAAATAGTTTTTTTTGTAGCATTTTTTTCTGTTTTTGCTGCAGCCAGATATCAGCTGTGAATAATTAACCCAGTATATTACTATAACATTAGTTCTGCCAGGACTATAAACTATAGAATAAATGAACGTGTGCATGCTTTTCCTTTATACTGTAATATATCTGCACTTCAGATAGGGATAATTTTTCAATATTAACGTGATAGCAGTGACATATGTTTGGATATCGTTCTTCCACAGTCTAGCACATCTTCTCTTTTTCATTTCAAGATGATGCTTCTTTTCACTAATATGCTTACATTTATGCATATTGATCATTGAATAATATCTGAATATACTTATTTTATGCATGTTTTAGGGGAAATACCTGCTGCTCTCAGGGCTTGTGTTAAGGATTAATTAAAACCATGATTATAGTATGTGTATCTTTGTCCATCTATGCTTGTACATTGTCTTGTAAGTTACTTACATGCTAATTCTATTATAATGTGTCAGTTTTGTAGATTTTTATAGCAATAAAAATGGTAAAAACCAACTTTTATAATGGTTATTGTTGTACAGTCAGAATATATCGATGAACTATCCATAGAAAAGGTCATCAATATTCAATTGATGAGGGTCCGATACCTGACACCCCAACTGATCAGCTGTTATAAACTGATTTAGCCCTTTCCGACGTTGGGCGTAATAGTACACCGACGTCGGAATCCCCCCCTTTGATGTGGGCTCCGGCGCTGAGACCACATCTTCCCCGGAACATGTCAGCTGTTTTGAGCTGTTCTTTGCATAACGTGTATTTTGAAAACACTTTTTGCAATGTTTTTTTCTCTTATCACAAACTGTGATTAAAGAAAAAAAATAATGATCTTGCACTATTCACTCTGGACATTGTGGCTTTTTTTAGACTCCTACTTCCTAGAAAGAGCTTTCTCCATATTATCAGAGGCAGGATTACAAGGATAAGTAATACCTCTGTAAACAGCTGATAACACAGGATCCACCAATCACAATGTGCGGTGTCACAGCTGACATGGAGACGTATTCCGACATATTAACTAAATACTTTTTCCATGATGTATATGACCGATGTAGATGAAGTGTGCGAGGATTCTGTGCAACTGATTGCTAATCTATAAAAATAGAAGCCGCTATTAGATGTGTGATTATCGTTATCTGCTGAGTGATAAAACGTGAATGACTTCCAATTTGCAACCTTAAGATGTTAAAAGATGGGATTTGTATCTCGTCACCGTCAAGAACTGTCTGCATCTACCAATTTACAAATCGTTACTTACAAAGAGAGAAAGCAAAGCGATCCAGTTTAGTGGGAATGACAGCTTGATGAGGCAGATACCATTACGTTTACAGCATTTGTGACATGTGCGCTACGGTAGTTAAAGGAACATATTGGTGGATGGGCTATTAAACTGTTTTGCCAAGTGCTTACAGTGAGATTAACTACTTCTCTCCATCGCCAACAGTTAATATTATTATAAATAGGTATCTTTGGCGGAGATCGTTAAATGATTAAGAATTTGATGTAAGTAAAGAAATCCTCCATGCTGATCTGGTATTCTGCAGGTTATAAACCTTCTGCTCAAGGACGGCGTTCCTACATCATGGCCACATCAGATTACATTGATGACATCAATTTGATGTCACAAGACTTTATTACGTTCACACTTCTGACTCCATATACCGGCTTAGACCCCTTGTAAGTCACTTTACTCTCCCCTAGAATATCTCAGAAATATGATGCAACCTATCGCTTTTTTCATACATGTTTTACCCCTTAATGACCAAGCCATTTTGTAGGTTAAAGACCAGGCCAATTTTTACAATTCTGACCACTGTCTCTTTATAAGGTTATAACTCTGGAACGCTTCTACGGATCTTGGCGATTCTGAGAATGTTTTCTCGAGACATATTGTACTTCATGATAGTGGTAAAATTTCTTCAATATAACTTGCGTTTATTTATGAAAAAAACGGAAATATGGCAAAAATTTTGAATATTTTGCAATTTTCAAACTTTTAATTTTTATGCCATTAAATCAGAGAGATATGTCACAAAAATTAGTTAATAAATAACATTTCCCACATGTCTACTTTACATCAGCACAATTTTGGAACCAACATTTTTTTTTGTTAGGAAGTTATAAGTGTTAAAAGTTGACCAGCAATTTCTCATTTTTCCAACAAAATTTACAAAACCATTTTTTTTAGGGACCACCTCACATTTGAAGGGAATTTGAGGGGTCACTATGACAGAAAATACCCAAAAGTGACACCATTCTAAAAACTGCACCCCTCAACGTGTTCAAAGCCACATTCAATAAGTTTATTAACCCTTTAGGTACTTCACAAGAATTGAAGCAATGTGGAAGGAAAAAATGAACATTTAACTTTTTTTCCCAAAATTTTTCTTTCGACACAATTTTTTTAAATTTTGTCAAGGGTATCAGGAGAAAATGAACCACAATATTTGTTGTACAATTTCTCCAGAGTACACCGATACCCCATGTGTGGGGGTAAACCACTATTTGGGCGCATGGCAGAGCTCGGAAGGGAAGCAGCGCCATTTGACTTTTTTGGCTGGAATTGAGATTGGACACCATGTCGCATTTGGAGAGTCCCTGTGTGCCTAAACAGTGGAAACCCCCCACAAGTGACCCCATTTTGGAAACTGGACCCCCCAATGAACTTATCTAAATGTGTTGTGAGAGCTTTTAACCCCCAAGGGCTTCACAGAAGGTTATAACGTAGAGCCGTAAAATTAAAAAATCATATTTTTTCCACAAAAATGATCTTTTCATCCCAATTTTTATTTTCCAAAGGATAAAAGGACCCCAAAAGTTATTGTGCAATTAGTCCTGAGTACGCGGATACCCCATATGTGGGGGTAAACCACTATTTGGGCGCATGGCAGAGCTCGGAAGGGAAGCAGCGCCATTTGACTTTTTTGGCTGGAATTGAGATTGGACGCCATGTCGCATTTGGAGAGTCCCTGTGTGCCTAAACAATGGAAACTCCCCACAAGTGACCCCATTTTGGAAACTAGACCCCCCCAAGGAACTTATCTAGATGTGTGGTGAGAGCTTTGAACCCCCAAGGGCTTCACAGAAGTTTATAACGTAGAGCAGTAAAATTAAAAAATCATATCTTTTCCACAAAAATGATCTTTCCACCCCCAATTGTTATTTTCCAAAGGGTAACAGGACCCCAAAAGTTATTGTGCAATTTGTCCTGAGTACGCTGATACACAATATGTGAGGGCAAACCACTATTTTGACGCATGGCAGAGCTCGAAAGGAAAGGAGCGCCTTTTTCAAATGCAGACTTTGATGGAATGGTCTGCGGGTGTCATGTCACGTTTGGAGAGCCCCTGATGTGCCTAAACAGTAGAAACCCCCCACAAGTGACTCCATTTTGGAAACTAGACCCCCAAGGAACTTATCTAGATGTGTGGTCAGCACTTTCAACCCCCAAGGGCTTCACAGAAGTTTATAACGTAGAGCCGTGAAAATAAAAAAATCATATTTTTTTCCACAAAAATGACCTTTTTGCCCCCAAATTTTTATTTTTCTAAGGGTAACAGGAGAAATAGGACCCCAAAAGCTATTGTGCATTTTGTCCTGAGTACGCTGATACCCCATATGTGGGGGGGAACCACTGTGATCGCCTTACTGCGATCTTTGGGAGGCACAATGAACAAATCTACAAAAGGTGAAGAATTGGTTTTCTTTTTTGCGCCGTTCCTCGTGCGGTATTAGTGATTAGGCGACTTTATTCCTCGGATCGGTGCGATTACAGCGATACCAGATTTACATCCTTTTTTCATGTTTAGCTTCTGTCACACACTAAAAGATGCTTTTTTTTAGAATAATTTTTTGTAAGAAATTTTTGCATCGCCGTATTTTGAGAGCTATAATTTTTCCATATTTCGGCCGACAGAGTTATCTGTGGGCTTATTTTTTGCGGGACGAGCTGACGTTTTTATTGGTACCATATTCGGGCACATAACGTTTTTTGATCGCTTCCTATTCCGATTTTTGTGGAAGCAGAATGAACAAAATCCAGCAATCCAGGAATTGTTTTTTTTTTCCTCCGTTCCGCGTGTGGTAAAATTGATAAAGGAGCTTTATTCTTCGGATCACTACGATTACAGCGATACCTCATTTATATATTTTTTTTTATGTTTTGGCGTTTTTTACACAATAAAAAATTTTATAGAAAAAATAACTATTTTTGCATCAGTTTATTCCGCGAGCTATAACTTTTTTATTTTTTCGCTGATGATGCTGTATAGCGGCTTGTTTTTTGCGGGACAAGATGACGTTTTCAGCGGTACCATGATTATTTATATCTGACTTTTTGATTGCGTGTTATTGCACTTTTTCCAAGCGGTATGATGATACCGCATGGAAAAAGTATAATTTACTACTTTTTTGTGTGTTTTTTTTACGGCTTTCACTGAAGGGGTTAACTAGGGTTACGCTTTTATAGATGGGATTTTTACGGACGTGGCGATACCTAACGTATATATTTTTTGTTTTTTATTTTTTTTATTACATAAAAATGTGTATTTTTTAGGGGATTTTTTTCAAATTATTTTTTAATATTTTTTTTACAATTTTTTTAAAAAAAAGATTTTTTTTAACTTGTCCCTTTATGGGACTTTCACTTTTTTTACTTTTTATTGCAGTTACAATGCATTGCAATGCTCCAGCATTGCAATGCATTGTACCTATGGGGAAAGCTGCTGTGACCATGATCACAACAGCTTCCCGTAGCTAGATGACCCGGAGGTTGTCATGACAACCCCCGGGTCATCAAGGCAGAGATCGGGCCCTGCAAATACATTGCAGGGCGCCGATCTGAGGCAGAGGGAGCTCCCGACCCTCTGCCTCCCCCCCTGAGCTCTGCGATCGCGCTCGATCGCAGCAGTCAGGGGGTTAACAGCCAGGGGCGGTGGGGGCTCCGCTCCTGGCTGTCAGTGCAGGAAGCCTGGCCACTGCAGCGCCGGCTCCTGCACTGATCACGCTGGAGAAGCTGAAATTTCAGCTTCTCCTGCACAATCGCTGCTGTGTTTGGTCAGTCAGATTGACTGACCAATCACAGCGCTGTGGGTGCGGGGACCAACGGCAAAGGTCCCCGCACCGCTTGCCGTGCCTGTCAGCTGTCTGTGACAGCTGTCGGCACTGATCTACCACTGCGTGTTTACACGCAGTGGTAGATCAAAGGCATGACGTGCACAGTCCGTCCTGGTGCCGGAACTGGCACCTTGCCATGACGGACTGTGCACGTCATTGGACAGTAAGGGGTTAATGAAATCTAAGCCATGCTGAGATATATAATGGTCTCATAGCTTTCTAGGAGTAATATACCCATGTATATTTTTGTAACATGGATTCTTGTGTTCATACAGCTTGTATTGTACTATTCAAGATGTACCTTGTCACATCTGATGATGATTTTCAAAAATTTTCAAATTGTTTTTTGGGAAAATTGGAAAAAAAACATTAAAAGTGTTAAAATAAGAGATCAGATGTTAGGGTTGGCGAATCGCACAAAATAAAATAAATAATAAAGTGTGATCGCAACCCGGGCTCCACCGTGCAGAGATGTAACCCGCTGCTAATGTGCACAATGAAGGAGCTAACAGCGAGCGTTCACTTTAATACGGCTGCGTTAACTCCATGCAGTATGAACAGAACGCACAGTACTCAGCTCTGTTAGCTTCACAGAGAGGTAGATCTAAAAGGTTGAGCTTGCCCTGTACCTGACCCGTGCCAATCGCACACGTGGCCGAAACAGATGCTGAGTCAAGTGCAAAAACTAAACTGACACTAGCTACAAAACCCTGTTGACTTCACAGGGGAGCACAGCTCTTTGATTGGATCTTGCTCTGTAACTCCACTGTGCGAACTGCACACATGTAGGAAACAGATGCTAAGCCAAGCGGGAAGAAAAAACCTTAACTGGCTAAAACTCAGGAGATAACAAACCACACACACGTGCATACAGAGTGGTAGCGTATCCACTCACACACACCAACCTTAAATGATACTAGAGCCTTTTAAACCCCAAACACTCACGCTGACATTGCCTATCCGGAGCTGCCATATCACCAGAGCAGCTGACGTCCGACCACCAATAGGAAGACACCACATCACGGACATGCTCAGTAAGGTGATCTCTGGACTTAGACTCCAGGACGAAAGGCTGCCCCTGTATAACACTGGTTACCGTAGACTTGGCTGGAGAGCCAGCAGTAACCAAAGGCGTAGAACAAGCCTGAGCAAGATGCCAGGACCGATGTCCACGCTGAGCAAAGGTCTCAGCGGCCGGACCCGAATGGGAGACTGAAGGCCAGACAACGCCTGGGATCTATCCTGTGCAGTGGGAAAATCCCAGCGCCTAACATCAGACATATTTAGAAATAATGAATTTTGTAGCACCATCATAATATTAAGATTTATTAGATAATCTTCTATGGGACCGTGAAAAAGATTGGTGGTCTGATTACCCGGCCAGCATCCGTTTACATGTCTTTACTGCTTTCCTACATCTATGGAAATTACTACTAAGGAATAACTTGCATGCACATCTTAGACTTATAGTAAAGCTTTTAGGAACAAAAATAAAATTTGGAAAGTTCTCAAAGTCAACCTTACAATACCAGTGTTTGTGATGCCATCATAATAGTGAGAGGAAGTTAAATTTAAGACTTATATGAAAAAAAATCGTAAATATGTAATATTTATTTTCACGTTTCACTTGTATGGGTTTATTTTGTGCTTTTTTTAAAATTAGTTTTGGATTATTTAATGTCATTTATGTTACGTCTACCTTTTTGAAGGTCTGAATTATTCTCGTCATTAGATAGTGCTTGGGGACTAGTTAACAGGTTAAAATTTGTAAGGCCCAATTAGATGAGCCAATAATCGGAAACAAGCTTTTGTTAGAATGTTTGTTCACTAATTATTGACTTGTGTAAATATGCCAGCAATCACCAGATAAACATGTAAAATACTCACCTGTTGGGTGATTGGATTATTTCATGGCGGCATGAAAATCTAAAAAAGTTCTCGGCAGCAGATCATGCTGTCTAATCAGGAAATGTGCTGCTGATAGTAATCATACTCTACTAACAATCGTCCTGTGCGTGTAGAATTCAGGTCAGCCTCTCTAAACGAGCCTTTAAACAACCACCGATTTGTAAAAAGGTCAACTCCCACAGTCAGCCGGTGTAAATGCACCTTTGACTGTACATAATGTCTAATTTCTTCCAGAAACAGCACACATCTGTTCACAGCCTGTATGTAGTATTGCAACTTCAGTGGAGTCATTTTTCTAATACTGGACAACTCTTCTCTTTAAAAGGGGGTGGAGGACCAAAGGTGGGTTAAAAGGGTTATCCAACCTTTTAAAGTTGACGGCTGGCTTATTCCTTGAATAGGCCTTCATTATTAGATCTGTTGGGGTTTGGACTATCGGCACCATCTTTGATCAGCTATTTGAAAATTTCATACTTGTCTCCTGCTCTGGAAAGCAAGGTACTGCAGCATTGTTCCATTCATGTCAATAAGACAATGCCGCAAAACCTTTCTTCACGGCTGTGAAAAATACAGTGTAGGCAAGTACGAGCCAGCCCACAAGCAGCTGCAGACATTGAATAGCTACAGCACTTGCCTGAGCACCACAGCCTCTTTAAACTTCTGGTTAGTTGAGGTGCTGATGGCCAATCCTAGGCTGGGTAACCAATTTAAATGCTTTAGCAAATAAGAATTTGAAAATATGTAACATTTGACATTTACTTTTCATATTATTTTATTGGTTTATTTTTCACTTTTAAAATTTCTTTTGAATTATTAAAGGTAATTTTTACTTTTACTTTTTCATAGATGAAGGTCTGAACCATGAGTGCAAACTCTGCAGCCAGTCATTTGACTCCCCAGCAAAACTTCAGTGTCATCTTATTGAGCACAGCTTTGAAGGAATGGGAGGCACATTTAAGTGCCCTGTCTGTTTTACAGGTAAATCTTCTCATTGTGCACTAATTTAGCCAATTTTATCATCATGGAAACTTAACTGTCAAACTGAATGAAGGAACTATCTCCCCAAACCTATCCATAGACGCAAAGAGTCTTCTTTTAGATCTACCTTTTATCATTAAATCTTAGAGCTGCAATGTGATTCTTAGAAATTAACATTTTTTCCACTTTGACCACCTAGCCACAAAGTTTTTTCCCATATCATTTTTAAATCGTAATTTTGCTTAATGTTCAGAGTTTTGTTTTTTTTTAACTCAGATGGTGTCCAGGGAGAGTAGGATGCGGTAAGTTGGATTTCCAATAGCTGATCCTTTTGTTCTCCGAATGATAAACCGCTCCCAGATGAGTCTGGTAGCGGCACTCTCATAGAGAACACAGGAGCGGCCCACAGGAGTGTCCGAGCCTTAGGGCTCATACCCATATGTGTGAAAAAAAGTTCCGATATCGGGACCGAAAAAACGGGCGAGTGTCATGCGAGTACAATGTGATTTTTCTCACATAGCATTTGTATGACATACATTTTTTTTCTCTGCAATTATTCTTCTCTAATCATTTAAAGGACCATTTACAGTGTTCTATGCCACAGAATGGTAAGGTATCCGTAAAAAAAACCGACGGCATACGGATGGTCCGTATGCCGTGTGATTTTATTTTTTTTTTTTTCTCGCACCCTTTGACTTGCATTGGCGAGTCTCGTCCGAGATATGTAGCAAATCGCAGCATGCTGCAATTTTTTTCTCAGTCCGATTTCAGCTGACAAAAAAAATCGCAGATGAGATGTAACCCATTGAGTAACATTGGTCCGAGTGCAATCCGATTTTTTTTATCGGATTCCACTCGTCCGTTTTTCTCACAAATGAGTATGAGCCCTTAATGTGTATATGTGAGTAAAAAAATTAGATTGTATTGATAAATATACTCCACCCCACCTCGTCCACAAACTTGACCAATAATTATTATTATTATAGATTTTTATAGCGCCATTTATTCCATGGCGCTTTACATGTGAAGAGGGGCAAATAATGCTCTACTTCTATTCGTAGTTTCATTGTGAAGCAGCCAATGCTACCCTTCACTCCGCAACCAATTTTCATTTTTTTGCGCTTCAGTTTTTTTCCTCCCCCTCTTTCAAGAGCAATAACCTTTTTATTTTGAGGGCTTGTTTTTTTCCTGTGTTTCAGAACATACATTGTACACAGGGAAACAATTCCAAGGGCTGTCAAACTGTGGAAAAAAATGCAATTCTATCATATATTGTTTGTTTGGTTTTACAGCGTACATTATGAAAAATTATTCTGAAAGTACAATTACAGTGATATCCAACTTATTAATATTTTTTGATTTAATATGTAGAAAAGGGATATACGGCACTCGTGGTTGAGCAACTCTGTGCCTAAGTAGGCTTCTTCCAACCCATAATCCAATAGTAGCAATAAATAACAGATTTATTTGGCAATCCACAAATTAACGTTTCGGTCTGTTTAGACCTTCATCAGAACTGTGTGAAATATACAAAAATAAATCACAAAATAAAATAAATTGCATATGACATAAATAGATATGCCATTTACCACAAGATTAACAATGCAGGATACAACTAAACGCATCAAAGTTCATTTTTTTTTTTAGAAATATGAGGAATATGACCTCCAAAAGCATATATTGTGTGACAATAAGTTTAGACAGGTCAAAAAGGATGCGATTGGCCAAAACGTTAATTTGTGGATTTCCAAATAAATCTGTTATATGTTCAAACTATCGTGAGTGCCAGGTTTATTGCTGCTATTATTTCATTTAAATGAAGAAAAAAATTCTGAAATTTGTAAAATAAAAAAATGTTTTTTTTTCTGTCACCATTTTCCAAAACCTGTAACATTCTTCTTATTCCATTTTATTTTTGCATGGCAAATTGATGTGTTTATTTCATACCAATCTAGGGTAGACAGAATGTTTTGATTTTTTTTTTGCATTTTTTTAAGGAGGAGTGGTGATTGAAAAACTGCAATTATGGTGTTTCATTTTTTTTCTCATTGAAGCGCTTAGCAATTGGATTAATAATTTGAGAATTCTATGAATATTATGATACCAAATAAGTTTTTTTTATTTCTTCATTTTTAATGGGGAAAGATGGGGCGATTCAGACTTTTATATTAAAGGGAATCTGTCACCCCATTTTCGCCCTATGAGATAGGGCCACTGCCATCAGGGTCTTATCTACAGCATTCTGTAATGCTGTAGATAAGTCCCCAATGTTATCTGAAAGTGAAGAAAAACGAGTTATATTATACTCACCAAGGGGCGTTCCGCCGTCCATTCGGGTCAGATGGGCGTCGCGGTCAGGTCCGGGGCCTCCCATCTTGTGACGAAGCCGGCGTGTTCTTTCTGTCCCGTCGCGGCTCCTGCGCAGGCGCACTGCTCTGCCCTGGTGAGGGCAGAGCAGAGTGCTACAGTGCGCAGGTGCCGGGAAAGGTCAGAGAGGTCCGGCGCCTGCGCACTGTAGTACTCTGCTCTGCCCTCACCAGGGCAGAGCAGTGCGCCTGAGCAGGAGCCGCGACGGGACAGAAAGAACACGCCGGCTTCGTCACAAGATGGGAGGCCCCGGACCTGACCGCGATGCCCATCTGACCCGAATGGACGGCGGAACGCCCCTTGGTGAGTATAATATAACTCGTTTTTCTTCACTTTCAGATAACATCAGGGGCTTATCTACAGCATTACAGAATGCTGTAGATAAGCCCCTGATGGCGGTGGCCCTATCTCATAGGGCGAAAATGGGGTGACAGATTCCCTTTAATTTTATATTTTTTTGTATTTTTTAAAACCTTTCTTCTTTGCTTTATTTTTAGTCCACAAAGGGGGTTTGAACCTTCAGTTGTCAAATTGCATATACTGTACACAAGATTGCAGTATATAGTGAAAATCACGGTTTCCTTTGAAGCTGAGTGCTATCCCGGCCACTCTCTCTTTCTAAGCACCACCCCACTCACCGCGTGTTTTGCTCTACTCCACCCAGTACCTGACCAATGCTCTGAGCTGCGTTGTACTTCACTTCCTGCTATTTGTAAGTCATAGGGGGTACGGCTGAACTATTTGAACAGGAATTTGAATCTATTTTGTCAACAGGTGATATATCACGCGACTCCACCCTCCATTCCTCACCTGAACTTAGATTCTAGTAGCGCATTCTCTAGCTTCCTGCATTCCTGGTGGTTACTTTCTGGAAGAGCCTGTCCGGTCGAATCAAGGATGAGTTTGCAGGCAGAGATCTGCCATCCTTACTGGATGTCCTTATACACCTGACCACTAAGATAAATCTTCGCTTCCATGAGTGAGCCCTGGATCAAACTTCATTGTCTCCTCATGCCAGAAGACTTCCCAAACTGACTCCAAACTGTCAGTTCCCCTTGCTGCCGCAAGCCGCACCACCTGCCACTGAGCCTATGCACGTTGAGCAGGCTAAACTTTCAGTGCAGAAACAACAGCAGAGGCTCAGAGAGAGTGTATGCATGAACTGTGGAGGCAAGGGACATTTTGTTCGCCAGTGCCCTGTGAGACCAGGAAATTACAGCACCTAGTGTTGGCCAGAGAGATGACCCTATGTGACACTAATTGCTCTCCAAATCTTCTGACCGAAGTTACCTTGTCCTGGCAGGAGAGGTTCCTCTCCGCTGCTGCCCACCTGGATTCTGACTCCGTGGGCAACTTCATTAATTTAGATCTGGTCCGTAGACTTCAGCTTCCCACTCAACAGCTGGATCACCTCTTGACTATTGCCTCTATTGACAGACAACTCTTGGCAGAACCTATTCATTTTATCATGCTGCCAGTTACCCTGCGGATTGGAGTCCTTCATACTAAGAAGATTTCCTTCTACGTACTATCCAAATCTGGAAATTCTTTTTCCTGGGCCTTTCTTGGCTGCATCTATACACATCAGTTATTGACTGGTCCTCTGGGCAGGTAAGCACCATATTGTGCTTCCAGCTGCTTAGCCAAGGTCACACCCAAGACTCTACCACCTGTGCCTTTGAACCTTGCTTCTCTGGCCATTCAGTACCCTGCCAATGCAGATGTCTTTTGTGACAAGAATGCAGCTGGTCACCTCTTCACCTCGAGGCCGGGTGCATCGTTAGTCTTTGGTATCAAATCGGAATACATCCAAGAAAATCTGGTTAAGGGTGTCATCTGTAAGTGCTCTTCTACTGCCAGTGCACTTTTTTCTTCATAATGAAGTATGGCTCCCTACATCCCTGCAATGATTGTCAGGGCCTTAACAAAATCACCATCAAGAACAAGTACCCACTGCCACGGATATCTGAACTATTTGACAAAATCCGTGGGGCAAAGATTTTCACTGAATTGGATTTAAGAAGGGATTATGACATGATCCGGATCCGCAAGGGTGACGAATGGATGATGGCCTTTAATACCTATGAATGTCACTGAATATCTCATCTTGCCGTTTTATCTGTGTAATGCATTCACCGGGTTTCAGGAGTTCGTTAATGACATCTTCAGGGATCTCCTTTATGTTTCTGTGGTTGTATATCTTGACTAGATGATATCCTGCTATTCTCTTCTGATCTACCTACTCACAGAAGACACGTCCGTCAAGTTTTGTAGGGTCTTCGGAGAACCATTTGTTTGCCTAATTGTCCAAATGCGTCTTTGAAAAAAACCTCCTTGCCCTTCCTCGGTTACATTGTCTCCAACCAGGGTCTCGAGATGGATCCAGAGAAGCTTTCTGCTATTGTCTCTTGGCCGCGTTCTGCAGGTTTGCTTGCTGTTCAGCGCTTCATGGGTTTTGCCAACTTCTACTAGCAATTTATTCGATACTTTTCATCTCTCATGACACCCATTTCCACCTTAACCAAAAAAAGGAGCTAATTCCAAGTTCTAGTCTGAGTCCGGTATGTCAGCCTTCCACCACTTGAGGCCTTCGCAAACGCACCAGTGCTGTACCACCCTGATCCTAAGAAGCTGTTCCTCCTGGAGGTGGATGCCGCCTCTATCTGTGCTGAAACAGTGCTTCTTCAAATTACTTCAAACTATGCAGGAATTTGTATTTAGTCTGTCCTGCAGAGATCTGCTTATCCGGTCTATCGCCTGCCAGCAGGTGATATATCAAGTGACTCCATCCTCCATTCCTCGCTTGAACTTCGTTTCTAGGTATCTCAGTCTATTACCTATTATCGACCCTACTCGCCTTCTCATTTATCCTGATCTAACCGCTCCTGACCTCTGCTACAAATTATGAACTTGTGCTGCCAACCTCGACCTCTCTGTCTGATTATGCTTCTGTCTTCCACCTGTAACCCATATCCGAATATCTGACCCACTGGTCAGCTGCTCCTGTCCTGGTGACTGCCCTGGAGTGGTACCTGGTGTCTACCAGTGGACCAGCCTATACTCACCATCAGAGGTTCCAGTGAATACTCGGTAAACACTTAGTCACGCTCCTTCAGGGTAAGCTTGGCCCGTGTTTTACTCAACATATAGCTGATGGGAGTCGGTGCGCTCAATCACCAGCACTCATTCCATTTAAATGCCACTATTAGAGATTGACATCTGTGTTTAAAAGGATAAAAGCCATCTCTGGAGCTTAGGTCTGGCCATGGGTGTTAGGGACAGATGCCAGCTGTTTAATATAGTCAGTATGTGCTACGTGTGGAGAAAGCTCAGTTACAGAGCCCTCTTCACACATGATCACCCTGACAATCACGTGCATCTATGTGATATTGCACTTAAGGGTTAGAGGGCTCTAGACAAATTCTGCATTCACTCACTTTGACTATAGATTACTAAAAGTGTCAGTGTGCAACACACATGCTGTCATGATTCCTCTGTATTCCCATGTGAGTGATCAGTCATGTGTGATACTTGCGCTCACATGCCGACTAGATTCTCATCCTATTCTCCAATCGAACATTGAGAAGCAGATGAGAATTCAGTCTCCGCAATCCACATGGAAATGTATCTAAGGCCCAAAATACCATTTTATGTTGAAAAATTCAAATGACACACATTACTGTTAAGTCTGATAAAGCAGAACTTACCATAGTGGAGGCGCTTTGTGGTAAAATGGGTGATTTAAAGGATTGCGAGTAGGAATATCATTGTAAATTAATATTTTAGGTACAATGAGCTGTAAGTCTCTATTCACCTCCTGGATCTCTTTATTGAGTACCAGTACCCTCCTGAGTGGCATCAAAGTCACCTCATCTAGCTGCTCTGCTCTGACGAGGGCAAGAACCTTGTAACAGCTGCCTACAGATGAGTATCCTGCTTGGATACAGTATCCACTATAGCAAAACCCCTTAGGCTGGTTTCACATGGCCTGATATTTCCGGTACCGGAAAAACCGGTACCGGAGATATCAGTGTGGACCCGTGTGTGTACTACGTGCGGCACACATGTGGCAACCGTGTGCCGCATCGGTACCACACGGACGGCTGCCAGGAAAGAAGCGCTACTGTAAGCGCTGTTCCCCGACAGCTGGTGCTGAAGCCGGCTGTAATGTATGTAGTACAGTTCATATAGCGTCTTGTGCTTGGGTGCGATGAAAACACAGGAGTCACAGGTTTGATATAGAAAAGTCCTGTATTACTTCATACAAGTTGGCAGAAATAGTCACACAGTTTGCAGACACAGAAACAGGAGACACAGCAGGCCAGAGTAATCCAAGCTCAGCAATCACTCTCCAATACAGATTCAGGATCTTCTTCTCTGTTACCGTAAGTCCATGCAAACGTGGGTCTTTCAAAGAGCAGGGTTCAGAGTCCACAAGTGCTTCAGAGTTCCTCAGTAGGAATAGCTGGAGTACAAGGTCCAAGGCTTACAGGAGTCAAGTCACAGGTTCACTGCAGGCTAGATTCTGAAGCACTGATTGCTCAGCTGTGGCTGCTTAAGAAGCAAAGGAGAGAATCAGGGCGGGAACATGCAAGCTGGAAACTCCATTTTGACTGAGGGCAAGATAGCTGCAGCAAGACAGAAAGTAAAATGGCTGACGAACAAACTGAGTTTCAGGAATATATACATAGAACCTTACATTACTCCCCCCTTAAGGACAACCTCCGGATGACCTCAGACCAGGCTTGTGTGGGTACCTCTGATGAAACTGACGGAGCAAGCGAGGAGCATTAACGTTATTGACCGGTTCCCATGAGTTGTCCTCCACTGGGTAGCCCTGCCATTTAATCAGATATTGTAACTGATTTCTATACAACCTGGAATCTAAAATCCTTTCCACCACAAATTCTTCCTGACCATCGACTAGCACTGGGTCAGGGCAAGGAGAGGAACGTCCAGGAAACGTATTGGGTGTCGCAGCCTTTAGTAGGGATACATGAAAGACAGGGTGGATTCTCATAGTTCTGGGCAGTTGAAGACGACAAGCAACGGTACTTATAATTTTACTGATTTTATAGGGTCCAATGTACTTATGTCCCAACTTAGACGATGGAATCCTTAACTTAAGATTTCTGGTTGACAGCCAGACCAAGTCTCCTACCTTGAAAGCTGGTGCAGGTTTACGAAATTTATCTGCTGCTTTCTTGTACCTTTCTTGAGCCGATTCCAGATTTTCCTTTAGAAGATCCATATTCTTCTGTAAAGACGTGATTATTTCAGCCACTGCTGGTAAAGGCGTTTCTATGGGAAATCGTGGTAGAATGTTAGGATGATAACCTAGATTAGAGTAAAAAGGAGACTGTTTAGTGGAGGCACTCTGAGAGTTGTTATACGAGAACTCAGCTAATGGAAGTAGATCCACCCAATCATCCTGTAGGTGGCAGATAAAGCAGCGGAGATACTGCTCCAGGGTTTGATTGGTTCGTTCGGTCTGTCCATTAGTCTGGGGATGAAAAGCAGAAGAAAGGTTTACTTTAATGTCCAATGCTGCACAGAAATTTTGCCAAAACCTAGAAGTGAATTGCACCCCTCGATCCGAAATAACCTCATCCGGTACTCCATGTAAGCGAAACACATCTTTAATCATCAAATCTGATGTCTGTTTTGCAGTGGGTAAGCCGACACAAGGGATAAAATGAGCTGCCTTTGTTAGACGGTCAACCACCACTAGAATGGTGTTCTTCCCCTGAGAGGTTGGTAACTCCACAATGAAGTCCATAGAAATGGATCCCCACGGGCGGGACGGGGTGGGAAGAGGCTGTAACAGACCAGTTGGTGAGGAGCGAGGTGTTTTGCATCTTGCACAGACCTCACATGAAGTGACATAATTCAAAACATCCTTCCTGCAAGTGGGCCACCAAAAGAAACGAGAAAGAAATTCCTGTGTCTTTAGAATTCCTCTATGCCCAGCTATCTTGGAATCGTGAATGAGTTGCAATACTCTTAATCTGACTGTTTCAGGAATATACAGACGTTGTCCCTGAATCCACACACCATTCTTAAAGACAAGACTTACGTCCCTTGGGGGTTGTGCCAAAAAGGAATCCGCATGGTATGCTTCCTTGATGTCCTTAAGTAGGTCTTGATTATGAATTACTCCTAGGAATCTAGAGTCAGTAAGAATAGTCTTAGGAGGAGTAATTGGACGTGTCTCTGCTGAGTAAATCCTAGAGAGTGCATCAGCCTTTCCATTGCGCGATCCTGGTCTATAAGAGATGATAAAATTAAATTGGTTTAAGAAAAGATTCCAGCGAGCCTGGCGAGGAGTCAGGCACTTAGCCGACCTGATAAACTCAAGGTTACGATGGTCTGTCAGGACGACTATTTGCTGTGCAGCTCCCTGAAGAAGGTGTCTCCATTCTTTGAAGGCGGCAATAATGGCCAACAACTCTCTATTGCCCACATCGTAGTTCCTCTCAGCCGAAGACAACTGCTGGGAAAAGAAGGCACAGGGATGCAAGACATTCTTCTCACCTGTTCTCTGAGAGAGTATAGCTCCAACGGCACAGTCTGAAGCATCCACCTCTATTATGAAGGCAAGCTCGGGGTTGGGATGTACTAGGATAGGTGCAGTGGTAAATTTATCTTTTAGACGGGAAAATGCTTCCTGGGCTTGGGGAGTCCAGGAAAACCTAGACTCTTTCCGGGTAAGTTGAGTGATAGGTGACACTACCTCAGAGAAATTTCTAATGAAACGTCTATAGAAGTTGGCAAACCCGATGAAGCGCTGTACCTCCTTCACATTTCTAGGACTTGGCCAATCCTTGATGGCTTGGGTTTTGCTTCAATCCATACTAATTCCTTGTGTAGACAGTACATACCCCAGAAATTGAATTTCGGTCCTATGGAATTCACACTTTTCAAGTTTGATGTAAAGATGATTTTGTCTTAGACGTTCCAAGACCATTCTCACATGTCCATGATGTTCCTCTGTGGAGTTAGAAAAAATTAGAATATCATCCAAATAAATTACCACGAATGTATCTAGGAGATCCCTGAAGATGTCATTCACCAAGTGTTGGAAAGTGGCTGGGGCGGTACTCAGACCAAAAGGCATAACTAGATATTCAAAGTGTCCATAGCGTGACCTGAATGCAGTCTTCCATTCATCCGCAGGTCTAATACGGACTAAGTTATAGGCCCCACGAAGATCTAGTTTAGAAAAAATTTTGGCATGTCGCACTCTCTCCAATAACTCAGGGATTAAAGGCAATGGATAACGGTTTCTAATAGTAACCTTATTGAGTTCCCTATAGTCTACGCATGGTCTCAGAGATCCATCTTTCTTCTTTGCAAAGAAGATGGGTGCACCTGCAGGAGATGAAGAGGGGCGTATGAAGCCCTTGGCTAGATTTTCATCTATGTAATCCTTTACAGCCTTTAGCTCGGGCCCCGCCAGGGGGTAGATCTTATCAAAAGGTATCTCTGCTCCAGGCAATAATTCAATTGGACAATCATATGGACGGTGAGGAGGAAGCTGGTCAGCGTTCTTCTTGTCACATAAATCCACATAGTCCTGGTATACAGCTGGTAGTTCAGGGACTGACATGATTCCTTTAGGAACAGAGCAAGCTGAAACTTTTGGACTCATCTGTTTCTCTGGAAAGTGTAATTCCTTGGTCTCCCAGTTAATGGTAGGATTCTGAGCCTGCAGCCATGGTAGCCCTAGAATAATGGGAAAGTGGGGAGAAGAGATAAGCATAAAGGACAGTTTCTCTTGATGATCTTTACCCATAAGAACCCTCAAAGGCTCTGTTTCCTGATCCACTGGTCCAGAGGTCAGCAGGGAGCCATCCACAGTTTCCATCTGTACTGGAGTAGCCTTCTTCACTGAACGTATTCCCTGTTTCAGAGCAAAGGAGACATCCATAAAATTTCCACTTGCCCCTGAGTCGATCATAGCAGAGCTAGACACCCAAGCTGAGTCAACCCAGAGTTTGATGGAAAGAAAGCAATGAGAATTGTTTTTCTTACAACTCAGCTGGGACACCGCTGAGGAAACTTGAAAAATGGCAGCGTTTACACAGTCAACGTCCTCAGAGGTAACGGAGTTTAAGTCCGAGAAATCAAGGTCTGTTGCTGCAGATCTCTCTGGAGCCTGAGGCTCGGACCTGACAGATCCCCTCTCGCAACACTCACAATGAATGAGTGCTGCAGTAGTCTTACGAGAACGGCTGGGGCAGTTTATAATGAAGTGCCCTGACTTACCACAATAGAAACATAGATTCTCCTTAAAACGATGTTCCTTGCGTGCATCACTAACCCGTCGTTGTAAAGAGTCTACCTGCATGGTTCAGGTTCCCGTGTAATCCTACTCAAAGGTTCCTTAGCTGGAGAGGAAGGTAGGAAAAGGTTAGTACGATTGCTTTCGAACCATCTCTCTTGCCTGCGTTCAGTCAGACGAGTATCAATACGGATGCAGTAGTTAATAAAGTCACCTAACGCAGTGGGAGGGTCGGCACGAGCAAGTTCATCCTTAATCAGTGGAGATAACCCCTTTCGAAAAATAGATTTTTTGGCGGAACTGTCCCAGGTGGTATCAAGGGCCCATCTCCTGAAATCCAAGGCATATTCAGCTACCGAGTGCTTACCTTGGCGCAAAGCTAACATGGCTGCTTCAGCTGTTGCACCTCGATTGGGGTCATCAAACACCTGCCCCATGGCTGAAATAAAATCATCAAGGTGATTCAAACAATCATCCTCAGTCTCAATCAGAGGGTTTGCCCACATTAAAGCCTTGTTGGTAAGCAACATAATTATAGTAAGCACCTTAGATCGTTCAGTGGGAAATTGTGAAGCATGTGCAGAAAAAAAAAGATTGCATTGATTAATAAATCCCCTGAATTTCTCACGTTCACCGCCAAAACGAAAAGGGGGCAACTTGGGAATCCCAGCACTCGGGGCTACGGCAGGAGCCTGGACTCGCCCCTCTAGAACCTCAATCCTGGCTCGCAAATCCTGGGTAGTCTGTCCAACCACTTGCAAATTGTGATTATTGAGGTCCTGTAGATTTGTAAAACGGGTCTTTATATTCTGCAAATCTGCAAGGATATTATCAGTCACTCCGCAAAGTTCCTTTATGCGGGCCTCCATTTTCCAGATCTTTTAAGACAGGATTACTGGAAGAAGAGGAGAGAAAAAAAAAAACAATAGTGTTCACCTGTGGCAACACTGCAGAGAGAAAAAAAAAAATAGGGAACTGCTCACCTGGAATGGTTGTGAGAAGTCACAACCACTATCATCACAGAAAGTTTCAACCAGACATCTGATATCCAGAGTTACAGCAGACAAAAAAGAGAAAAGAAAGGGAAAAAAAAAAAAACAATAGTGTTTACCTGTGGTAACACTGCAAAAAGAAAAAACTTAAGGGAATTGCTCACCTGGAATGGTTGTGAGAAGTCACAACCACTGTCATCACAGAAAGTACAACCGGACGTCTGATATCCACAGTACAGCAGAGACAGCCTTCCAGACCCAGCAGACACTAACGTTTTGGCTTCAGAATCTTGTAATGTATGTAGTACAGTTCATATAGCGTCTTGTGCTTGGGTGCGATGAAAACACAGGAGTCACAGGTTTGATATAGAAAAGTCCTGTATTACTTCATACAAGTTGGCAGAAATAGTCACACAGTTTGCAGACACAGAAACAGGAGACACAGCAGGCCAGAGTAATCCAAGCTCAGCAATCACTCTCCAATACAGATTCAGGATCTTCTTCTCTGTTACCGTAAGTCCATGCAAACGTGGGTCTTTCAAAGAGCAGGGTTCAGAGTCCACAAGTGCTTCAGAGTTCCTCAGTAGGAATAGCTGGAGTACAAGGTCCAAGGCTTACAGGAGTCAAGTCACAGGTTCACTGCAGGCTAGATTCTGAAGCACTGATTGCTCAGCTGTGGCTGCTTAAGAAGCAAAGGAGAGAATCAGGGCGGGAACATGCAAGCTGGAAACTCCATTTTGACTGAGGGCAAGATAGCTGCAGCAAGACAGAAAGTAAAATGGCTGACGAACAAACTGAGTTTCAGGAATATATACATAGAACCTTACACCAGCTGTCATTCTCTCCTCCCCTGCCGGTGGCCGTCTGAGAGGGGAGCGGGCACCGTGGAGTCTGAGCCGGGAATTCCTGGAGGCTATCTCCCGGCAGCAGAGCAGGGGTAGAGCGCTTACAGTAGCACTTCTTCCCCGGCGCCGTTCGTGCACACGGAGGACAGTGTGCACTGTTCTCCATGTGCGGCACGTTTTGCGGCCCGTGTGTCCGGGTGAAAACGAACATGTCTGCGTGTTTTGTACATGGACACATGGTCACGGTGAAAACATCTCACCACATGTACCAGAGACACTGACGTGTGAAACCGGCCTTACCGAACATGCAAGCGTTGGAGGCAGACCACCCAGCTTTGTCTCCCTCTATGAACAGAGATCATCATGGACACCGTCCTCCTGTCTATGTTGAAATATCTAGGAAAAAATGGTTAAACAGTTAACAGCACGTAGAGATAACGGGAAGCATTCAGCATGCCCCTTATTATAGTATTTTACACTTTATGTAAGGATTTTATTGGTATGTTAAATCCATGTAAAGCCGAGGTATAATAATATGTATAAGGCTTCATAATCATGGCCACATTATTATTATTATTGCAACTTCCGTAAGGAAGCATAAGATGAAAATGGTGCAATGTATCATCAGACACCTTATTATTAGAGTATTATGGGGAGTAATATCTCTCAGCAGCGCACAACGGCACATGTAGCGCCTATGGCTCTTTAGTATGGTGCCTGCCGTAGTGTCTCATCTGTGTGTTTCTGCAGGTAAACCTCCTGCGTGATCCATTACAGAAGCAACGCAGCTCTGCTACATCGATATAAATATAACCCATCAATTATTATTTTATATGTATAATCCCTGTTGCCTTTAAACTTATGTTATGTCAAGCCAATGATTTGTATATAATGAAGAAATTGCAATTCCTTCAGATATTCGTAGATCCGTACAACCTGTGAGCACATCCTATCTAAACAAAACGAGAAGTACAGAATTACTAAAGCGACAATGTATTATCTCATTTTAACACATAAAGCGACGCAAGTGTCACCCTTCATTATGGTTATTATTGCCGCCTGAAGTTTGCCAAGAGGAAGTGGTGCTCACACAGCACCATCTAGTGCCGAGCCTGGCACTAACATTTACAGTCTAATAGGATGAGAGCAAAGGACAAAATAATACAGAGAATAAACCAGCTACAGATTTCATTACTGCACTATGTAGGAGAAAAGCTGCAGATAAGACCCGAGCCTGCCCTCAGCAAACCTAATTTCTGTTTTTTTTTGTTTTTTTTTATTTTCTGCCAAAGAAAAGCCTGTTGTGAGCCCAATAGGTGGACGGTCTACATATTCTGCAGTAATAAAGGCAATCGTCTCTGTGTGTAGATGTTCTCAGAAGACTCCTGCAGCTATCACTAGAGACTACTACACACCCTCCTGAAAGTCTTCCTTCTGCATAGGAGTAATGCCTTCAATCCAATATGTCAATTCTTTAATACTGCAGAGGGCTAGAAATCCTTTGGTGAAATCGATTTTCCTATTGACAACACTCGTAATGCTCTAATAAGCTACTGAGGGGCTTATTGTGCAGGTCCTAGTGCAGCGCTGCCGTGATGTCTTATGTGTTTTTAAAAGCTTTATTTTACAGTAAATGTAGTGAGAATTAGGATTTGATTTTTGCTGTTGTTTTCTTGTTTACACATGCTGCTGCTTACTTTATAAATCTGCCCGTTTGCTCTTGTAAGCATTTTGTTCCCCTTTGATACTATTTTTCCAATTTTATGAATCTTGATGGGTCTAGTCCCTAAAAAGGAATTATTTAGATTGTTCTGACTATTCAGGCATCGTTTACAATCCTCAACACTGAAATTGCAACACCAAGATGGAAAAGTCCTAGAATTATAAAAATCACAGGATTGATAGATATGCAAATGATGGAAACATTTAAAAAAAATCTCAATTTATTCAGTATTGAATATGAGCACCAATGAGGTTGGTTATTTGAGGAATGTTCTGCCGTGCTAAATGCTCTTATGAACACAAATCATCAAGATTCACTGCTGGCAGCTCCCTTTGCAATTGTTAACCAATGGTCTTCCAGATGTACTTGATGAGAGACAATTCCTGAGACTCTTTTGTCTTGGACTCAATGATAGTCAAAGATTGGCCTGGGGACCATATGTGAAATGCCACAAAGAGGCATTCATGAGGGAACATCACACCGGGAATTATAATGTACAGTAGTCAGACCCCTCTAGCCTACGTACCAGGTACACTAATATCAGCTTGACATTGATTTGGTCGAGGAAGCAGTGGTATTGCCATTTTTCTAAAGTGTCCTAGGAGCCATTTTTCAACATGACAATACCACGAGCATGTTTATACTTGCTCCGATTTTTTTATCGGATTGAATTTGTCCGATTTCATCACAAGTGTGAATGAGCCCATACAATTAGTAACCTGTGATAGCAGCCAAAGTAAGTGCAGGGATTTCTCAACATGAAAATATTGTTTCAAGTTTTCATCATTTGTATATTATTAACATGTCTATTATAAGTCCATGACTTTTCCTTCTTGATGTTGTAATTTCAGTGTAGAAGAGTGTATATAAAAAATAATGTTAACTGATAGGAAAGTTAATGCAGATTACCTAACAGTTATGTAAAAATGTGCTGTAATATAGTGGTTATCACTGTCCTTTCAACAAACTTTACATAAATCAATTGTGCAAGTAGATGTATATAAAAAAAAAAACTTTTCTAATATGTTGTCAGAGAAATCTAAACTAAAAATTAGAGAGAGAGCATACTAAGGGTAAGTTCACACTAGGCGTTTTTTAAGCTTTTTTTTTTTTCTCCAGCAAAACCTGATGTCTTGGCAGGAAAGAAGCTGCAGAAAAAAGCATGTTTTGCTTGTTTTATTCTTGCAATTTTTGCTGCATTTTTATGTGTATTTTGCTGTGTTTTTGGCATGCTAGATTTGTCTCTTGTGTATGTTGGTAAATTTTTTAGCAAATGAAAAGTCCTGTTCTATAGAATTAGGTCTTGGCACAAAAAACACAGAAAACCTGATACCTGCGTTTTTGCTGCGTACTTTCAGCATTTTTTACCACCCATTCATGTCAATGGGTAAAAAAACGCTAAAAAACATGAAAGAAGTGGCATGCTCAATTGTGCAGAAAACCATGTAAAACACAAAATACTCATGACAAAAAAACAAGGTGTATGCATGAGATTTCTGAAATCTCATAGACATAGCTGGTACTGTAAAACGCAGCTGAAAATTTGCAGAAAAAAATGCATAAAAAAAACACCTAGTATAAACTTACCCTAAGAGGAAAAAGGTTGACAAATATAGGCGTCAAGTCATATAATGACCAGAAAAAGTGTAATTTCTCATGTACACTTATGACAGATTTTTATGAAAAAATGCCTGAAATGAAAAAATAATGCACAGAAAAAGCATAAATTTGTTTAATTTTAATTTTTTTGTGCAGCTTTTTTTGTCGCAGGGGCGATTTCATGCGTGATTTTGTTTGCAGTATACGTTAATAAAGTTAGTTTAATAGAAAAATTGAACTGTAAAGACAAATTGAACTGTAAAGACAAGAATTTTTGTACACCAAAATTGCTAATAAAAAGTCCGATTGACAATTCATTTCGGTCTCCTCTGATATGATCTAGCATATCAGAGAAAAAAGTAATGTGGTCCTCCAAGCCAACCCCGGTACCTCCTACTCCGTCCCCCGGCCCTCCACATCATCTTCCTGGAAGTAAATGGCGGGCCCATGCGCAGTGTGCCCACCGAGATTGACCCTATCACAGTGATCAAAGTAAAAAATATTAAATCAAACCCTGTTAGTTAAATTACAATTTTTAATTTTATTATTTTTATCTTTTTCTTTTCTTTGAAGTGTGGATTAGGGCTGTGGTTAGGGTTGTGTTAGTGTTGGGATTAGGGTTGTGTTAGGGTTTGGGTTGTGTTAGGGTTTTGGGTTGTGTTAGGGTTTTGAGTTGTGTTAGGGTTTTGGGTTGTGTTAGGGTTTTGAGTTGTGTTAGGGTTTTGAGTTGTGTTAGGGTTTTGAGTTGTGTTAGGGTTTTGGGTTGTGTTAGGGTTTTGGGTTGTGTTAGGGTTTTGGGTTGTGTTAGGGGTTGGGGTTAGGGTTGTGTTAGGGTTGGGGTTAGGGTTGGGATTGGGTTGGGTTAGGTTTGTTGTGTTAGGGTTGGGGTTAGGGTTGTGTTAGGGTTAGCGTTGGGGTTAGGGTGGTGTGGAGGTTAAGGCTGAGGTTGTGTTGGGGTTAGGGTTGTGTTAAGGAATTAGGGTTGGGGTTGTGTTAAGGTTGGGGTTGGGGTTAGGGTTGTGTTAGGTTTGGGGTTAGGGTTGTGGTTAGGGTTGTGTTAGGGTTGGGGTTAGAATTGGGGGTTTTTCTAAAGTAAAAAATAATAATGATATGATGGCTAGTATTGAGCGCAAATACTCGCCACTCGAGTTTACATCAAGTGCTCAGATATGCATAGAGTATTGCAGATCCTTTGCTTGTTAACAAAAATAGGGGGACCCTACACTAATTTTTTTTGAAGGGGATCCCACTATTTTTGCTAACCATCCAAGGCAAGCAGGCTGCTGCGGCCTGGTATTATCAGGCTGGTAAGGTTCATGGATATTGGATTCTTACCAGCCTGAAGTACCGGTTCCAGTAGTCTTTACTCTGGCTGGTTAACATATATTTGGGGACCCCATCCCATTTTTTTTAAATTATTATTTATTTATTTAAAAGAAGGGGACCTCTCTCTGTGCTTTCCTCCACTTCCTGTGTCATGTACTTCCAGCTATGTCAGAAGATTCACCATTATGTAAATTAGTGCACATGCGTAGTAAGCGGAGTTCCCGCACTTAATACGCATGTGACTAGGAAGATAATGCAGCTTTACCACATCTAATGAAAGTCTATGGGTAATTTATGCAGCAGAGACTGAGCATCTCCGCTACATAAATTGACGTGTTGCGGTCTGGAAAGACGTGCCACATGTCCATCTCTGCAGGTGATCCGCGGGCATCGGAGCACGCATAGTGGGCATGGGATTTCTTGAAATCCCTTCCACTTTGCTGTAACAGCTGGATACTGCAGGTTGGACACTGCAGATGTACGCAGCGTCCAACCCGCAGCGTTTACTGACCATATGCACATAAGGCAACATATCTGCAAACAGGGAATCACTAATTTTCCTTCCCAGAAGCCAACTTTCAATTAACTGTATTTAGAAAAAAATGCATTCAATGAAAAAACGCACCAAAAACACATGCGGAAAAAAACGCATAAGAATGCATCAAGGACGAAAGTGACCTGCCAGTGACCTCCGATGTACTGAGCCATTCCTGATCGTGTGCACATACCCTTATAGCGTCCTAACAAAAAACAATTGTGTTTCCAAAATTGTGCTGATGTAAAGTAGACATGTGGGAAATGTTGTTTATTAACTATTTTGTGCAATATGACTCTCTGATTTAACCCCTTCACCCCCAAGGGTGGTTTGCACGTTAATGACCGGGACAATTTTTACAATTCTGACCACTGTCTCTTTATGAGGTTATAACTCCGGAACGCTTCAACGGATCTTCGCGATTCTGAGATTGTTTTCTCGTGACATATTGTACTTCACATTAGTGGTAAAATTTCTTCCATATAACTTGCGTTTATTTTTGAAAAAAACGCAAATATGGGAAAATTTTGAAAATTTAGCAATTTTCAAACTTTGAATTTTTATTCCCTTAAAACAGAGAAATATGTAACACAAAATAGTTAAGAAATAACATTTCCCACATGTCTACTTTACATCAGCACAATTTTGGAATCAAAATTTTTTTTTGTTAGGAAGTTATAAGGGTTAAAAGTTGACCAGCGATTTCTCATTTTTACAACAAAATTTACAAAGCCATTTTTTTTAGGGACCACCTCACATTTGAAGTCACTTTGAGGGGTCTACATGACAGAAAATACCCAAAAGTGACACCATTCTAAAAACTGCACCCCTCAAGGTACTCAAAACCACATTCAAGAAGTTTATTAACCCTTTAGGGGCTTCACAGGAACTAAAGCAACGTGGAAGGAAAAAATGAATATTTAACTTTTTAGCCACAAAAATGATCTTTTACAAACTTTTTTTTTATTTTCACAAGGGTAAAAGGAGAAAATGGACAGATAAGGTTGTTATGCAATTTCTCCTGAGTACGCCAATACCCATATGTGGGGGAAAACCACTGTTTGGGCACACGGCAGAGCTCGTAAGGGAAGGAGCGCCGTTTGACTTTTTCAAACTAAAATTGGCTGGAGTTGAGATTGGACGCCATGTCGCGCTTGGAGAACCTCTGATGCGCCTAAACAGTGGAAACCCCCCACAAGTGACACCATTTTGGAAACTAGACCCCCTAAGGTACTTATCTAGATCTGTTGTGAGCACTTTGAACCCCCAAGTGTTTCACAAAAGTTTATAATGCCTGGGTGTGAAAAAAAAAAAAATTCCACAAAAATGATTTTTTAGTCCTAAATTTTTGAATTTTCCCAAGGAAATTGGACCCCAAAAGTTGTTGTCCAATTTGTCCTGAGTACGCTGATACCCCATATGTGGGGGTGGAAAACTGTTTGGGCGCACGGCAGGGCTTGGAAAGGAAGTAGTAACGTTTTGGAATGCAGACGTTGATGGGGGTCATGTTCCGTTTGCAGTGCCCCAGATGAGCCTAAACAGTGGAAATCCCCCACAAGTGACCCCATTTTGGAAACTAGACCCCCTAAGGAACTTATCTAGATCTTTGGTGGGCACTTTGAACCCCCAAGTGCTTCACACAAGTTTATAATGCCCGGGCATGAAAATAAAAAATCCTATTTTTTTCCCACAAAAATTATCTTTTAGTCACTAATTTTTTATTTTCCCAAGGGTATCAGGAGAAATTGGACCACATAAGTTGTTGTCCAATTTGTCCTGAGTACGCTGATGCCCAATATGTGGGGGGGAACCACTGTTTGGGCGCACGGCAGAGCTCGGAAGGGAAGGAGCACCATTTGACTTTTTCCAACCAAAATTGGCTGGAATTGAGATTGGATGCCATGTTGCATTTGGAGAGCCCCTGATGTGCCTAAACAGTGGAAACCCCCACAAATGACCCCATTTGGGAAACTAGACCCCCTAAGGAACTTATCTAGATCTTTGGTGAGCAATTTGAACCCTCAAGTGCTTCACACAAGTTTATAACGTAGAGCCGTAAAATTTAAAAATCATATTTTTTCCACAAAAATGATCTTTTCACCCGAATTTTTATTTTTCCAAGGGTAACAAGACTCCAAAAGTTATTGTGCAATTTGTCCTGAGTACACTGATACCCCATATGTGGGGGTATACCACTGTTTGGGTGCATGGCAGAGTTTGGAAAGGAAGGAGCGCCGTCTCACTTTTTCAACGCAGAATTGGCTAGACGCCATGTCGTGTTTGGAGAGCTCCTGATCTGCCTAAACAGTGGAAACCCCCCACAAATGACACCATTTTGGAAACTAGACCCCTCAAGGAACTTATCTAGATGTGTGGTGAGAACTTTGAACCCCAGGTGTTTCACTAAAGTTTATAACGTACAGCCTTAAAATAAAAAATCCTTTTTTTTTTTACAAAAATGATTTTTTCACCCCCAATATTTTATTTTCACAAGGGTAACAGAAGAAATTGGAACCCAAAAGTTGTTGTCCAATTTGTCCTGAGTACGCTGATACCCAATATGTGGGAGAAAACTACTGTATGGGCGCATGTCAGGGCTCGGAAAGGGAAGTAGTGACGTTTTGGATTGCAGACTTTGATGGAATGGTCTGGGGGCGTCATGTCGCATTTGGAGAGCCCCTGATGCGCCTAAACAGTGGAAATCCCCAACAAGTGACCCAATTTTGGAAAATAGACCCCACAAGGAACTTATCTAGATGTGTGGTGAGCACTTTGAACCCCGAAGTGCTTCACAGAAGTTTATAACGCACAGCCGTAAAAATAAAAAATCCTTTTTTTTTTTACAAAAATGATTTTTTCGCCCCCAATATTTTATTTTCACAAGGGTAACAGGAGAAATTGGACCCCAAAAGTTGTTGTCCAATTTGTCCTGAGTACGCTGATACCCAATATGTGGGAGAAAACTACTGTATGGGCGCATGTCAGGGCTCGGAAAGGGAAGTAGTGACGTTTTGGATTGCAGACTTTGATGGAATGGTCTGGGGGCGTCATATCGCATTTGGAGAGCCCCTGATGCGCCTAAACAGTGGAAATCCCCAACAAGTGACCCCATTTTGGAAAATAGACCCCACAAGGAACTTATTTAGATGTGTGGTGAGCGCTATGAAGCCCCAAGTGCTTCACAGAAGTTTATAATGTACAGCCGTTAAAAAAAAAAAATCTTATTTTTTTTACAAAAATAATATTTTCGCCCCCAGTTTTTTATTTTCCCAAGGGTAACAGAAGAAATAGGACAAATTTCACAATAACTCTTGGGGTCCAGAGTACGCTGATACCCCACATGTGGGGATAAACTACTGTTTGGACGCATGGCAGAGCTCAGAAGTGAAGGAACACCGTTTGACTTTTTCAACGCAGAATTGGCTGGAATGGAGATCAGACGCCATGTCACATTTGGAGAGCCCCTGATGTGCCTAAACAGCGGAAACCCCCCAATTCTAACTCCAATCCTAACCCCAACACACCCCTAACCCTAGTCCCATCCCTAATCCCAACCCTAACCCTAATCCTAACTCTAACCCTAATCCTAACTTTAGCCGAAACCCTAACCCTAACTTTAGCCGAAACCCTAACCCTAATGGGAAAATGGAAATAAATACATTTTTTTTATTTTATTATTTTTCCCTAACTAAGGGGGTGATAAAGGGGGGTTTGATTTACTATTTATAGCGGGTTTTTATGATTGGCAGCTGTCACGCTAAAAGACGCTTTTTATTGCAAAAAGTAGTTTTTTGCATCGCCACATTTTGAGAGCTATAATTTTTGCATATTTTGGCCCACAGAGTCATGTGAGGTCTTAATTTTTGCGGGACGAGGTGACACTTTTATTGGTACCATTTTTGAGCACGTGACATTTTTTGATCGCTTTTTATTTCGATTTTTGGGAGGTTAGAATGAACAAAAATCAGCAATTCATGAATTTCTCTTGGGTGAGGCGTTTTTATTGTTCCGCGTGTGGTAAAATCGATAAAGCAGTTTTATTCTTCGGGTCAGTACGATTACGGCGATACCTCATTTATATCATTTTTTTATGTTTTGGCGCTTTTATAGAATAAAAACTATTTTATATAAAAAATAATTATTTTTGCATCGCTTTATTCTGCGAGCTATAACTTTTTTATTTTTTTGCTGATGATGCTGTGTGATGGCTCGTTTTTTGCGGGACAAGATGACTTTTTCAGCGGTACCATGTTTATTTATATCGGTCTTTTTGATCACGTGTTATTCCACTTTTTGTTCAGCGGTATGATGATAAAGCACTGATTTTTTGCTTCGTTTTTATATTTTTTTTTTAAGGGGTTCACAAAAGGGGTTAACTAGTCGGATAGTTTTATAGGGGGGGTCGTTACGGACGCGGCGATACCATATATGTGTACTTTTATTGTTTTATTTTTTTTATTTACAATAAGTAATGAATTTATTGGGGAATATTTTTTTTTTTTTTTAATTTATTTTGGATTTTTTTTTACACATGTTTATTTTTACTTTTTTTTACTTTTTTACTTTGTCCCAGGGTGGGACATCACTGTATTTCATCAGATCGCTGGTGTGACAGTGTGCACAGCACTCTGTCACACCAGCGATGTGACAGGCAGTGCAGGACGCTTCCTCATGCCTGCTCTCGGCAGGCACTGAGGAAGCCTCCTCCCTCCAGGACCCCAGCACCATCTTGGATCCGGGTCCTGGGAGGGAGGAAGCCCTCAGAGCAGCGCGATCACATCGCGCTGCTCTGAGGGTCTCAGGGGGGCACGCAGGGAGCCCCCACCCTGCGCGATCCTCCCCTGTGCCCCCAGTACACCGCGATCATGTTTGATCGCGGTGTGCAAGGGGTTAATGTGCCGGGAGCGGTCCGTGACCGCTCCTGACACACAGTCACGGGTGTCAGCTGTGATAATCAGCTGACACCCGGCGGCGATTAGCTGCGCTCCCGGAGGGAGCGCAGCTAATCGCCTATGACGTACTATCCCGTCCATGGTCAGAATGGCACGGGTTTTATGGACGGGATAGTACGTCTAATGTCAGAGAGGGGTTAAGGGCACTAAAAGTAAAAGTTTCAAAATTGCAAAATTTTCACCAAGTTTCTGTTTTTTTTTCATAAATAAATGCAAGTCATATCAAAGACATTTCAGCTGCAGATGAAGGAAGGGAGACACAGTCATTACTAGTGGGTAGGCGGAGCCTACATAGGATAAACACACCTCAGATTAAAAAGTGTTGACCGGCCCCTCCAGCTATATAGGGCTCCTCCTACTCCAGCTCTCCAGTCTAAAATTTGAGGTTCACAGAGGATAGTCGCTGCTGGAAGCAGCTCCTCAGAAGATTTTTTTATTTTAGTCGGACAGAGACTTGGATCACCAGAAGTGGTCTAGAGGTCTCAGGGGTCTCAGCGCTGCTAGACCCCCACCTCTCCCTTGGCGGATCTGTATTACCCTGTAAGGTGGTCCCTGCAGAACCCTGCCGGCCCTGGGGGATGAGGATTGCTTCCCTGGCGGGGACGCAAACCACGCTTCTGGGGTCACTGCGTTCCCCGCCCTGGGGGGAATCTACGGGCAGCGCCACAAATCTCTGAAGGGTCCCTGTGGCGCTCAGCTGGGTGAGTACTCCACATTTTAATGTGTTTGAGTGCTTCAGCGGCCGCTGCGGCAGCCGCTGCTACATGTATTCATGTGTGGTGATTGTGTACTTTTGTCCGCAGGTGGATTGCCTGCAGGACATGGGAGCGGAGAGCGGAGTGAGTCGCGCGCTTTTTTTGAAACCGGCGGGGGGCGTGGCTTCGCGCTCTCCCATTCTTTCACGGGCAGGAAGCGCTCTGAGCGCGCGCCTTGTCCTGCCTTTTTTCTTCCGGTTTAGATCTCTCTAGCGCGGCGGCCATTACTGACGGCCTCCTCGGGCTCCTCACTCTCCGCTCTCCCCGACCGACCGAAAGGAAGACACATACACCACGGCCAGCTGGGTGAGTCGCCTCTACCTGTCAGGGCAGAAGCTTGACCCCCTCAGCGCAGGACAAGGTATTGTCACACAGAACGCTCCCGCTGCGATCACAATAGCGACGCATAGTTTTGCGATCGTTTTTCTTTTGTGATAGTTTTTTATGTCGCTAGTAGCTTCAACGGTGGGCGATCTCATTGACGACGCATAAGTGGTTAGCGATCTCTTTAGCGACTTTGGTATTGCGATATACAATTCAGCGCAATATGTTAGCAATCTCGTTGGCGTTTTTGTTTAATGTGGCATACTTTTGAACACTGTCCTGCAGCTGTTACCTCATAAGAGGCACCTGCGGCTCGCACACCCTTTTCATTAAATAAGGGTTGTGGAGAGTCTGCAACATTAACCCATTCTTTGGTGGTTAACCCTTTAATTGGGAGACAAAAGCTGGGGTAGCTCTCTATTTAAGAAGCTTAACCCTTCAGCGTTCATTTTGCCTTTGAAATCCACACTGTTCTGGTGCTGACAGGTTTTTACCTGCCATATACTGTGTGAGGGCATGTCGGACAGATCCGCTACAGGATCAGCCTCGCGTATCTGACACGCAGACCTCGACGGCGTCAAGCGCGGCGGTCGGAGGTTACAGTGACGCCAAAATGTATGCCCTCGCTCATTCTATTGATGGCCTGTCTGACCTTCTAGGTTATTGGGTGTCAGCTAGATCCTCTCATGGCAGGAAGCGACACAGGGCGGTGCCATCTTTCTCGCGTAGCGACTCAGAGATTTCTGATATGGAGGATCCCCTCCAAGCTCGGATGGTGAGATATCCGATTCGGATAAGGAGGATTGGCAGGGACAATCTGCCTCTCTTTTGAGCCGTACAGAGGCTTTTATTGGAGCCATGAGGGAGGCGTTACAGTTACCGGAGTAGGTAACTAGACGTCCTGGTAAGTCGGCCCGGATGTTTCAGGAGCCACATAGGTCGCGATCAGCCTTACCATCTCTGGATGAGCTTAATGAGGCAGTGGAGAAGGAACGCCTGTGTCCAGATAAACGTTTTCAGGGGACACGGTTTTTTGAGACACTGTATCCGTGTACTACGGAGTTGATTACTAATTTCCTTCTCCTGAAGTGGATGTCCCTTTATCCCAGCTTAGCAAATCCTCATTACTTCCTGTTAAAGGGAAGGCGAGTCTGCAGGATCCGCTGGACAGGGCGAGACGCTGGAACTGACGTCTAAGCTGAGCAGAGTCCACTGCGGCCGGAGACGGATGGGAGACCGCAGCAGGGATGGCTCTAGATTCCCCTTGTGCAGAAGCGGGAACTGACCTCTAACAGCTTCACAGGCGGAGATGGCGGCGAAATCCATCTACGAGGCCGCGGGTCATGGATTCAGAGCTGTGCTAGGATCCATGTGTGCTTGTAAGCCTCCTTGAGCTGGTTAGACCGTCTACGGACGGCGTGGCAAGATGGATCCCCACTATCCGAGGTAGAGGGGCTTTTCAAATCATTGGAGGATGCAGCTCGATATGGCAGTGATGCAGATTTGGATACTGCCTCCATGCTGTCCAGGGCACAATCCTCGGCGATCACAGTCAGGAGAGCTCTGTGGCTTAGACAGTGGACCGGAGACGCGGTTTCCAAGCAAGGTTTGCTTTCTTTAGCTTACAAAGGTGGTCAGCTATTTGGATCTGGCCTCACGGAGCTGATTGCCAAAGCAAAGGCAAAAGAAACGGCTTTACCGCAACGAAGAGCTGTGGCTTCTGCGTCTGGCAGGCCTAGTGCCGGTGGTACTCAGAAATCTCGCACTCCCTGGAAACAGAGCTTCCGCCAAGACAAGCGGGAAGCTGACAAAAAGCCCGCTAAAGCGGACTGACGCCAGGGTCTCACTCGAGGGCTCTCGAGTGGGAGGTCGCCTGCTCCAATTCAAGTTGACTTGGGCTTCCCGCGTGTCGGACACCTGGGTGATGCGGGTTGTGTCGGCAGGCTTCTTCATAGAGTTTCTTTCTCGACCCCCAGACAGTTTTTGCCTATCCCGCATTCCGTCAGAGCCCGGCTAATTGCCGCTCTACTCGGGAGGTTGATTCCCTTCTACAGAAGGGTGTGGTGGTACCAGTTCCACCGGAGGACCAAGGAAGAGGTTTTTTTATTCCAACCTCTTTGTAGTCCCCAAAAAGCAGGACAAATTTCGTCCCATTCTGGATCTCAAAAGATTAAATCGGCATGTCCGCACCCAAAAATTCCGCATGGAATCACTTCGCTCCGTGGTGGCGGCCTTGTCACAGAACGATTTTTTGGTGTCAATCGACATTCGCGACGCTTATTTGCATGTCCCCATCGGAAGGGCCCACCAACGCTTCCTGCGTTTTGCCATAGGTCAGGACCATTACCAATTTGTGGCTCTGCCATTCGGTCTGGCCTCAGCACACAGAGTTTTTACAAAAATTCTGGCTCCTCTCATGGCGATTCTGCGAAGACAGGGGATTACGATTCTTCCCTATCTGGATGACCTTTTGATTGTGGCGTCCTCAAAGAAGGAGGCAGTGACGGCTCGCGATTTATCCCTTCAGCTCCTGGAGGTCTTCGGGTGGCTGATCAATTGGGAGAAGTCGTTCCTGGACCCGTCGCAGTCATTCCTGTTTTTGGGAATGCAGTTCGACACGGTACGAGCAGTGGTGTCTCTGCCCTCAGACAAGCAAGCGAGTCTTCTTCACCATGTGCAGGGTATGAAGTCTGCGACAGCAATGTCCCTTCGAAGGTGTATGCGCCTTCTGGGTTTGATGGTGGCGTCAATGGAAGCAATTCCGTTTTGCCCATTTTCATTCCAGGGCTCTCCAAATGCTCATCTTGAACCGTTGGGATCGATCACGGTTTTCACTGGATTGCAGTGTCATCATCTCCCACAGGGTGAGAGAGAGTCGCTAGAATGGTGGTTACGTCCGGAAGCATTATCCCTGGGGAAGTCCTTCCTTCCTCCAAGGTGGTCGATCATAACCACCGATACCAGCCTGACGGGCTGGGGGAGCGTCTGGAACGGTCTTTGGATTCAGGGGGTATGGTCATTGGAAGAGTCTGTCCTGCCGATCAACATCCTGGAATTGAGGGCAATTTTCCTTTGCCTCCAACACTGGACGGTCCCTTTAAGCGGTCTACCAGTCCGAGTGCAGACAGACAACGCGACGGCGGTCACGTATATCAACCATCAAGGTCGAACGAGGAGCTTCAGGCTCATGATGGAAGTGTCTCGAATCCTGGTATGGGCCGAGGCCAGGGTGCCAGCCATCTCTGCGATTCACATTCCAGGAGTTCAGAATATCACAGCGGACTTCCTGAGTCGCAAAAAGATGGATCCCGGAGAATGGAGTCTTCATCCGAAAATTTTTGCGCTGCTGTGCTCCCGTTGGGGAACTCCCCAAGTGGATGTGATGGCATCCAGGCTCAATGCCAAGTTACCGACATTCATGTCCAGGTACAAGGACTCGAAGGCTGTGGCGGTGGATGCTCTGGTGGCTCCTTGGGACCATTTTGAGCTAATTTATGTGTTCCCGCCGATATCCTTACTTCCTCTGGTTTTGCGTCGGATCAGACTGGAGAGAGTCCCGGCTATATTGATAGCCCCAGATTGGCCAAGGAGGACGTGGTTCTCGACGCTGGTGTCGCTTCTGGCAGCGCCTCCACTTCCACTCCCTCTTCGCCTGGACCTGTTAACCCAAGGGCCCGTTCATCACCCGGACCTGAAGTCTCTGCGTTTGACGGCGTGGCTCTTGAGACCAAAATCTTGACCCGTCAAGGTTTTTCAGCCGTAGTCATTGCCACTCTGCGAGCTGCCAGAGGTCCGGCTACCACTAGAATTTATCATAAGACTTGGGAAGCCTTCTTTTCGTGGTGTTCGGGTTCTTCTACGAACCCGAGGAGTTTTTCCATTCCCAATTTGTTGGCCTTTTTGCAGTACGGGCTGGACAGGGGTTTGGCAGTTAGCACTTTGAAGGGGCAAGTTTCTCTCTGTCCTTGCTATTTCGGAAGGCTATCGCTTCGCATAGGGACATACGTTCCTTTTTTCACGGAGTAACCCGTCAGTTTCCGCCTCGGAAGGCGCCTGTGTCTCCTGGCGGCTCAATCTTATCTTGGAGGCTCTTCAACATGGGCCTTTTGAGCCTATGGACTCTGTTAGCCTTTCTTTGCTTTCTTGGAAGGTTGCCTTCTTAGTGGCGGTCACTTCTTTGAGAAGGGTTTCTGAGTTGGCGGCTCTCTCTTGCTCGCCTCCTTTTCTGGAGTTTCTCCCAGATCGCGTAGTGCTTCGCACACGTGGCGACTTCCTACCTAAAGTAGTATCACAGTTTCATGTTAACCAGCATATTGTGTTGCCCTCGCTCTGTCCGGAGCCAAGGAATGCGAAAGAACGAGCCTTGCACACATTGGATTTGGTGCCGGCTTTAAAGTTCTATTTGTCCATTACTCAAAATTTTCGGAAGTCGGATTCTCTGTTTGTGATTCCAGCAGGTCGTCGACGTGGGCAATGAGCTTCCAAGGATTCTATAGCTCGTTGAATTGCTTAAGGGCGAACCTTGCCCGATTAAGATTTGAGCTCACTCCACAAGGGCTGTGGGTTCATCGTGGGCTTTTCATCAAGGAGCCTCGGCAGCTCAGCTCTGCCGGGCGGCGACCTGGCGTTCCGTCCACACATTTACGAAATTTTATAAGGTGGACGTTAGTGCTTCCGCTGATGCGGCCTTAGGACGTAGGGTCCTGCAGGCGGCTATAGTTTAAAAGTTCTTGTGAACTTATAGTTAGCACTATTTGCGCATTTATCTAGGTTGTTAGGTATCTGCCTCTTTTGGTTTTTTTGCCCACCCTTATTTTTTAACTGCTTTGGGACGTCCCACTAGTAATGACTGTGTCTCCCTTCCTTCATCTGCAGCTGAAACACGGATTTTGGTAAGAACTTACCTGTAAAATCCTTTTCAGCGAAGAAGGAAGGGAGACACAGCTCCCTCCCATGGCAGAAGTGTGTTGTTGTGTTTTCAGATGCGGCGTGACCCTTCTCTGATAGCGATTATCTGGGCTGAGGTCGGCGCGCTAAGGCTCTGTTCCAGCATTGCCAGCTCATCGCAGTGGTCAGGTTCAGTGAGTAGTACCTGGACTGTGTGGTTGTTTCGGCTATATGCATAACCTGTCTTCTTGTTTTTTCTCTGAAGTCCTTCAGAAGGGGTTATGTTGCTACGCTGGTGATATTTGCTCTTCCTTAAGCTTGGGTACGACTGGAGAGCTGGAGTAGGAGGAGCCCTATATAGCTGGAGGGGCCGGTCAACACTTTTTAATCTGAGGTGTGTTTATCCTATGTGGGCTCCGCCTACCCACTAGTAATGACTGTGTCTCCCTTCCTTCTTCGCTGAAAAGGATTTTACAGGTAAGTTCTTACCAAAATCCGTGTTTTACCACTATCAGAAAGTACAATATGTCCCGAAAAAACAGTCTCAGAATCAGTGGGATCCGTTGAAGCGTTCCAGAGTTATAACCTCATAAAGTGACAGTGGTCAGAAATGTAAAAATTGGCCTGGTCATTAAGGTCAAAATTGGCTCAGTCACTAAGGGGTTAAAAGATTATATGTATAGTCCCGGGGTAGGTTAATAAAAACAAACATGCTACACTCACCTTCTGGAGCGGCACCACTCCACTTGCTGCTGCGTCCATCAGTCTGCTGGCATCAATGTCAGCAAGGGCCCCATGTGACCACTGTAGCTAGTCAATGGCAATCGATGGGCTGCAGTCTTCACATTTCATCCAACCAGCAGCCAGGTGGGATAGAATATGAAAGCTGCGGCGGTTCCGTGACACTCTTCTCACGAGATGTTGATGCCACCTGACTGGCGGGTGACGCAGCTGTTAATGTAGCGGAGCAGCACTTGTCCAAGCAATTTTTTTTCATGACTGATCTAGGAGAATACAGAACATCGCAGCATGAATGATTTGCATCTTCACATCACACTCAGCCATGCAAGTCAATGAGTTTGTGGAAAACATCAGACTCCATTCAGATGACATGTGAGTGCAGTCCCATTTGCACGAACTGACAAACTGGAGAAGATGGAGAAATGTTTCACACTATGATCATACTCTGATCAAACTCTGATTAATATAATCGGCCCAATTGTCTCGGATGAGAGAAAATACGCCGGGGTGACCCTAGCCTTACTCCACGTTTTTGTAGCACATGTATAAGCTACACTCCTAAGCCAATATCCTGCACAGTCTGTTCAAAGATTGAAAAAAGACCACACAAAACTTTTTGACAGTTTTGACAGAGTTTAGACCACTGTGTTGAGCTCCAGATTCACTTTTACTTTATAGAATAAAGAATTCTTATGTGATCAGTGGTTCTAGTCTAATGAGGAAATGTGATTAAAATGTATGAGTCACCAAGAAATATATCCTAATTTTCTCTGTTGTAATGTAAAAACTGGAGTCTGAGTCAAATGCCAGCATCCTTAATCAATTATCTCCCTGCCTGCAACTATACATATTCTACACACAAACTTTATTTTTTAGGTCACAGTGCACCAAGCATCCATCAGAAGTCAATGCTGCCAACCCAAATTCTGCCTCTGGCATATACAATTTAATTATTAATAGCATGTCTCCCAGGTAAACTGTTACACATTCTTAGGGCCTTGTTTTGTAGTCATTAAAATTGAACATGTTTGTATTATTGAAACCCTTGCATTCTCCATGTAAGCTTAGTTGATCTGAATGTATCCAAAGAGAACCCAGTGATTTCCCATTTTACTACCCCTGCCCTGGGGTATTTCTACAGGATACATTTTTTTTTTACTTTTTTTTCTGTAATTGTTCTCATGCTTACTGATGTAGAGATTTATTGGTGACTTATACAGAGAATATAAACGTTATCTTGAATTTTAAATGGACCTACCATAGTGGTCAATGCAAAGGAAACAAAATTGGAAGAAGTACTTTAAATATTGGTACCAGAAATTTCAGGAGCGTTCGTAAAAATAGTGCACTTTTTTGATCTGTCCATAAAAAAAAAAAAATTAAGGTATCTGTGATTTCTTTGAAGTTGCAGAAACTTATAGAGATTATTATAGTGCATGCAGCTAATGTCTTCATATCAGAATTATGGGTTGCAGACAAGGATCATTTATAATCGTAAAGATTTATTATGGTTTTCCAATCTGTCCGTAAAAAATATTCTCTGTCTGTGATTTTTTGATAAGCTTAATCTTGGAAGCCCATTTTTTTTTAGCTTGTTCAGAGAGGCCTTATGGACTATTGTGACTGAGGTCTTGATGAGCTTTCCTGGGGAAATACTATGAATTGGGGATGAGTAGATATAAATGCAATCTATGGCTTAGGGCCCTTGCACACAACCATTTTCTCTCCATCCGAGAAAAACGGTCTGATTATGCCGATTAGACTTTGATCAGAGTGGCATCAGGTTTTTATTTTTTTTTAGAGTTGGAGAGGAAAACAAGTTTCTCCACCTTCTCCATTCTTTCAGTCCATGAAAATCTGACTGCACTCGAATGTCATCCCAGTGTGGTTCGATGTTTTTCACTGACCCCTAGGCTTGCATTGTAGATTTCAGTCCAACACTTGAATCACAGTCAGACATGTCTTCGATTTGCATGTGCATAGTCCCATTGAATATCATGGGTACGTGAATGCGATCCGTGAAAACCATGAATTGCTCTCGTCCAATGTAATCGGTCTTGCGCTTGTGCCGTTATTCCTAAAATGATTGAAGCCTTTTATCTTGTACTGCAATAATATATAGCTCATGTATCCCCAACCATATTACCATGGGGGAAAACCCTCAACATTACTTTTTACTCCCTAGGAACCCTTACATCCATTCTTATCTTTAAGCATTGGAGATTATGGCTGAAATATGTCAATTTGTTCAACACTTCTTTAAGAATTTTACTATTCCTACTGTAAAAGTGATGGCTCCTCATTCTGCTTTCTGTTGGCTAACATGGGTATTTCTAGAAAAGAAGCACATCACAAGACCTTGTCAACAACATTACTACTTATCGCCACCACTACTAACCACACTCCATAGCCAGTTACGCTGGGTCACCTAGTGGCATGGCTCCGCGTCTGGCAGAACTGATAGGACATAGCTCCTTAACTCCAGGGAGTTTGTTCTTTTGTGGCCTGGCAGGATAGCACATAGAACCACTATGAATGTATAATATCTCACGTGAGCATCAGATCCTAAAGGACAATAAAAAATATCAGATTTTACGGTTCAGCAAGAGTCTTTGAAATCATACCAAATTATTCTGTGTATACTATATCAATGGATATTTCTCTCTTCTAGTATTCGTCCAAGCAAACAAGCTACAACAACATATATTTTCGGCTCATGGACAAGAAGACAAGATCTATGACTGCACACAATGCCCACAGAAATTCTTTTTTCAGACTGAGCTGCAGGTAATGTGTTTCATATATTGAGATGAGCGATGCACATCTATGTTAAATATATTATCCTCTGTGTCCTTATGATCAGTGTTCTGAGCTCTAATTACTACCTGGCATATCACAATCTCTACTGGTTATGGTCATTGTAAAAAATAAAAATGTCATTAGATGGTCTGGTAATGATGACCATTATCAGTAGATTATTGGCGTAGACTATCCACTCACTGTCATTGTCTAATTTGAGTTGAATTAGTCCAAGTGTCAAGTGCAGAATGCCAAAATGTGAGAAACCTCTTTTTTTGTTATGCCTGTAATTTTATAAGGTTGTTCCAAGGATCATTATTACGGTAATTACTATTTCTAAATTGCTGAGTAGCTTCACACTGGTATATTACTAGTATAATAAATGTTCTAGTTTTGTACCTTAGTATGTGTTTAGATGTAGGGCTGAGGAGCAAATCTGCTGGTATCATTGATGCTTAAAGGAGAGATGACAACTTTTTTTAATATAAAAATTGACCGAAGGCAGCCTTAAAATAAAATTAATCACATATACTCGCGTGCCGGGTTCCCGCTGCTCCTTGGTACTCTTGCCATTCGTCTTGTTTCCTTTTCTGTCAGGTGATGATGAAATTTGATTGCTGCAGCTAAACAGTGACAGTACAGACCGCTAAGAGACTGCCTCTATCAACTTAGATGTTACATGACTGTTGCAGCCTACTAATGGATGCTGATAGGCTACAGTGGTGACATGATGTCCCCTGCCCAAAGAGAAAGTGACGGGTGGGTGAAATGGCGGTCCATTGGGTTAATATATGTTTGTTCTTATTTTGTGACCATCATGGGTCAATTTTTAAAAATAAAAGTAGTTTACAACCTATTTACAGAGTTATCCTAGGATGTTAAACTGATATGACCCATGATAAGCAACCCCAGCATTGATTAGTTGAAAGAAATGGCCTATTTCACTGTTGCACCTGACACATTAAAGGGGGTTTTCTCAAGATCAATCTTCGGGAGTGCACCTTTTCCCTGTCTCTGACTTCCTGCATGCTGAAGGCGGTGCTTTCCTGATGATTGACATTTGGGGCCAGCAGTACAGCTGAGCCACCGTTACGTCCTATGACGCTAACAGAGGCAGCCTTGTGGAGGAGCGCAACCAGTGATCTGGCCAGCTTTAGATCTGTGTCTGCAAGATTTATGTCAATGAGCTGTCCAGCATTGTGCTGCTTGTAAAAAAGCCTGGCCTCCACTGAGAGACTGCAGACGAGGCCGATAGGCAATGAGCCGTAAGTTATTCAGTTAAAACTACCAATGAGGATTTTAATAACAAGATTACTTAGTTGCCTTTTTTAACAAGCTTTTTGCAATTGTAACTGTTTACCATGTTGAACCCACCCCTTTCATGTCCATATGCATTTGTCTGGGGCTAGTGCTTCAGCTCAGCCCGTTCTGATACTCAGGACTAGCGACACTACCACATGTATGGATATCACCGTATCTGTACTGCAGCGGAGAAACCATGGCACTCTAGTAAGCCTTATTGTACTGCCGATCACGAAAGTCAAGGAGTCAGATCCCTATAATTCCCGAAAGGAAATCTGGTAACAGCATATAATCAGCCTAAATAAAAGTCGACAATAGAGAGAGGTCGTCGGGTTCGCTGACCCTTCATATATAGAAAATAGTAGCAGCGTTGGTTGCATACCAGGGTCATTCGGTTCTCTTATGGGTAGAGTTATCTAAAATGTATTATCCGGATAGCTTTTCACTTTTTTTTTGCATAGAACAGATTATGCAATATGTGTGATAGTAAATAATATATGTAATATATGTATTGTGATAGCAGCTCAGGTGTATATATGAGTGATGAATGTCAAAAGCTGTAATAACCAATACTACACTTATAAAATCTAACATTATTCTAGTGTAATGTTTCTAGGAATCGGCTAGAGTAGTGTTTGAGGCTGTACCACTTTAAAAGCTGAAATAATAGTCCGATCCCTGTTTAAGTTCAATTGTAGTCAGTGGGGTTCCTTTTAGTAAGTCTGGGATATTCAGAGACATAGCATCATAAGCTACAATTTCTTTGCCGTTTCATTTCACCTTGCCTTTCTATTTAATTTGTCTTCCATCCATCCCAGCTGATACAAAGTACATTGTACACTTTTCTACTGTGAGTTTATTATGGTCCGGAGGTAATTTGAGGTTATCAGCGAGACAGAACTTTGTGAACACGGCTCTATGATGAGTAGAAGTGATGGCTTTATAGCCAGCCTCCGTGTTTTGTGGAGGATTCGATCAGCCAATGTGTCAAAATCTGTAATAAACCGTTATTTTTCCCTCTATTTTTCCTGCAGGGTCTTAGCAATAATAAAAAAAAAACAACTAGTGTAGTTCAGTGAGTCGTTTCATTTTTTATTTGCTTTCTTCTATTTTGTTACCCTGTATAACTTAGTAGAATTTTAGGATGTTGCTGTTTCTGTAACGGTACATTTGGCTCAGCTTGTAGACACGTACGGACATGTATGTAAACAGTATTATATAGCAATCAATACGGGAAACAGAATCTTTGATGGGAAAATCCCCTTTACCATAGCACGGTAACATGGATATTTATGGCAGGGTTTAGGTCATGCTGGTATATGACATTGTAGGCTAAAATAAAAGATTTTTCAGAGTTGTCATTTTTTATTGTAATTTTTTATTGTAGATCCAGTAATCTCATTCATCACCTGTACAATGCTGAGGAGGGCGAGAGTCATGAATACAGGTGTATATTTATAACAGACATAGTGTAATATCCATCAAAACAACAGATAACAAAACTGCCCAATGAACCCCATAACTGATAATGGGGTACATTGGGTTGTACCTCGGTTTATGTCGTTTTGATGGGAAAAATAGAGCTGAGAGCGTGACGGAGCCTCTGATGCAGACATCAGCAGAGCCTTACTAGTACTGTACTACTGAAATATTGAAAAGATCTAGCATAAACCTTAGAAAAAAAAATCTGTGACTCCCTGAAAATTAGGCACTTGCCATTTGAGTGCAGCTGCTTTATACGGCCACCTCGGGACTGCCGCAGATGCTAATCCCCTGTTGCCCTCACAGTACGTAGATTTGTGCCTTTCTTGTTTGAACACCACAAATCCTACGTTCCCTTCAGCACACTGTGCCACTGGAAGCACAGATTGAGAATGGCAAACGACACAGAAGAAACAAGAACATTTTTATTAGCTCAAAACGAAAATATTTAATTTGAGCAGTCACCAGATGTAGCCGCACATTTGATAATTTGGACATCTGAATGAAACCGTCGACTGCTGCGTATCTTGAGAAATATTGATTGTCCTCTCTTGATTGAGTTTGTTCAATCAGGCAGCACTAGTCTCAACCTGAACATACAAGGAATTCACAGAGCTATCTTTTATTGGAGCATTTGCAGCTCGGCACAGCATGTAACATCCTTTCTGCCCTGAAGCTACACCTAGTAGGGCTCCAGAGTTTAGGAGGAAGCAAGCCAGAAAGAGAAGAAGAACGCTGAGTTCCCTCGAAAAGGCTGAAATGTTGCAGGGAAGATGAATTGTGCTTAAAAGCAATGCTTGCGGTGTCGTCATTTAGAACAAGAAAATAAAATGAAGGTCTTAAGCTTCCTCTGAATAGAAGGGGTGAAATAATCCTTTAAAACCATGTAATTTTAAGCGACTGCAAAGAAGCGAACGGGCACTGCCATTACTGGATCGTGGGAGGGAATAATGTGGCGTTCATGGAGGACAGAAGTTTCACATTTTCTTTGAAAACTATCTGGCCTTGAAATACCAACATTTTGGATGGTAAAACCCTACTTGGACCATCAGTAGCCTAGCTTTTAGGCTATGTGCACACGTTCAGCATTCTTTGCATAAATTTCCTGAGAAAAAACGGAGTTTTTCCCAGGAAATCCGGATGCATTTTTATCGTGTTTTTTTTGCGCGTTTTTTCCGCAATATTTTCCTGAACATTCTAGGTCAATAATATAGCGGGAAATACGCAAATTTACCGTGAAATTTAATGAACATGCTACGTTTTTTACCGCAATGTGTTTTTTTTCGCTGAAAAAAACGCACCATGTGCACAAAAATTGCAGAATGCATTCTAATCATAGGATGCTTAATGCATTCATTTTTAAGCATTTTTGCAGCAGAAAACCGCCGCAAAAACGCGAAAAATCCTGAACGTGTGCACATAGCCTTAAAAGGGTTGTCTGGGATTTAAAAATTGATGGCCTATCTTTAGGCTTAGTCATCAAAGTCTGATCAGTGGTGGTGCGACACATGGCACGCCGGCCAATTAGCTGTTCCTGGTGTCGGCCGCAGCTGGAACTGCTCAGTTACAGAGCTACACAGCATGGCTCCGTTGGCGGAGTAGTGGCCACGGCCAGGTACTACACATCCACTCCCTATTGATTTGCATTGCCTATTGAGCAGTTCCGCCTGCCGACGATGCATGGAACAGCTGATTGGCAGGGGTGCCAAGTGTCATACCCTCACAGGTCAGACATAGATGACCTATCCTAAGGATAAGCCATCAATGTTAAAGTCCCGGACAACCCCTTTAGTAAGTGTGTACAAGACAATATAATTATCTATGTATTCATATCTGCAAGACACCTGGTTTGGGGTTCTGTGTTTTTAGCTAGGCCGTAGAATAGAGTGGGACAGTCAGCTTGCCTTTAAGGATAAGTTCACAGGTGGCTGACTTATTGTAGGATTTTCTGTAACTATCCCATTCCTCTGAATATGACATATTGCATAAACATATGATATATTGCATAAACCACACAATTCAAAAATCTCTCACTTCTGTTGTCACTATTGTGACAGTCTTGAATTGTCATTAATAACATAAAATAGTTTTTAAAGAGTTAATCCCTATATAGTAAGTTATCCCTTACCTGCTGGATAATTTTTTGATCACTTGGGGTCTAAGAATAGGGCTCTGGAAACTTGGAACTCGTCTGTATGTATTAAATGAAGGCACGCATGCTTGACCTCGGCTCTATTCATCATATATGGAACTGCCAGAAATATCTGGAGGTGCACATGCTCGACCTCCACCCCACTCATTGTTTATAGGACTGCTGGAGACAGCTAAACACAGGCTGTTTCCTCATCATTCCTATAGACAATGAATGGAGTGGAGGTTGAGCATGTGCACCTCTGCTCCATTCAAGATGCGGCTCTGAAGAGCCCAGGTTCCAGCGATGGGACCCCCAGCGGTCAGCTCATTAGGGTATGCGATAACCTTCATTTTGGATGAGCGAGTATACTCGTTGGTTGGGGTTTCCCAAGCACGCTCGGGTGATCTCTAAGTATTTTGGCGTGCTTGGAGATTTAGTGTTTGTCGTCTCAGCTACATGATTTGCGGCTGCTAGACAGTCTAAATACATGTATGGAATTCCTAACAAACAGGCAATCCCCACATGAATTAAACCTGTCTTGCAGCCTCAAATCATGCAGCTGCATCGACAAACACTAAATCTCCGTGCACGCTCAAATACTCGGAGATCACCCGAGCATGTTCGGGAAAACCCGAGCAACGAGTATACTCGCTTATCACAAGTAATAGTAAAAGGCAGATAAGAACTTAAAGGCTATGTGCACACATTGAGGATTTTTCACGTTTTTTTAGCGTTTTTGCGGTGGTTTTCCGCTGCAAAAACACATGCATTAAGCATCCTGTTAGTAGAATGCATTCTGCAACTTTTGTGCACATGCTGCGTTTTTTTTTTCGCGAAAAAAACGCATTGCGGAAAAAAACGCAGCATGTTCATTCTTTTTCCAGAATCGCAGCGATTCCGCCACCATAGGAATGCATTGAACCGCTTACTTTCTGCATGTGGCTATGCCCACCATGCGCAAAGTGAGCTGTTCATGTGCGGATGGTACCCAGGGTCTGGAGGAGAGGAGACTCTCCTTCAGGCCCTGGGTACCATATCCCTGGTAAAACAATAATTAAAATAAAAAATAGTGATATTCTCACCTTCCGGCGGCCCCCGCAGCCTTCCCGCTCCTTACCGACGCTCCCGGCAACTCCTGTTCCCAGGGATGCATTGTGAGAATCACCCCAGATGATGTAGCGGTCTCGCGTAATGCTACGTCATTTGGGGTCATTGTCGCTAAGCATCCTTGGGAACGGGAGTTGCCGGGAGCATCGCGAGGACCAGGAAGGCAGCGGGGGCCTCCGAAAGGTGAGAATATCATGATTTTTTATTTTTTTTAACATTATATCTTTCTACTATTGATGCTGCATAGGCGGCATCAATAGTAAAAAGTTGGTCACACTTGTAAAACACGTTGTTTGACTCGTGGACCAACCTGTCAATCAGTTTTCCAAGCGATGCTACAGATCGCTTGGAAAACGCTAGCATTCTGCAGGCTAATTACACTTGCAAAACGCTAGTTTTTAGCGGGAATACGCATAACTATAAAATGCGTATTTCCTGCGGCAGAGAGGTGCGGGATTGCCGCGGAAATTTCCGCTGCAATTCCCAAACGTGTACACATAGCCAACTATAGATACACAGTGCCTTGCGAAAGTATTCGGCCCCCTGGAACTTTTCAACCTTTTCCCACATATCATGCTTCAAACATAAAGATACCAAATGTTAATTTTTGGTGAAGAATAAACAACAAGTGGGACACAATTGTGAAGTTGAACGAAATTTATTGGTTATTTTAAATTTTTGTGGAAATACAAAAACTGAAAAGTGGAGCGTGCAATATTATTCGGCCCTTTTACTTTCAGTGCAGCAAACTCACTCCAGAAGTTCATTGTGGATCTCTGAATGATCCAATGTTGTCCTAAATGACTAATGATGATAAATATAATCCACCTGTGTGTAATCAAGTCTCCGTATAAATGCACCTGCTCTGTAATAGTCTCAGGGTTCTGTTTGAAACACAGAGACCATCATGAAGACCAAGGAACACAACAGGCAGGTTCATGATACTGTTGTGGAGATGTTTAAAGCCGGATTTGGATACAAAATGATTTTCAAAACTTTAAACATCCCAAGAAGCACTGTGCAAGCGATCATATTGAAATGGAAGGAGTATCATACCACTGCAAATCTACCAAGACCCGGCCGTCCCTCTAAACTTTCATCTCAAACAAGGAGAAGACTGATCAGAGATGCAGCCAAGAGGCCCATGATCACTCTGGATGAACTGCAGAGATCTACAGCTGAGGTGGGACAGTCTGTCCATAGGACAACAATCAGTCGTACACTGCACACATCTGGAAGAGTGGCAAGAAGAAAGTCATTTCTCAAAGATATCCATAAAAAGTATCGTTTAAAGTTTGCAACAGGCCACCTGGGAGAACACCAAACATGTGGAAGAAGGTGCTCTGGTCATATGAAACCAAAATCAAACTTTTTGGCAACAATGCCAAATGATATGTTTGGCGTAAAGGCAACACTGCTCATCACCCTGAACACACCATCCCCACTGTCAAACATGGTGGTGGCAGCATCATGGTTTGGGCCTGCTTTTCTTAGCAGGGACAGGGAAGATGGATGGAGCCAAATACAGGACCATTCTTGAAGAAAACCTGTTGGAGTCTGCAAAAGACCTGAGACTGGGACGGAGATTTGTCTTCCAACAAGACAATGACCCCAAACATAAAGCAAAATCTACAATGGAATTGTTCACAAATAAACGTATCCAGGTGTTAGAATGGCCAAGTCAAAGTCCAGACCTGAATCCAATCGAGAATCTGTGGAAAGAGCTGAAAACTGCTATTCACAAACGATCTCCATCCAAACTCACTGAGCTCGAGCTGTTTGCCAAGGAAGAATGGGCAAAAATTTCAGTCTCTCGATGTACAAAACTGGTAGAGACATACCCCAAGCAACTTGCAGCTGTAATCGCAGCAAAAGGGGGCGCAACAAAGTATTAAGTTAAAGGGGCCGAATCATCACGCCCCACTTTTCAGTTTTTGTATTTCCACAGAATTTTAAAATAACCAATAAATTTCGTTCAACTTCACAATTGTGTCCCACTTGTTGTTGATTCTTCACCAAAAATTTACATTTGGTATCTTTATGTTTGAAGCATGATATGTGGGAAAAGGTTGAAAAGTTCCAGGGGGCTGAATACTTTTGCAAGGCACTGTATATATGATGACAAAACCACCAAATTAATACCCCAGCAGAACTTCCCATCCAGAGATCAAAAATGCCAGTGTAGAAACGCAGCATACACAGCAAGCCAACAAAAAAGCACAAAGATCTGTTTATAAACTGTATTTTCCTCTTTCATTTTACAAACAATTGCTCAGATTTCTTTTAACAGTGTTGGCAAAGCATTTGTGAGATTAGCAGAGACCTCGCTGTCATGGGCTCAGTTATAATTCATGATGGTTACTATGGGACTTGCTTATTTTCATGTGGAGTTGATGCATTTCTGCCAGGTCCTGCTGAGAGCACCCTATATCGTCCATGTCTTGGTCTCCCTGTATTCTGTGACATTGTGGGGAGTTGTATTTTGCACAGACATTTCTTCTGTAACATACATCGGTGAATAACGTACTTGAACAGATTGGTTATAAATGTCTATGATTGCATGTGATGTTATTATGACCTTGTGCTTGCAGTGAAGAATATTTTTTTTTCCGTTTCACTTTATTTTTATTTTTTTGAAACCGCAGGTAATTCTATAGTTTTCCTATACGCCATTAATACACTGACAGCTACTTATCCATGAATAATTAGACAATGAAATATTAAGAAAATTATTTTTAAAGATTAATGTTAAATTTTGTGTTTACATCTATAGTTTTAGTGACAAATCGAAGATTAAGCTGACCTATCATTAGCTTCCCTCTATGGTTGCCTGCCTTGTTAAGCTACAGTATTTGGCAGGCTACATAGCAGACTTTAGACATCACAAGAATTTAACTTTCATATAAAAACAACCTCAAAGTCTTCCAGGTCACCCCTTTCCTCATCTAGCAATTCAGTGACGCTTCCAGGATAAAACAGGTTTAAAAAGGATATTCCAATGTGAATAATAAGAAACGTATCTAAACGCACCCATCTCTAGTGCAGTGGTGGCTCCTTGTCTTTGTTGATTGTCTATAGCGTGATGTTACCCCTGCAGCCCATCACTGGGCTCAAGGGTGATACAGCTTGGAGGGCAGTGGCCAGACCCCGGCGCTGGAGCCGCATTGGATGAGTATATCTACATTTGCTATGTTATTTTACACATTGGCAAGCCTATATACAAAAAATATATATTGGACAACCAGCAAGGTCACCAGTGTAGCCACTGTATAAATGTATAAACTTTTCCCATCATCAAACAATATTTGAGGCTGCTGAAATCCTAAAACCTGAGATAAAAAATGTATACTATATCTTTAACTAATACAGAACTCCTAATCCCCTGCAGGTTCATAAGGTTCAATTATAAGAAATAAATGTTTATCTTAGTAAATAATTATCTGTCCCATTAGTTAGCAATTTTAAAGAATCATTCGTTAGATGTCTACGTTGTTCTGTTCCTCTGTTATTCCTTCTAGACATTTATGACTATATTGACATCTTGGTGAAACCAGCTTGGGGAGGTGTAAATACACCGTGTGACACTGTCCTAACAGTGCAGACCTTTTGAGACTGTAGGGACACACCCCTTTGCAAACTGAATGTTAACGCCCATTTGTCAATTTATTCATGCATTTCTAGCATAAATAACAAAGAAACTCACAAAGTAGCGTACAAGTAAAAATGCTTCAGGGAAAAAAAGTCGAACCGAAGGGTCCATTTGTAACTCGGTAACAAGCAATATGTTGTAAACTACAACGCTCCTCTTTGTGGTTCCTATGCACAGGCAGTAGTCTAGGATTTAAAGGGTTTTTTCAGAATGACAATTCTAATAATTTATGCTTAGATTAGAGCCTCAATATCATATTGGTACATCCAGTTGGATAAAACACGTTAGATGGGCTGCCCTGCTGGAGTAAACAGATTCTTCATTAATGTTGACAGTAAGTTTTTTTTTATTCACAACGCGTTTCTTTATCAAGTAAAAACAACAAAAAACAAATTACAACATTTGTCAATGACATTTGTTTTTTCACTTGATAAAGACACTGGTACCGTGTTGAAAAGTGTTGTGAATAAATAAAACCTTATTATCATCATTGTTGAAGAATCGGTTTACTCCAGCAGCGCAGCCCACTAACGCGCTTCATCCAACTGGATCCAATATGTCCTGAAGGATTCATCCACCAGCCACGGCGCAGCAGCAGCTGTTATTCTTCATGCCTACATAGGAGTTGTGCCTGTCACATCTCTACCAGATTAGCGCTCACCAAGTGCTTACCCTGAGTGCCTCCATAGGGTATTACCCTATTGTTTGCTTTGCTCCCGAAATCTAGATTTCTTCAATATCAGATTGGTGTTGTTTTATCTCTCACCCCCCATCCTTTTCCTCTTCTGTTGGCCAGCAGATGAAGGGGCTACAGCTAATTCTACCACCAAGCCATTCATTTATTCCCAGTCAACTAAAGGATAGCCTAAGGATAAACTATCAGTATTGAGATCCTGGAAAAAAACTTTAAAGGGAATTTGTCAGCATGATTTCTTTGCTCAAATCATTTGTAAGCAAAGCCAAGTACACCCATACTTTTAACTTGCCAGTCTGCTGCTCCGTTACTGAGATATCATCGTTTGAATGGGCGTAAAGTGAGAATGAGGCTGAAGTGCTTTCAGCATGTAGAAGCTTTTCCCAAGTCTTTGCTTTCCCCAGCTCTGCTCCCAGTGCCACCTTCTGCTTGGCTGACAGCCCCTTTGCTATATGACTTCAAGTAAAGGAGCTGTCAATCAAGCATGAGAAGGCAGCGCCGGGAAGGGGATAGAACCTGAGTGTCAAAGGCTCAGGAAGTGCTTCCGCGCATCCAGAGCACTTTAGTCTCATTTGCACATTTAGTCAGCATGACAATTTCTGAGGAATAGAAGGGCGTACTATCTAGCTAAAAGTATGGATGGACTTGTCTTTGCAAGAGTTACACATGCATATAAACAGTTTAGGAGGTGAATTCCTGCTTACAAATTCCCTTTAACTATAGATCTGTGAAAGGAAGCAATGGATTTACAGCTGGAAAAGAGTTCCATTCTCCATAAACATATATTATGGAATTATTCAGCACAGAATGGTGATCCAAATAATAAATGATGGTAAACGGCAGAGTTGTTATTATTATTGATATTATCATTTACTATGGTCACCATTAATACTATACTTTTGAGTACCATTTCCTATAATTCATATCTTGGTTTTCCCTTCATTACATACCTAAAAAGTATAGGTTTCGAGAAACTGGGTAATTAGGAACCTGAGCAGAAACTAAAGAATCTTACAGAAGGGATCACACAGTCAATGTTCTTGATTGAACTTCCAAGTGCGATTTTTCTCAGCACAGTTGGCAACGCTGCAAAAGTTCCTAGCTTAAGTAGGGCAGGAATGACTTTATCTTGGTTCCCCGGTCTTTTTAGGTGAAAGATCACTGTGAGATGACACAGCTGAGTAGTTAGGCTGAAATCCGGGCTGGTGTTTTATTAATTTTGCACAAAGATAAATCCTGAAATTCTGACAAACTCCATGACAGGTGAAATTCCTTCTCGCGGAATCCGCTCAGCAAGAGGCTGCTCATTTTGTTCTGTTCTGAGGCTGGCAACAGGAGGGCAGCTTTATAATCAGCCCTCAAAGGACCCCCAGCCGCCCCAGAGTCTTGAGCTGATTGAATAACTCCTAGGCCTCTTCCCTAGGCCTCCATCAGCAGGAGTCCTGTGGAAAGCAATCTCCTGCAGACTGGCACTGGAGTGAGCTTTAAACTACTATTTTCTGCTCTCCAGAGGAGCCTGAAGTACTAAAAGATAGATGGACTGCAGATATTTTATGAGAAACTGTCAGAGGAAGAGCAGGATAAATGTTTTTTTTTTCTTCGCTTGTTTGTGTCGTGATGCTCCACTGTTTAATATTAGTAAAAAATTTTTTGTATTTTCTCCTCCGCCGAATGATAAGAAATTAATTAGCTGCTAAGCTTTTTTTTTTTGTTTTGTTTTGCCCATTTTTCTCCTTTTCTTTGTATTTTAATATTCACATGGAGGCCCTTTGCTTAACCACAGTTGCAGCAAATCAGGAACACTTGCACTGAAATATTTATGACAGAATGAAAAATTGGATTCATTTTCTGGCCTCTAGCCGAACTGTCTGCAACTTTGTGCAGCATTATTTAGCATTGCTTATTCCATGTCTTTATATCGGGGCCAGCTTTCTAGACAGACTCCCCCTGCTTTCTGAGAGATAATAGTAAAAGAGATCCGTCACACTGTATATAAATAATGTGATAGGGTAGAAATTTATAGGGGGGGAAACGTGAAAAGCTATTGCTACATTTGATGGAGCTCGATTATTTTAGTGCCAGATTAACCAGTAGGAGATCACTAAAGTCAGTGGTTGAAGTTAACACAAGCTGTTTTTCTTATATGTTTTCCAAGTATTCCGTTACACAATAGTAGCCTTATAACTGTCTCGGTAGCTGTAAATATGAGGATGTATCTGAAATATTGTGTAATCCAAGCTGTCATGGAAGCTCTTAGTATTCTATACGGCTGGAACCTTAGCGAGGAGTAAGCCTTTTATTCTTAAATTTTGTAGAAGAAGGAAATAAAAAAAATGAAAAGGAGAATATTTATGGCCGAATGGAAAATATGAACAGAAAGCTAACGTTTTCCTGTTCTGTGTCTGCCTTTACAGTATTTGTGCTACATTACACTTAGCAATTCCTTCCATTTCGTTGTATCCAGGGTTTTTTTTCTAGAAAACTGGAGCCCATGTATAAAACCTGCCCAAGAGAAAAATAAAACACATTTATTAGGATTTCTACCGAGAATGTTACGATTCATCATTGCCGTTGCTCCCGTTTTTTGTCTAGTTTTGTGCCTTTTTTTGTTTCCACCCAATTTATTAATCTATTTGTGCCTTTTTTAAGTTTATTTTATATATGCTCGAAAGTTTTTTGTTTGTTTTCTCCTTTGGAGTCATAGTCTAGCAATTCCAGAAGTTTTCGTCTAACTCTTCAATTGCAACTTTTTAAAAAGTTTTTGACATAATTTCACTTCAGTCCCACCTGGTGTATTATCTGGTATGCCAGTATTTGGTGAACATTTTGTTGCCAAAAGTAACAAAAGCCCATTTTTTTTTTTTTACTTTGCACCTAATTCATAATTCAGGTGCCCCATTTTGATGAATTTGGCACAAAAAGCAGGAATTAATACCTCAAGATTAAAAAAAGAAAGTGACATAAAAAAAAGCCAATCATGAATTATGGTTTTAGATTGAAAGTTTTCGAACAATGGGCTCGATTCATCATTGCATGTTTGCCATGTTTTTGAATTACTCTTAAGAATCACTTTTAATTAGTGACTATTTGATTTGCGACAAATTCATCAAAGGATTTGCACCTCTTTTAAACCTGTGTTTTGATGTTTAGTTCATTTTGTGATTTTTAAGCTAATGTGGTTTTTCCAGTTGTTACAGACTGATGCAACTTTTTAAAAAGTTACAAATTTTTGGTGCTATTGTATTCAAGTGTCGCCCTGAAATAATATTTTAATATGCCAGAATTTTTTCAGAACATGGAACTTTTTCTCTAAAAAAGGTGCAAGACAAAACTAAAGAATATTTATGACTGCACAAAACTCCTGAACTCTGTTTACCATTTTAAAGAATTGGGCACAAAAAACGTTAACAAAAAACAAGACAAAAAAGAAAAGTGACTTTAAAAAAAATGCAAATCATAAATTGGAGCCAATATTTTAATTATTTCAAGAAATATTGGAATTTTTCTGTTTTTCCTGCTTAACCTTTTTTATCAAAAGTAACTACAGTAAGTGCAGCCATATTGATTGCCATCTTTGGATTAGCTCATCAGTGAGTGATAGTAAAAGTGTGAATTTGTAATCGATGGATGAGGTTATAATTTGATAACATTATCATGGCTGAACCACCTACAGGCCAATTGCCATATAATGCTTTTTGCCACTTATTTGATGCTCTGTGGTGGCCACGGCTGATGTGACTGTTCACAGAACTTGTCATTCACATAATTTTTCTCTACTCATCTTCCAGTTCTCTTAATGGATAGAAAAACATAATATTCTCACTACATAATTATGTGGCAAAGTGTCACCTTTGTTGCCTGTCATTGTTTACCATAGAATGGGATGATCGGTAAAAAAGTATTTTGTGACATTTCAATTCATTACTTCTGTAAAAAAAATTGGATTTGATGAAGAATCACATAAAGGATGTTGGACAGCTAAACGTTACATGCAGTCTTCTGACCATCACTTCTCTCACACTTTTATGTTTCTTGAAATTTTATTGACATTTAATGTTTGCATAAACTTCAGTTATTATGTCTGTGCAGGATCCTTTTAATAGAAGTTTCTCTCTCATATTCGGATGCATTCCTTAAATATTTCTATTGTCTGGCATACAGAGGAGCACAGTAGTTTTTCTGTTTGGCATTATGGCATGAGCCAGAAAATAGGTGTGAACGAACCAATTCCTGTCACCTATTATTTTCTGTCTTATATTTATTTTTTTGTGATTTATCAGCTGGAGAGCACGTTCCAGTTAATATAGATGGTAATCTGGTATGGGTCACGAGAGAATTTAAAGGGAACTTGTCAGGACAATTATTTTACTATTGACATTAGTGGTATAGTTTTATAGATAAACCATGTGCTATAAGTACATCAACAACCCCTAATGAATTTCCAGGCTAATTTGTATGTAGGGTCAAAATTCTCAGCAATGAAATGTCGTATTGCTACAAAACAGGTATTGGTTGAATATATGAAATTTAGACTACAATACTTCTATATAGCACATTTTGCATGGGTGGTAGGCTCACATGAGTTGGTCAATTTGTGCATTAAATAAATTCATTTTATAGCTGCATTCCATATAGCAGTAATGCCATCTAAATTTCATGTATTAAGTGTTTGCATATATCTTTACATATACAGTGTGCTGCTGTACTCTTTAGTTAAAAGTTTTGACACCCCTTTTTGTGCAATAGTTCTCTTTGTTCTTATTGGAATGTGCATATTGCAGTTTCAGATTGAAGACCACAAAGTCACAAAGTAGCACATGGAATGAAGGAATAAAGAAACACATGAGAAACAAGCTATAATTTTTTAAACCTTAGATTCCTCACAGTACTGCCTTTTACTCTGATGGCAGATTAATACCTCTTTGGGCATTCTCTCAAGCATCTTCAGATAATAAACTGGAATGTCTTCCAGTGAATGGGTATGCCTCTTGAAGAGCTCATTTCTGGAATCCCCCGCCTTTAGAAAGTGTTTGTGACCATCAGGTGTGTTTTGCAGTTGCAGTGTTCAAACATAGCTCCATACAGTGCTGAGCGCTATTCCACAACTGTTCAAAGCCAAAATAGGGCAAGAAACACGCAACTAAGTAAAAAAAAAACAACATTACATCAGTACTTTAAAACATGAAGCTGAATGAAAATGGGTCTTATGAGGAGTGCCCTAGTAAAGAAAAACCAAGAATTACTTCTGCTGCAGAGGATAAGTTCATCAGAGTGGACACCCTCGGAAAACGCAAATTGCCAGCACCTTAAATAACAGCCCACATAAGTTGTCAAATATCAAACACATCTCAAAATGTCCAGAGAAGAATGTTAAACACAGGTTGAATAGGTGCAAAGAACTATTGAGGGCTGCAAACAATAAGAGACATCTTTGGGTCAATCCACATAAAGATTAGACATTATCTCAGTGGAAATCTGAACTGTGGACTGTTGAGTCAATACCTAAGAATTTTGGTACTCGTGAAACACAAAGTGAGTGAATGTTTTCTACATGTGTAGGTCCAACAATGTAGCATGGATATGGAAGTGTGATGATGTGGGGGTGCTTTGCTGGTGACACTGTTGATGATTTATTCTAAATTCAAAACTCACGCAGCATGGGCTACCACAGCATTTTGTAACGATATGCCGTCCCATCTGGTTTGAACTTAATTGGACCATCATTTGTGTTGGAAAAGGACAATGACCCAAAACACTTATTGATCCGATGTAAGGACTATCTGAACAAGAAGCAGAGGTATATATTGCTGTATCAGATGACATGGTCTCCAAAATCAGCCACCTTTAGCACAATTGAGATGGTTTGGAATGAGTTGGACCATTGAGTGAATGCAAAGCAGCTAATAAGTGCTCAACAACTGTAGAATTTCCTTCCCAAACATTGGAAAGGCAATCCAAGTGACTTCTTGATGAAACTGCTTGACTGCTTGAGAGGATGTCCAAGGTGTATAAAGTTGTCTTCAGAGACAAGAAGAGTACTGTGAGGAATCTACGGTTCAACACATATTGTGGTTTGTTTCACACGTGTTTCTTTACTCCTTGCTCCCATATGGGCCACTGTATGAACAGCTATGACAGCTATGTACGAATATTTGATTAGTACTTTATATATGTATATATATATATATATATATATATATATTAGATGTAACTAGTCTACCCCTGTTAAAATGTTAAAATGCAATGGTTTTGGCATATTAAAAAATTTTTAGCAAGAATAATAATTTCAGAACTTTTTCCACCTTTAATGTCACTAATAACCTGTACAAATCCATTGAGAAATAAAAAATACAAGTAAAACTAAAATAATTTAGTTGCATAAGTGTATAATTGGGGGTGTGGTTGTGTTCAGAATTAGTCAATCGCATTTAAATGCATGTTAAATAGTGGTCAGCACACAGCTGATATCATGTACTGTGACTCTGATTAACCCCATATAAAGTTTAGCTTTTCTAGTAGGATTTTCCTGCCATTTTCCTAGATGAACGTTACAACAAGACTCATGGTCTGCAAACAGATCACAACACACCAAAGGAATCTCATTGCTGAAAATTATCAGTCAGGAGACAGGTACAAAATATTTCCAGGGCATTAATTATACCGTGGAACACAGTCATCAAGAAGAGGCTTAAATTTGGCACCACAGTGACATTACCTGTGCGTCCCTTAAAAATTGCTGAAAACAAGAAGAAAATTGGTCTGGGAGACTGCCAAGAAGCGTAAAACAGCAGTAAAGGAGCTGCTGGAATGTATGGCAAGAACCAGTTGTATCGTGCATATTATTATTATTATTATATATTTTTATAGCGCCATTTATTCCATGGCGCTTTACATGTGAAAAGGGGCAAATATAGACAAGTACAATAAACGTGAGCAATACAAGGCACACACAAGTACAGAAGGAGAGAGGACCCTGCCCGCAAGGGCTCACAGTCTACAGGGATGGGTGAGGATACACTAGGAGAGGGTAGAGCTGGTCGTGCAGTGGTTCAGTAGACTGAGGATCACTGCAGGTTGTAGGCTTGTCGGAAGAAGTGGGTCTTCAGGTTCTTTTTTCCATGGTAGGCGCGAGTCTGATGTGTTGGGGTACAGAGTTCCAGAGTATGGGAGAGGCACGGGAGAAGTTTTGTATGCGGTTGTGGGAAGAAGAGATAAGAGGGGAGTAGAGGAGGAGATCGTAAGAGGATCGAAGGTTGCATGTGGGTATGTACCGGGAGACCATGTCAAAGATGTATGGAGGAGACAGGTTGTGGATGGCTTTGTATGTCATAGTTAGGGTTTTGAACTGGAGCCTCTGGACGATAGGAAGCCAATGAAGGGCTTGGCATAGGGGAGAGGCTGGGGAATAACGGGAGACAGGTGGATTAGTCTGGCAGCAGAATGTAGGATGGATTGGAGTGGTGCCAGAGTGCTAGAGGGGAGGCCAAAGAGTAGGAGGTTGCAGTAGTCGAGGCGGGAGATGATGAGGGCATGCACTAGTGTTTTTGTAGTTTCATGGTCAAGGAATGCACAGATCTGGGAAATATTTTTGAGTTTGAGATGGCAGGAGGAGGCAAGGGTTTGGACATGTGGCTTGAAAGAGAGGGCAGTGTCGAGGATCACCCTGAGGCATCGAGCATGCAGACTGGGGAAAGTGAGCAGCCATTGACGTTGATGGACAGGTCTGGTGGGGGGGTAGAGTGAGATGGGGGAAAGATGAATTCTGTTTTGTCCATGTTCAGTTTTAGAAAGCGAGCAGAGAAGAAAGCAGTAATAGCAGACAGACATTGTGGGATTTTGGTCAGTAAGGAGGTGAGGTCAGGTCCAGATAGGTAGATCTGTGTGTCGTCGGCGTAGAGATGATACTACAAACCATGGGATTCTATGAGCTGTCCCAGGCTGAGGGTGTAGATGGAGAAGAGTAGGGGTCCTAGAACTGAGCCTTGAGGAACAGCGACAGACAGGGGGCGAGGTGAGGAGGTAATGTGGGAGAGGGAGACACTGAATGTTCGGTTTGTTAGATATGATGAGGTCCAGGATAGGGCCAAGCCTGTGATGCCAAGAGATGAGAGAATCTGTAGCAGGAGGGAATGGTCCACAGTGTCGAAGGCAGAAGACAGGTCCAGGAGAAGGAGGACAGAGTAGTGTCGCTTGCTCTTGGCGGTTAGTAGGTCGTTGGTGACTTTAGTTAGGGCAGTTTCAGTTGAGTGATGCAGTCGGAAGCCTGATTGTAAGCGGTCAAAGAGGGAGCAGGAGGAGAGGTGGGAGGACAGTTCACAACAATGTCCCCCATTTTAACATGTCCAGTCTATGGGGTAGGGTGGCAAGAAAGAAGCCTTTTCTTACAAAGAAAAACATCCGAGCCCAGCTATGTTTTGCCAAAATTTACATCAAGTCTGCCTAAAATATATGGGAAAACGTGTTATGTTTTATGAAAACAGGGTTTTTGACTATAGTTGCAAAGGTATGTTTGGTGCAAATGATGCGCACGTACCAGGGCTTTGGGGTACTCGGCACCGAGCCCATGGAAGTCTATGGGGGATGTCACGGGTAGCCAGCTCGGTCCGTGCCCTGGGCGCTCACCGTAATGTGGGATATTTACAGGGGATGATGGAAATGTTCGTGTAAGTTGTCGTGACGCCACTTGTAGTATCTGGTCAGAGGGACCAGCGCTGCTGTGCACATACTCTGGAAGGGATGATGTTGGGCAGCTAGATGGTAGGTCTTCTACAAGTAAGACGGTGTCCTTCCAGGGCGGATAGAAATATGAGGATGCAGGACAGATGGGGATCCCGCCATCAGAGACAATAAGTGAGTCACACACAAAAATCAGTTTGGTACCTTTACTGCAGGAATGGCAGGTACTCCCCGGAGCACGGCAGGGCGAAGGATGTACGTCCGGATTCCTCCACTGGTAGGTGTATGGCCTCCTGTTCTCTGTCGTTATTTAATGAAGTCCTGACCTGCTTGTAGCTAGGTCTAACTCAGTCTCTGTTCTGTACCTGGCTGACTTGGTGGGGGACCTTCTCTATGGCAGAACAGGGTCTTTTTATCGCTGATCAGGCAGACTCTGTTCCCCTGATCCTGTACGTGTCAACTCTGTGGTACTCCTGGGACTTGTAGTCCTCCAGGAACTCCGGTGTTCTCCTAAAAGGTCGTAGAGATCCTTATAGGCTCGGGACCGGCGTCCGGTATTCGTTGCTGGGGGGAAAGCTATTAATGCTTACTGGCCCCTCCAATTCCACTTGCTTTCGGCCTACCTGGGTCCTATAAAGATCACACACGCTGGCAGTTAATGTGCTGCCTCTTCGCCGCTCTCTTAAGCATCGGCACGCTTCCTCCTGAGCTACACTTCAGCTTCAGCTCTGACTAGGATCAATCAATCTCCGTCTGTTTTTAGCTCTGACTGAGCTCTGACAGGAATCCTCTCACTCTCGTGTCCTGAGGAGAACTCATCTGTCCCTCACAGCTTGTCTGAGGTAACTGCTGTTCTGATCTGTCTGAGGTAAAACTGGAACTAACTGGTTTTTTTATGTGCCTAACACACAGCTCCCTCTACTGGTCTCTTAGGTAAGCTGAGATGTGTGTGTGTATAGTGACCTCTAGTGGGATCTTCCTTTAGTACATCCTTCTGGAAGATATGGATCCAGTCACAGCTGGGCTCCACACAAAGATAGCACTGTGCATCACCATGAGAACACCATACCCACAATGAAGCTTGGTGGAGACCGCATTATGTTGGGACTGTTTTTCAACAGCTGGAACTGGGGCTTTATTCAAGATGTATGTAATTGTGAATTTAAAAAATGACGTAGGTTCCCCCTATAATTAATAACCAGCAGAGGTTATGCAGATAGCTGTGGGCTGATATTAATAGCCTGGGAAGCTCCATGGGTATTACCCCCTTCCAAGGCTATAAACATCAGCCACCAGCCGTCGGCATTCCCTCTGCTGGTTACAAAAATTACGCGGGAGCCCAAGCCATTTTTTTCAGAAAAATAAACTTTTAATAATTAAATACATGCACACAATACTAATGGTATACGGTCACTGACATCTATATATCTATCTATTCTATATGTATATACTGTATGTAATTCATCTAGTCTGTCCTGTTGGGTCATGCTGTGTTTTACTGTACACGACTGGTGATTTTTGCCTGATAACATGCACAGAATTTGACACAAATGGGTTTCAATGGCTACTAAAGGTAACATCTTCACCTGTGACCTGTAACAAATGGCAGGAAAATTGTTTGGGATGCAAAGAAAAACCCACAAATAACATGAGCTGAAATACTGGGCTCTCTGAAAACAAGCGGTGTGGCTGTTTCAAGATGCACAATAAGGAGGTTTTGGATTTTGAGCACAACTGTATATATCCTTGAAAATGATGTGTAAATGACATAGAGAATTGCTCTATATAAAAGCTCATGTTAAAATCGCATTGCAATCGGATAGCAATCGCACTGCATTCGGTTGTAAATTGGATGCTAGGTGTGAAAAATTGGATTATACTCGCATGAAAAACGCATGACACTCTCATGACAATTGCATTACACTTGTGTGACTCTCAGCAGTGAAAATTGGTCTTTTTTTATACATTTAGTTTGACTCCAGCCTTAGAAATAAATTTTCTATAACCACACCGTTCAACATTGCTTCACATCTTACGTCTTCAAGCAATGATGTGGTCCAACTCCGATATATAATAACATTCTTCTGTCTTCTAATCTTCCCGGTCCTGTATCTCTTCATAGGTCTGGAGCAAGGCTCTCATTATATTGTATCTAGTCTGTTTAAATGTTTTAATTTATGTAATTGTTATAATTACTTTGTGTGTCATTCTGTCTCCGCACAGCACTGTAGGAGGTTATTAATAATGATGATAATAATAATATAATCACAATATTAAATTGTAACACGAAATGGGGAGCCTGCAAGCTCAAGTAATTTAATTACAATTTTCCAGAGGAGTGATTTGATAGAACAACCTGGAACAATGTGGAATCTTAGTTATCAGTAATGTTTAAAGACTTTCCATGGCATCAACATTCACCTTCATCAGCTGCAATATCCCTGAACTCTTTTTCACCTACCTTTTTTTTTTGTACTTTTTTCACTACTACTATAGGTCACTTTCACACCGCAGTATTGTGGCCATTATTTTCCATCAGTATTTGAATCCAAAACTAGGTGTAAGTTGGAACAATGGGGAAAGTATTATTTTTTTCTCAGTTTGCTACACTTTTGGATTTGGCTGACAAACACTGAAGAGAATACTATAGTGTGAAAGTGACCTTATACGGGGGGGGGGGGGGGGGGCTGCACTTCAGCATATGGTCATTCTGTGAACACTGTAAAATAACTGCATTCCATATGGGAGCGAGTTCACAGACAACCTTCTGACCAGATTGTAAAAAATCCCACCAGGTTGGAATGGCTACAGTGTCTTTTCCTTTTTTAGCAAATCTAAACATTGTTCAAATATTTTTGTAGACTCCGCCTCAAAAAGTACACGTCAGCCCATTTTTAAATATGGAAGCCGTGATGAGGCAGAATTGGCGTTTGTCACCAATAAAAATAAATTACATTATTTTGTAGATAACCAATATGACAGTCAAGCAAAATCTAGCACGGAAGCCATCTGCAAATCAGGCTGAAAGTGCACGGTGGGCATGTTACTGCACTTGGACTGCTTCCAAATATATTGACATGCAACTAGTGAACCTGTTTTACATATGCCTCCTACATGAGGTTCCTCATGACTGGCGCATCACATCTCTGATATAAGAAAGAATCATTTTTATAGGAAGAGCAATCACAGAAACGTATATCTGCTTCAGTTTTTAAAAACATATTGATGGCTTCTCTTTAATAATAAATTGAATCTCTAAGCTTCTAGCATAATAATCTGATGGCAAAACATGCCATATTATTCCAGTTATAAACGGCATAGAGTGTAGATCTCTTTGGTGTATACAGTTGATTTAATCTATTATACAGTATACGAGGCAGAATTACTAATCTTAACTTTTAGACTGTGTTCTTTAAACGGTCTAAAAATCTTCCATTTTTGTCAAAGTGGCTCATTCTGTTTGATAACTTTGATGCATTCTCGACTGTCTAGTCTACTCTTTAGATAAGTTGTCCAAACTTGGCTTTTTTTCTGCAGGATTGGCTACTAGCCAATGTGTATGAGGGCTCCCGTCTCTCCTCAACAAGTTTTTTTGGGGAGAGAAAGATCCAACCTATTGAATTTCAATGCCATTCTTGTTCTCAGCACAGAGAGATAAGCCATTGCCAGATAATTCTGCCAGTAGCTCTCTCAAAGAGAACATAGCCGGAAGAGATAGCTCTTAGATTAATTGTTCATCTAACAGCTATCTAGTGAGTATGATGAGCTTTAGTTTACAACACCTATTTGTTGGCTTATTTGTGCCAATAATTTACACCACAATTTTTGCATCCCAGACTCCCCATGTGGTTGACAGCATATATAACACTACTTCATTTTTTATTTATTATGCTTTGCTTATGTAGCGCCATTATATTCTACAGCGCTTTCCAGATATTATCCTTTCTTTTCCCATGGTGTGTGTCTTTGCAGTGTAGGAGGAAACCCATGCAAACAAGGGGAGAACATACAAACTCCTTCCAGATGTTGTCCTTTGTGGGGTTTGACCCCAGCGCTGCGGAGTGCCAGTACTAACCACTGAGCCACTGTGCTGCCCTACTTGTTTAGATCCATCATCCCGGATGTAAAAAAATAAATTAAAAAATTGGCTACAAATATTATACAGATCATTCAGCCTCAAATTTCCACCACCTTTCTCGCTAAAATACTCTTGGCGCAACCTTGCATGTCCTTTACTTTGTGAAGAATCCTAAATTATTTCTGCATCCATGTAATTGCATGTGTGTTTCCTATAAATGCATTAGAGTACATTTACACATTTCATTCCATAACTGTACAGGTGATGCAGCATGTCAGATATATTGGAACCATCGTAATAATGTTTTTGGATCCTGGCTTTGTCTGCTTGCAAAATAGCTGTTTTAGAGTGTGCTATTCTGTATTTATCACACATTATTATTTTTATTATACATAACGTGCAGAGATGTCAAGTGTCAAGTCTCATATCAGTAAGATTTCTATGTGCTGGGAAAATGCAATTTTAATCTAGTTGTACTTCTTCCTGTCAGAATCCATTAACGTTAAGGAGCCTAGTGATAATGGTAAATTGCAGGAGAAGTCGGAAAAGCAGTAGGAATTTACATGTCTAGAAATGTTGATTTTTGGTTCATGTAGGAACTACTGTGCATTCCTCTTGGGGATAGTAGAGTAATTAAACTCTTAACTAAATGCAATGCTCTATTGTGATAGTTTTAATTGCAAAACATGTTATTAGTTTAGAGAAGAACAAAACATTAATCTGCCCTGAATGTATACATTTAAAATACACCAGTGATTTGCTGCATATAAATTATGGATAGTATAAGGACCTGTAAATATAGTTATAATCATTATTTTTTTCCTGATCTATAATTGAAGGCCTGTTGATGTCATCATTGTACTTATCAGGATTTCTGAAAAGCTGGACTATTAATTAGTGTTGAGCGAATATGCTCGGGTGCTAACAGAGTAACATATCTTCGGCATGCTCGAATAACATGTACTCGTCGCGGCTGCATATCTAACAAACAGGCAATCCCTGCATGTGTTGCGGCTGTTGAACAGCCATTAGACATGCAGCCAGCCGCAGTGACTCGAACATAATATTCGAGCTCTTCAAAGATACTCTGTTAGCACCTGAGCATGCTCTGATAGCACTTTATCCGAGCACATTTGCACAACACTACTAATTTTTGGTAGCTCGTAGCATAGCAGTGTTGGTTCTATATAAGTGTGGGCCAGGTCTATTGTCTATAATGAGGATTGTCCTGGCTTAAGGTACTGCCACACTAAACAATCCCGCTAGCGATCACGATAATGACGCATACTAATGCGATCGCTAGCGGGATTGTTTCTATATCGCTAATGTGCGGCCACATTTAGCGATATAGTTAACGACGCTATCGCCGTTAGCGATCTTCTTAACGACTTTAGCGGTACAAAAGTACCGCTAAATCGCTAAGAAAAGGTGCCACACTAGCGATATATACTTACCCAGCGGGAGCGCCGACGAGAAAATAGGGTCCGGAACGATTCCAGCGACGAGCGAGATCACAGCAGGAAGCTCGTCGCTGGAAGCTGCCGCACACAACAACATCGCTAACGGGATCGCTAAATAGTGACGTTTTTTAGCGATCCCGTTAGCGATATTGTTCAGGGTGGCATACCCTTTAGAGTCGGTGACATCACATAAGGAGATATGACTTGACAATCAAACAGTCCTTACAATAAAAGGTAAATCTCCTCCGCCTTTAGGCAGGGACCCTCTGAAAGCATGTGGCTGAAAGGACTCCTACAATATTGCCCTTGAGCCTGTCCTCAGCTGCTGAGCCCTTGGGCTCCTTTCAGTTGCCCAGCCACTTAATCCGCCTCTGATTATAATGGTTAGTAAAACATAATTACATTAGTTCTACACTGACAGATATCTCTACATATATGCTTCTATTGCATTTTAATCAACCATAAAGACATGAGTAAAGCTGCATGGAAATTAATTTGTCTGCATGATTGTATATATTAATAGCTGTGCAAATCAAAGTATCAAAGTTGCTAATGAATATGGAGGATCAGGGATGGTTTTAGAAATCATATAATATTATCCATGATACTTAAAGCACCTTGTCATAGGTGTCACGTCACCCTTTTATGAGCATCGTTATAGATGTCTTTGTTTGAGATTGGTAGTGTGAGCCCTTAGCAGACTTTAATTTAAAGGGAACATGTCAGCTTTAGGAAGTACATTATAGTTTAGGGCACTAAAAGACAAGTTCCAGAATTGTTGCCCCAAAGCGATAATGTGACATACCATTATAGAGAAAATCCACTTTGAAACTGACTTAAAAATAGGTCACAAAGCTAGTGCCTGAATCCATCTCATTATAAGCTGCCTAGGACCAACCCTAAGTGGCGATTGACTTTCCATCACTAGCACTACGTCAGATGAATCACATGTGAAAATTTGCATATCTGTCATTCATTCTCAGATCGTTACATGCACAGGAGTCTTATCAGAGTATATCACACATGTGTTATGCCAGGCATGAATGATATATGCACAAGATTTCACTGGTGGTACCTGTGGCATAGCGGAAACTATGGCATCTCAGTCGATCTCTTAGGGGTGGTGTTAGATAAGGAATAATGAGGTAGGTAGATGGATTTAGCTGTGCATCATGCCATCTTCAATGCAGGTCCAGCCATAGAATTTCAAAGTACCGGTAGATTTTTTCTGCTTAGGCTTACGTGGTGAGCTAGATACAGTAAGCAGCATGGTGAACACATGGGCAGAGGGCAATAGCACAGCGGGCAGGACTTGCTGAATGGCATGTGGAACAACAACAACCAGGACAACAAGGTAAACTGAACAGCAGGGAAACAAGTAGAGCAGGACAAACAAGAAGATACAGCGGTGAAGACAAAGACAGGAACTGAGGAAAAGCCAGTCCAGGAATTACTGCAGCATAATGTGAGCAAGTTCAGAGCCGAGATCATTTTGCTTACAGCAGATGAAGGGTTAATCAGCGAACTAATGGATACCTGCTGGCACCAGACAAGAAGCAAACTGAACTAATGGATAGGCGCTGGCACCAGACAAGAGGCAAACTTGTTTATAGAGAAGACGCATTTGGATGCAGAAGTGTTTGAAATGTGAACAAGTCCAGATAACAGTTCTTTATGCTTACAGCAAAAGTTCAATCATATGGACTGCGCCAGAAAGTAGATGCAGGTAGTAGAAACCACGGAAGTTTGTAGAGATGATTTTTGCTGAGAGTACTGGATGGCTGCAAACTCCAAAACACATGGTAACTGAACACAAAGATAACTCAATAGTCAGAGACAAATGAATGTCTACATTGACACTGAAAGGCTTTGGGTGATGATGTCATTGAAAATGGACAGCCAACTTGTAAAACTCGTGCACAGCAATGTATAGTGGTTAAAGGAGAAGGGAGTAGAGACCCTGGAGTCGAGTTAGAAGCATTACATTCTCTGGGGTTAGAAAGTCACTACATATTGTGAATCGCAGATCTTTCATTTAGCCAATGTGTTTGTGTTTCATATTAAATGGATTTAGTTTCCTTTGGTGCTGAAGAGGTTAACGACTATTTCTATGCTGGTTAAACTTTCAGCCCCATCTCACAGCTGTCCTGACCTGGTCATTTCCTTTCCCTATAAAATCTGGTCAGACCTTCTCTTCCTTGCCAGTGAAAGTTTTGCTTCCTAGCTCCTTGGAGATGCTGTACTGAATTGGAAATCGTTGTTGCTACTGGAGATTGTTGCGTGCTGTTTTTGGGTGTTTGCTTTCCTCATTGTCCTATTCCTATTTCGTTGGTACATTCCTATCCCTCCCTAAATACATGTCTACCTTTGGTTAGTGTTTTTGTATGTTTGTTGCTTTCTGTTATCCCTATCTGTCTTACGTGTTAGTATACTAGAATTTCTGTTCCTGGCCTCCTGGGGAAGGGGGAGGGCACAGCTTAAGGAATATCAGGAGAACAGTAAGGCTGGTGGCCCAAACCTCCTTGTTTTTAGAGGTACCTTTGGGAGCAGGTATAGTTAAGCCCCAAGCCCTAGGGACGGTTCAGGGTCCCTTTCCAAAATCACGTACAGACCCTGCGTGACAGCTGGAATCAGTCTTAGTCTAATACCATGTAACCTAATGTAGATAGTTTCTAACACTACTAAGAGGTTCACTTTAAAACACCTGGTAGAAGCAGATTGCAGCAGCCATACATGGGTGGATGTAGGCACAAAGATGCAATGAGGTTCTGATCTTGCTATGAGAAGATCTTCAATATTTTAACCTAATTACAAAATAAATATAAATTGCATTGTGAGATGTCTAGTGTCTCTGATGTGTATAGAAATCTAATGTAACCTCTTGGGACTTGCAGGCCACAACTCATTCTTGGTAATACATCTGAGAGATTTCCTGATGGATTTCCCGGCAGCTCCATGCACCCAGGCTGATATTTGTAATGAATTGATTTGTTGTCTGTGCTAGGTTTGAACTTTAAGCTGATACATAGAGAGCAGGATGTTGTCTGCTTCACCCAATGCTGATCTTTCTTGCTAATATTTGTCCCATGGTGATGCCACCTGGTATTAAAGGCAGGTTGGTGAACTTTCTTGGTGTTTGAACATCTTGAGGGCTACTCTTCATCGATGAACCCTTTAAAGTATATTTGTCAGAATCAAGGCAGAATAAAAATTGCATCAAGTTCCTATTTGCACCAAGCTAATACTCATCATACATTATTTAGCGTATGTCATGCTGTTTGCTTTATTAGCCACATTAGATCTACACTAACTGATGACCTGACGATATGTTGGCTATATTGTTTAGAAGTACTTTTTGCTTTACTACAGAAAAAATGCTATTTTTTTTATATTATTTTTTTATATTACTTAGCGGGTAATAGCTAGCACATAACAAAGTGTCCTATACTAAGCTTCTCTGTGGTAAGGACAGAAAAATAAGGTTCACTGGAAGAAGAAAATCTTTCAAAAGGGTTAACCCCTGGTAAAAAAGATTGTTAGTCAGTGACTTACTGTTCAATCTTCAGAACAATATCAGCATGCAGAGAGTTCTATAGCTTTTGTATGGTACATTATATTTTAAACATTATATCATAGTCGTGTCTACAATTTGAGGATAACTGTGCATTTGATGTGTTGAGAAGCGAGTATATTTCAGTTGACTTAGTCATTCAGTGTTTTATCGAGGTTTTCCTGTTTTGTCCTAAAGTACTGTATTATTCCTCAAAAGGACTGGCAAGGACTTGTTAGTCCTCACCCATATACTATTCCTTACAGCAGGGGTGGGCAATTAATTTTCCCGAGAGGCCACATGAGAGACCATGACTGTTATGGAGAGCCAAACCATTACGCTGAAATTAATTCTGCTCAATATTAACACATATTAACTATAATTATTTTATACTAATATTAATTGTATAACTTAATATTGAGCAGATGTATGCTGACACCCCCAATATATCCTGTGAGCCAACACACAGCCCCCTATATACTGCTTTAGTGCACCCAGCCCCTATATACAGTATAAGCCCCCACACAGCACTTCTATATACAGTCCCATACACATATGAAAAATAAGCAAAACAGCACATAGTCACCTCGCTGCCATTCACCCAGTGCTCTGCTCCCGTCTCCGGCACAGCAGATGCGATATAATGATATCATTGCGTCTGCTGTCTCAGCCCCAAAAACTGAATAGTGGAAGAAGAAGCCGGAGGCTTCATCCTCCACCAATGGTATTCATTGCTGTCTGCATCCTGAGGATGCGGATAGTGGTGACATTGAAGCGGGCATCGTCAGGCGATGGCATGGTGTGGCCAGTGGGCCACTGTTTTCAGCCCTTCGGCTATTTTGGTATGTGGACCGAACTGGAACAGCTGATGGCCGGATGTGGCCAGTGGGCTGCACTTTGCCTAGGTCTGCCTTATAGGGAAGATTAAAGACATGACTATATGGACTTCAATGCCTTTTTCCACCTTTCACAAGACTGGACAAAGACTAACTTAAACTAGGCCCCCATATTCTCATGGGCCTCATAATAACTATAATGTGTGTACAGCCAGAGTCAGTATATAAAGTATTACCTACTAATTTACATGTTACATCTATATTTTATTTTTTTCCAGGTAATGTAACACTTGTTTTTTTTATGTCAAACAAATAATTGGTATTTGTGATAATTTGGTCTTTATTGAATAAGCATTTTCCTTTGTGAAGGCGGAGCACCTATTATGTTTCCATTTTGCTTACAGTAATAATAATTATAACCGGTAATGGAACAATTTTTGTTTTTGCCCTATAAGTCGTCTACAAGTGGCTTAGAGATTTTTTTTGTCCCAGTTAGTCTAATGAAGCTATTCTTCTGTACATTTTGTAAAGGCGAAAGGCCTGTATTAGATTTAAATTAGAATAAGTGGCACTTCTTTATCGCAGGTTCCTTTGAGAACTGATTAGAAAGCTTGCCTCCTGTTGCCAGCCTCTTCATACTGGGAAGTATTGCTGTGTATGCCTGTTTATAGCTTACCTTTGAATTTCTACAAGTATTCACCGATGCACAGTAGATTGGTCTCTGATAAGCACGATTTTGCCTTTATTTCAGCATCAAATTAAATACTTAAATGTCCACCCCCCTAATTATGCAGTTTGGTCGTAATGAATTAAAATTGACTTTGAGAAGCAAATTGAGGGAATAGAAGATTCACAGATTAGTTTCTCCATAGTTACAGCACATCTCGGAGTATCGAAATTAAACCACTCTGCTTCCCATGTATATGGCATCAGCTAAGGGTAGGCACGAGTGGGGGGAATGAACAGTAGATCCCAGTGAGAGGGCCACCTACTCATTCCTTTCTACAGGAAATTCTCGTTTTTAACTTTAACTCTTAAATGATTGTTTAACTCAGAATTATGATATCTATTATATGATCAGTGTGTGATTATAGTGTGATCGTGATTCTCTTGGATGAGGAGAAGATGGAGAAAAAAATGTCTCCATCTTCTCCATTCTCTATGTGTGCAGAAATCAGACTGCACTGAGATGTCATCCAAGTTCAGTCCGATGTTTCCTACACACTCATTACTTGCATGGCTGAGTGCGATCCGAATATCAGATTAGACTCTGGCAAGCAGCAATTTCAGACGTGTATTGTGACATTGTTTTGGGTAATGTGTACGACCCCATAGACTAACAGTCATCCAAGTGCGATTCAATTCTTTGGCGGATCATACTTGGACAGAAAATATGCGCATTAAGAAAGTAGAAATTAAATTCAGGAAATCACAGTCTGGGAATAATCTAATAGATAAAGCAAGGGAGACACAAAGCGCAATAGGGTCTTATCCGATAGTAAGTTAGCACTTTTTAAGTAGGAAGCTGCTCACCTGGTATTAGGTGGTTAAAGCACATGTAGGAGAGGCGGCCGCAGATCCACAGGTCGGTCAACGACCTGACAATGCAATACACTGCAGAAAAGATGTGGATTCCAGCTATATGTGGTATTTTCCTGAGGAAGGGGTGATATTCACCCTGAAATGTGTAGATTTAACCACTTCTTAACTGCTACTACGTCTTGGAAATCTATTATTTGGGCAGCGCAGACTTGAATCCACATCTTTTCTGCAGTGTATAGTCTGGGAATAATGCAACAGGTTTGGGTATAAAGAAGGTACTTCCGCCCGTTGGACGGTACGCCTGCATGAGAAAGCTAAAACATTCTGTATAATGTCACATTTTTGATTAACCATAGAACACCCTTAAATTGTATACTCATGTAATGTAGGCGTTGCACTGTATATTTAATGTTATATTATCGCTTCTTTACTAAAATGAAGATTAACCCCTTTCTGACGTTGGGCTTAATAATACGCTCATGTCGGAGTCCCTCTCTTTGATGTGAGCTCCGGCGCTGAGCCCACACCTTTCCTGGCACATTTCAGCAGTTTTGAACAGCTGACATGTGCCTCTAACTGCCGCAAGTGGAATCGCGATCCATCGGCAGCTGTTAACCCGTTAAATGCCGCTGTCAATCTCTGATTGACATGCTGAGTTAATTTATGTTGTATAACAGACTTAATTTTACAATTGACTCGGTAAGAGATGTGAATACAGGCCAAGGCAGCGTTCCCTTTTCTGTTATCTGTACTCCATATACCACCCCTGTCATGTTCTATAGACCCCCAACGCAGAGATATAGAATTGAGCTCACTCTTATCTCCAGAAACACTGACAGTGATTTCTTCTGCTGTTTTGATGCTGAATACATTAAATGAGTAAATGTGTGTACAAAAGCAGCCTGCCACCAAGTCACCCGCACATAAAGAGTTTCTTTCATTTAAAGACCTCTCACGTGTGTTTGTACACAGCAACAAGAAATCCGTATTTGAAAGGTTGCCCTTTGCATACAAATTGCAGCTTGTGTGCACCCCCTTCTAATTGGTTGACCTTTTGAATCCAGCGGACGAGGGCTTAAATCCTAAGATCGCCAGTCACTTCAGGATTTGAAATCAATGCACGGATCTGGCAAAGAACTATAAAGGAATATGTCAGCTGTTGGCACATAAATGCACCTTCTTGAAGGAAAACAAACGAACAATATAAGGAGGCATTGTTCCATTAAGCATTTTCTGCAGGAAAAAAAAGATTAGAAGACATTGACTCACCATGAATGTGCTGAATGTTTCGGTGTAATTATTATTAATTTACGGTTCCATTATTTGTAGCCAATACAGGACCCAGCATTTAAATATTTAGTAGGAGTTTAATTGCAGCTGAGCGTAGAGGGGCATGAAATACAACGGCGGCACAGAGAGTTTGTTGTGAAGACATTTGGGGAAACTTTTACCCACAAAGGACTCAGACATCTGCATTGTGCCACACAGAAAGAGCCTTTTCAAGCTATTTTTCAGGTATGAACACGGCAGAGAGGCGCACAGATATATGGCTGGAAAGCACAAATGTATTAAATTAAACATTACAGCGGAACTTAAAGACGAGCAGAGACTGGCATATGTGCACATCTGTCTCAACAGCACGGTCTTAATCTCTGAATATATTATTTGGAAGCGCAACCTTATTCAGCTTTATACAGGTACTAGCTGAAGAGCCCGGCGCTGCCTGGGCATAGTAACTAACTACGGTTAGTTATAAAAAATTATAATGATTATTTCTATATATATATATATATAAAGCTGAGTGTAGAGGCTCGCCCACTCTGCATAGCCACATTCACTATGATATTTCACACAATCCCGTCAGCCAGAGCTACCGGACTACTACCCCTAATATCCCACATCATCCCGTCAGCCAGAGCCACCGGACTACTAATATCCCACATCATCCTGTCAAAGCCACCGGACTACTACCCCTACTATCCCAGATCATCCCGTCAGTCATAGCCACCGGACAACTACCACTAATATCCCACATCATCCCGTCACAGCCGCCAGACTACTACCCCTAATATCCCACATCATCCCGTCACAGCCGCCAGACTACTACCCCTAATATCCCACATCATCCCGTCAGCCTTGGGTCTGAACCAGAGCGCTGAGTGGAATGACCCTAACTTTCATACCGGAGATCCCATTAAGAGAGGCCTGAGGTCAGTACCAAAGCGCAGAGTGGATTTGCCCTCACTTCCATAACGGGGATCCCTTTAATAGAGGGCTGGGGTCAGAACCAGATCGCTGAGTGGAATTGACCTAACTTCCATACCATTGATCCCTATAAGAGGCCCTGGGGTCAGAACCACAGCGCTGAGTGGAACGGTCCTAACTTCCATACTGGGGATCCCTTTAAGAGAGGCCTGGGGTCAGAACCAAAGCACTGGATAGATTTGCCCTGTCTTCCATACCAATGATCCCTTTAATAGAGTCCTGGGGTCAGTACCAGAGCATTTGAAGGCAATTGCCCAGACTTCCATACCAGGGATCCCTTTAAGAGAGCCTGGGACCAGAACACTGAGTGGAATTGCCCTGACTTCCATACCGTGGATCTGTTTAAGAGAGGCCTGGCGTCAGAACCAAAGTGCTGGATGGATTTGCCCTGACTTCCATACCAATGATCCCTTAAAGAGAGGCCTGGGTCAGAATCACAGCGCTGAGGGATTTGCCTTCACTTCCGTAACCGGATCCCTTTAAGAGGGGCCTGGGGGCAGAACCAGAGTGCTGAGTGGAATTACCCTAACTTCCATACCATTGATTCCTTTAAGAGGCCCTGGGGACAGAACCACAGCGCTGAGTGGAACGGTCCTAACTTCCATGCTGGGGATCCCTTTAGGCAGGACCACGTCGGCCTAGCGTTTGTGCGAGCGGTAAAATTCCGCTCGTCTAAGGCCCCGCCCCCTTTCTGACGCGCGATCTTTCGGAGGTGTTCAGGACACCTCCGGAACCACACTCCGGATACGAGCCAGGGCTACATAGCCTGTGTGTAATTATGTTAGCGGCGCGCACCGTCGCCGCAATCACCGACTGAGGGACAGCTGCGGTCTGGAAAGACGCCGCATGGACCTTAGCAGGTTTGCCTACTGGGTGTTGTTAGCATTTGTGGAGACGGGATTCTTGCAATTCCCTCCACTATGCTGGTAACAATTGGGCTGCGTGTTTGGCGCTGCGCCAGCGCACAGCGCCAAACACGCAGCGTTTCCTGACCGTGGAAACTCACCCTTAAGGGCAGAGACACACTGCCGTATTTCTCGTGCGAGAATCGCATTGTAAAACTCGTCCTGGCTGTCGGCTCTCCTGACCTGAGCTTGACCTCTGCATAGTAATCCATCACGCTGTCTTGCTCAGGTCAGGAGGTGTCAGGCCAGTCCGTGCAGTGCGATGCGATTATCGCACGAGTTTTACGGCCGTGTGACTCCAGCCTAAGGGCTTCTTTCCACGTGCGAGAAATACGTCCGATGTCGCATGTAAAAGCCCAGCTCTGGGGCCGGCATTCGGGAGTGGAGCGAGCGGCTGCATAGAACTACATGCACCGCACACTCCACTCCCGACTGCCGGCGCCAGAGCTGGGCTTTTACATGCGATCATCGGACGTATTTCTCGCAAGTGGAAAGAAGCCCTTAGAGGGAAGATGTGCCTATGGGATGGATGATGTGTGCTGGATATATAGGTAGGGAGGGGGGATTCATGTCTGTCATGTGCTCTCTGCTCCTTTCTGGGGGGCAGACAATGGCTGGAGCTTTATGTTCCCGGGGATGCTAGATTTCTCCCACCCAGTCACTGTCTGCTGAGGTGTTGTCGTGGAGTGAGAAAACTGTTGCTCATAGCAACCAATCACAGCTCAGCTTCTTTTAAACAGCTCTGGTGAAATGAAAGATGCTTAGTCATTGGTTGCAAGGAAAACTTTTGCTCATAGCAACGAATCACAGCTCAGCTGCTTTTAAACAGCTCTGGTGATGCTTCGTGATTCGTTGGTGATACACACACACAGATTAGTGTCATGACCCAGGATGGGGTTTTGTCTTTGTCCCGTCCTGGTCAGACTGGGGTTAATGGTTTCAGCCTCTCTCTGGCAGAGGGCGGCTATTTAGTTGCCAATTGACCTAGGTCTGGTGTCAGTTATACTCCTGCCCTCGGCTGAGTTAGTTGACCTCCTGTGTGCCTGTGCCTTGTGCCTGATCTTGTTGCTTGTTTGGTTTTGACCCGGTCCGTCTCTTCGTTGTGAGTTTGTCTACTGTCTTAGTACTGTGTATTTGCCCGTTCTGGTTTTATGATCCCTTGGCTACGTTCTGGTTATTCTCTGCCTGCTCCTCTTGTGCTGCGTTGCTCCCTCTGTTTATGACCTGGCTATCCTGACTATCCGTTTTGTCTATGCCCCTTGGTAACTCTGTCCCGTAGTTACCCTTCTAGGAGTTTTCCTTCCGCTCATAGCTCTCTGGAGCTTAAACCACGCCCACCAGCAGTCACGTGATTCAGGTCCTCTGGCCTGAAGCATTCTCTGTCTGTTACTGCTCCCTCTGAGAGACCTGTGGCCGGCGCCGCCCCTTGGCAGTCACGTGCTTCGGGTCCTGTTAGTCTGAAGCACGCATCTTCACCGCTGCTGCCCCGCTCCACAGGTATCTTTGAGTGCAGTCTGTCTTATTCAGGACACGCGCACTGGCTCAGTGAGCAAGTGCAGTGCAGTCTTCGTGATATTAGTGAGAGTTTATCTATGAACTGTGTACATAGGTACTGTATAGAAAGCTGTATATTGGATGCTGATTGGAAAGATACTTAAACGAGCTGTCTCGTCTAAAATAAGTCTGCAGTCACTCTGTGTGACTGCAGACTTATAAATCCCCCCCCCCCCCCCAGTGCACAGACTTCTGCCCAGGGGTATGCATAAGGCATATATACCTGCCGGTCCCAGCTCAGAAACAGGCAAATCCTCATAGCGCACACTGCGTGCTCTGGGGGGAAATCACTAGTCTGCAGCCACACAGAGTGACCACAGACTTAGCATTTTATACCAAACAACCCCTATTAAGGTGTCCTTAACTCTTAATAATTTCTATATTATAAAAGTGGTCATTGGCACAATCCATCCCTTTTAATGAGCCTTGCCACTTAGTATAAAAGCCAAACCGTAGTCTCGTTGTAGACACATGTTTCAGGGTGTTGCCCCCTCCTCAGTGCAAATTAAGAGTTCTCATTTGGCTGTATGAGAGGCCTCTGACTGGAGTCTAAGGGGTAACGTCTCTCCTTGTGGAGAGTTAAAACCCTGACATGCCAATGTATGTAGACTTATAGTCCATGCAGTGCTTCTCTGGGAAATTAAATATGCAAATAGCTGCTTCAGAAGAGAACTTGAACTCTAGTGCCACTTATTGGAAGTAGCAAACCTGAAAATCAATATTGACTCTGTAACGAACCTTGCAATATGGCTTAGAATAAAAGCCAAAACAGAAACTCAATTTCCAGATGTGTTTTTTGTTGTCTTGCTGCTCATCAGTGCAAAGTATGAGATGTGATTTGGATGTAGGAGAGGCGAGACTCATAAATAGATAAACATTGACTTTTAAAATTTCTACTTCCAATCAGTAGCACTAGAGTTCAAGTCCTCTTAATACTGAATAGTCAATTTGAATATTAAATTTCCCAGAGGAGCATTATATGGATTATAAGTCTTCTTACACTGGCATGTTAGGCATTTCACTCTCCACAAGGAGAGATGTTACCCCTCAGAATTATATTGGGCATACTAGCAGGTTAGCTTCTAGAGTGACATATTTACGTCTGTAAGGCCATGTTCACACTTTCAGTATTTGAAAGCCAAAACCAGGAGTGGGTGAAAAATGCAAAACTGGGTTCTTGTGTTTCTATTCTACTTTTCCTCTGATTGTTCCACTCCTGGTTTTGGCTTACAAATACTGAACATGTAAACAAGGCCTCATAGTGAAATTTCAGGTTAGTTAGGAGGTATTTTTGGCCTTTTCTGAACTCTTTATTGGTGGGAAAGGGACTAGGTCCTGAAGTTGAAGGACAATTCTCCATTTCCAATCCACCCAAAACAGTCCACGGTGTGGAGGGATTGAGTTTTCACATGTAATTTTTTTTCTCATACATGTAAAATGGATCATGCTTTCTTCAATGCAGTGGATCCATTTTTGGTTCTTGTGTCAGTTTTTACAATTCTTGTTGCATCTGTTTTTCTCGCATGAAGAAAAAAAAATCTTCATTACACAGTAAAATACAAACATGGATGGCATGTCAAGTTTGATCCACAACACATTGCATCTATTTTTTTCTTTCTTTTTTTTCTTTTTTCAATTTGCGAAAAGACACATTAATTTTAATGGTTCTATCATCTATCCCCCCAAAAAACGGTAGGTAGCACGTTCCCCCCAAAAAAATTATATGTGAAATCCAACAGGTGACAAAAAAAAGTTAAAATATAGTAAATGGTGCTCACATTTCGGCTTACCATATGGAATAGTGTCAGGTACTGGGGCTGGAGCTGGTTCCGGGACTTCATAGTGAGGAACAGTAAAACTGTTTATTTAGGTTTGATCAAGAACAGCCAAGGATTTATTTTGACATTTCATACTGTGAAATATCTGCTGTGTTGTCTCTGAAAATAAATAAAACTGATTGTGGCCAGTTTTGAACCTTATTTCCCACATTGAAGTTCCTTTTCGAGCCAATCATCTTACCAAAGGTTGGTGATAAGGATATCACTCGAGTTTCTGAGTGCTCGGATGTGCTTGGCACTCGATGAGCATTAGCCGGTGCTTGAGTTTGAAACTCAAATCCCTGCCCCGCATGTTTGGCACCGGTTACACAGCCAATAAGCATGCAAGGATTGCATGCGGGTTGCTGTAATGCTGCAGCCATCTTGGTAGTGGTATTCCTGTGATTGGCTGGCTGTATGATATCATCAGAGATTGTAAAAGAACAGGCGCCACTGCGCTCAGCTCACTGACACCATTGAAAAGCTCAGGGACGGTTCTTATTGGAGGGAGAGCGTGCTTATCCAGGGCTGGGTATGAACCATCATAATAACAGCTCTTGTAAGGTCCAAACCTGTGTTTTGCGGTTTGTATCAGATTCATTCTGCATTTAGCCTAGGGAGCGACGGTTGCAGGTAGAGTGGCAGAATACAGTCTCTAGGTAGGGCTTAGGGTTTGCAGTCCATTGCTAAATATATATATATGCTGCACGTGACCACAATTATTTTTTTTTGGGGTGGTGGTGAAAAAGTTGACTATTTTCATCCATAGTGTTGCGTGCTTTATGGTACATTTCTGTTGTATATAACAGTCCAAAAATGCATTGAAAAAAAATTCTGGATTCAATTACTCATCCATAGAGTGTTACGTGCTCTGTGGTACATTTCTGTTTTATGTAATAACCAAAAAAAAGCATTGAAAAAATTTCTGGATTCAAATACTCATCCATAGAGTCTTATGTGCTTTGTGGTACATTTCTGTGGTATGTAACACTTCAAAAAAGCATTGAAATTTTTTTCTTGATTCAGTTACTCATCCATACAGTATTATGTGCTTTGTGGTACATTTCTATGTTATATCACACTACAAGAAAACGTAAAATTTTTCTGGATTCAACTACTCATCGGTAGAGTATTAAGTTCTTTGTGATACATTTCTGTGTTATATATGGTAACACCCAAAAAAAGCATTGTAAAATGTTTCTGGATTCAATTGTTCTTCCAAACAGTATTACATACTTTGTGGTACATTAGGGTGGTATGTAACACTCCAAAAAAGATTGTAAAATGTGTCTGCATTCATTAAGTCATCCATAGATTATTATGTGCTTTCGTGACATTAGGATGGTATATAACACTCCAAAAAAGAGTTGAAAAATTTGTGTGGATTCAATTAGTCATCCCTACAGTTTAACTCTGTTCTTGTTACATTATAGTGGTATGTAAAACTCAAAAAAACCTTCCAAATTTTTTATGGATTCAGTTAGTCAGTTTAATGTACTTTGTGTAAAATTATGATGGGTTTGTTTTGAAATTTTGTTGGTTTGAAATAAAAATCAAAATTGGCCTGCTTCAGGTGTACAAATTTGGTCCCTCGGTACTCGGTCCCCATCCGCTACTATTTCTCCTGGTGTAGCATCCCTGCCTTGTACCAGCATGTGCCCAGGAACTACACCTATGTCCTTGACAACATGATTACTGAGATTGTCCATTTTAATGTCTGACACGTGGACAAGTGCTTGTGGCCAGGGATGCTACATTTCACTGTCGGCACACTGGGTGAACATTATGGAGGCCAGGGATGAGTCCCACCCTGGCATGGCACATGTGTTGTCGACACCGAGGATTGCTGGCCCTACTTCTGTCAGTGTTTCCTCCATCTCCTGCTCCTCCTTATCCTCCATTTCTGATGTGCTATCTCCGAGCACATATCAGCTGGAAGCTCTTCAGCACTGCCACAGTGAAGCGGCAGCAGGCCCTGCTGAAGCTAATTTGTCTAGGAGACAAACCGCACACCATGGCACAGTTATTGAAATGAATAACAGACCGGACCTGCAACCAGTCATGGTCGTGTGTGATAATGGCCATGTCTGACATTTGTGCAGTTCTCCAAGACTTTTGAGGACTGCATAAAGATGGTGAGCAGTGATGACGCCATCATCAGCGCAACAATCTCGCTTCTGTGTCCTCTTAAACAGTTGCTACTGACAATTAAACATGAAACTTTAAATGTGGACCAGGTGGAGATGTAGGAAGACATGAGACTGGGATATACTACACAGCCTCATCTCACCTACTCAGCATGGATTGGGTAATGAGGACATGAAGCTTGAAGAGGAGGAGGAAGAACAGGAGCTGGCGTAACATAGCCTACCCACCCAAGCTTTGTCCCATCTTTCCTTCCCATGGATGGGCTGAGGAGGGGAATGAGGAGGAGATGAGAGTAGTCATCATGGTGTAGACAGGGAAATGTTGGATGTAGGGACCTTGACATATACTGCTGATTTTATGTATCTGGCTTTCCCATGACCCTCACTTTACATTCATCTTGGCCAAAAAAGATTAATGTTTGTTCACCCTGCTAGATCCATACTGCAAGGAGATCCTTGCATATCTCCTTCTTGCTAAAATGGTGCTATATGTAGGAAGATAGACCGGGCTTGTCATGTCTCTTTCGTGCCGGTCCCGGAATCATCGAGGCTGTCACCATTGTTGCCGACGGGAAAACTTTCTGACCTGAACAGACCTAGAACTGGGCACTTGACTAAAGGGGTGTGCCAGACATAAAAGCAGCTGAGCGTAGGAAAAGGGGGTGCTCAGCAGGAAGACAGGAGTTGCAGCAGGAGACAGTTGATTCTCTCCGTGAGGTGACGCCACAGCATTGCCCACACTTCCATTCGCTACCCCGCACCTCTGCTGACCGTGAGAGACGTGACCTCGTGTCTTCACCTATTGTAGATACAGAATTGTCCGCACGTGCCGTTCCGCTGACTAACACGGGTGCGCGGCCCCCTTCTGAACTGAACGATCAGCTGGAGCCGGTTAGCTTGCTTCCCGCTTCCTCCACTGAACTCCGCCACACTTCGGGAGAACCAGAGACTGCTTCACGTCACATATGTTGCTTCAGCCCCGCAGTACCTCGTTCAGGAGAACCAGGATACGCCTCTTTCATCAGGACACTGTGCATCAATTTCCTTCAGGACCAAGCCAGGGACTTCACGCACTTTCTGCGGCACCCCCGTGGGTTAACAAGCCTATACCACCCTGAAAACATCAGACTGATAAGTTTACCAGTTACTTAGACAATTGTTTTTGATCCCCCTGTTCATAAACCTGCTTTTACCCCCACATCACCAAATCTCTCCCTGCGTGGCGTATCCCCCTGTAATAAACCCTTGAACTCTTGCTCTGCCTCCTGCTCCTCACTGCATCCTGCTTTCCTGTGCTTTCTACATATACAAGGAGGCAATTGCAGAAAATATGTTGGAACAATTCCCATCAGATGATAGTGTCAGGGGAAAAGCTTCCTTACCTAACCAAGAAGTAAAGGCAAGTGAGACACACAGCAGAGACAGAGGTACACTGTCAAAGGCCTTGGACAATTTCATGTCACCATTCTAGTGCTCAGACCCTGATGAATGGGTATTTTTTGACAAGGAGGGAAACATTTTTAAAGATGCTCAAGCAATATCTGGCTGACAAAAATCAGTGTATTCCCCAATTCCTCTGTGACCTTCAGCTATTGGGTCCCAAAACTGGACACCTGGCATGAGCTGTCCCTCTATGCTTTGGAGGTGGTGTGCTACCCTGCTGTTAACATCTTGTCTGAGCGGGTTTTTAGTGCCACCGGGGGGTCAAAACAGACAGGCACATTCGCCTGTCAACAGAAAGTGCTGACAGGCTCACTCTGATAAAAATGAACAAAGCTTGGATTAGCCCCAACTTTTCCACACCGCCAGATGACAGCAGCATATAAAGTGTTTTTAAACTTCAATAGTTGAATGTGGCCCTCCAGTAGTTGCCTTCAGGGGTCAAGGATCTATGGATGACTGGATGATCCTGCTTATAATTTTTTGCTGGCTTTGCACTGTGTGCAAAGCCTTTTATGAGTGCAGGAGTACCAACAACTATACTTTGTTTAAAATATTTGAATGCGGTACTACATTTGGTGCATTCAACAGTGTATGGATGACCCTGTTTGTAATTTTTGGCAGGCTTTGCACTGTGCAGAACTTTTATGAGTGTAGAAGGACCACAACAATACTTTGTTCACAATATTTGAATGAGGTGCTACAGTTGGTGGACGTGCCTGTATTATTTATAGAAGTCTAGGAGTACCACTACATGACAACTTTAACAAAATGTGTATGAGGCCCACCTTTATGTCTAAAAGAGGGTTATCTGAGTCCCTCTTCCATCACATTTTTGGCAGTTCTTGCTTCCTTCATAAATTAAACTGGTTTTCAATTTTTTAGAAAACTGTCAATTTTAGTTTACTTAAATTATTATTTTTTAAATCCTTTTTAAATTTTTGCCTTATATACACGTCATTATACAGAAAAGAATGTTTCTTAACATTTTTTTTAATATAAATGCCAATTTCATGTCGATTTTGAATGTTTGTTAGTCCTTAAAGTGGAGTAAAAGTGTGATACCATTGTTCTCAACAGCGATCTGGGAGTCAGAAATACTTCCAGGGGTCTTCACCATGTTGTTCTCCTACCATTTAGCACTTTTTCCATCCATTTCAACATTTTCACTGCCCCACAGACCTCCTTGTAGGGTCTGCCAGATTTCCCATTGACTACCATTATACTTGTTACTCTAAACGAGCATCCGAGTATTAGGAATTGCTCGGTTCGAGTAACAAGCACCTGAGCATTTTAGTGTTTTCTCATCTCTACTGGTGATCTTAGGCTATGTGCACATGTTGCGTTTTTTTCGTGGCAAAAACCCTTAAAAAACGCATGAATTAAGCATCTTTTTATTTAGAATGAATTCCGCAATTTTTGTGCACATGGTGCGTTTTTTTTCTGCGAAAAAAACGCATCATGTTCATTAATTTAGCTGTAAATCTGTGTATTTCCCGCTATATTATTGACCTAGAATGTTCAGGAAAAATTTGCGGTAAAACTGCGCAAAAAACGCGCAAAAAACACGATAAAAACGCATACGGTTTTTCTGGGAAAAAGTCCGGTTTTGCTCAGGAAATTTCTGCAAACATTCCTTATAAGTTAACTTGCCCTGGAGTTGTCATAGCTGCAAAAAAAAAATTTCAAAGTAATTGCTATTTTTTTATATAGAATGGAACATACAAAAGACTACGCTGTTCTACACTCTTCAGCATTGAAATTGAAACACAGGGGCTAGTCCTCATGCGGATCTGCTGCACACCCTTCGCAGATCCTCAAAAATCTGGGTGTTAGACTCAAATTTCTGCTATAGATCAGTAATTACATGTCAAATTTGTAGTATGCTAATCCATCACGTGTGAACATTTTAAGATGTAGCAAGCTCCATTTTGGCTCTATAAAAATTGAAATACGACATGCACGCTATTTACATAGGTTTGCCATTTTAGTCTTTTCAACTATGCATGCGATGACAATATTAATATTAATACATCTTCCCTATTTGCCAGACAGGTTAAAGCATCACTCTACTTTCTAAAGTAAAATGCAACAAGTATGTTTCCTGTTATAAGGGCTTGTGCAAACGACCATAAAAATCGGATGAGTGCTATCTTTCGTTTTGACGGATAGCACTTGTCCTCATGTTATTTTATGGTGCTGTGCACATGTCGATATCTTTTTCCTCAGACCGTGTTGGTTCAAGGAAAAATTTACAGCATGCACAATCTGTCACCGAGAATCAATCTGAGGGTACTCGCCTATTCAACTCTATGGGTTAGTGGAAAAAATCGGACTGCTCTTGGATGACATCCAAGTGCAGTCCAATTTTCACTGACTTACAATGTAGATAAGGAGGAGAAAATTTATTTTTATTTCTCCACCTTTTAGAAAATCAGACCACACTCTGATCAGACTCTGATCACATTATCACTGTTTGATCAGAGTGTGATTAGTGTAACCTTAGCCTTAAGAAGAGAAAATTATATATACACTTCTCAACATTGAACTTACAACTCAAAGAAGGAAAAGTCAAGGAATTATGGCAATCACAGGATCAATACACTTAATGATAAGCAAATGATGAAAAATTGGAAACAAAAATTTTCAAAACATCTCCGTTTATTAGTATATAGTGCCCCACAAAAAAAGCAGCTCTAGACTTATCTCTCACATCAAGCACATCATTGACCGGAAGCTGCAAAGAGAGCTGCCAGCAGCGGATTTTGATGAATTGTGATTTTTAGAGTCAAGATGGTACTCATTAAATCTTCACATGTGTCAGATTAGAAAACTGAAAAGTGGGCATGGAATTACTGATAGGTTACGGAAATTTGACCTGTGGATTCGCTGCAGGTTTACACCAGATCTGCATGAGGACCATCCCAGCTTTTCTATGCGTCATCAATGTAAATAAGTAGCAGCACATTATTTTTATGGTGCAGCTAAAGCTCCATAGCATTTGAGTGACGTGGAAATTTTACTGTGTGGATGCAGATTGAACATTTCACATCCATCACATATAAACAGATCTGAAAGACCTGAAAGTTTTATTATGGCCGGCGTCACACTATCGTAGAATACGGGCGAGTGCTATGCAAGAAAACATCGCATAGCATTCGACCCAGTGTTAATCTATGGGCAGCTCACATCACCATTTATTTTCTCGGGTGTATTTGGCGTGCGTGTAAAATCGCAGCATGCTGCAATTGTCGCCGAGACTCACCAGTGCAAGCCTGTAGGTGCGAGAAAAAAATTGCACATCACTCAGACTATACGAGTGCTGTCCGATTTTTATGCACAAGTGTCCTTTGAAAAGCCGGCAATTCATGTGCGTCGTACAGTAAAATCACACTGACAGGTTAGAATAGATAGAATAGATATATACACATAGAATATATATATATATATTATATATATATATATATATATATATATTTAGATGTCAGTGACACACATGTATAGTATATATGTATTTATTTTGCATAGATAGATGCAAGAAAAGCCGGCAATTCATGTGCCGTGTACTGTAAAATCACTGCAGGAGCCAATAGAAGAGATGGATTACATACAGTAAATACAAATAGAATAGGCAGATATACAGATGTCTGTGACAGATAAAATTAGCACAGTGTGTGTGCAGCTTACTGCACATGTATTTCATTAATAAAGGATTATTTTTCCGAAAAAAATGGCGTGGGCTCCCGTGCAATTTTCATAACCAGCAGAGGGAAAGCCAATGGCTGGGGTCAATGTTTATAGCCTGGGAAGGGGGTAATACCCATGGAGCTTCCCAGGCTATTAATATCAGCTCACAGCTGTATAATTAGCCTTTACTGGCTATTTAAATGGAGGACCCCCAAAAGAATACCCCTATAATTAATAACCAGCAAATGCTATGCAGACAACTGCTTGCTGATATTAATAGCCTAGGTCGGGGCCATGGATACTGCTCACCCCAGCTAAAAACATCCGCTCTCAGCTGCCTCAGAAAAGGCATATCTCTAGTATCTGCCAATTCTGGCACTTAGGCTTGCTCTTCCCACTTGCCCTGTAGTGGTGGCAACTGGGGTGATAGTTGGGGGATTGATGTCACCTTTCTATTGTCAGGTGACATAATTATTATTATAGCGCCAACATATTCCGCAGCACTTTACATTATAGAGGGGACATCAAGCCTCGAGGTTAGATGTGGGGGCGTCAATAAGATGCCCCCATTACTAGCCCCATAGTGACATTGTAAGAAAACACAGACACCCAGAAAAAAGTCCTTTAATTGAAAGAATGACACAGACTCCTTTAATACTGTTAATTAAACCATACTTATGACCTCACCTATTTCCCCGATGCCCTCGTCATCTGCAAAAGAAGTAAATAAAACAAGCAACAATATTCCTCACCTTTCCGCGGAGTTGCTTTTTATCCATTAGTTCCACGACTGGTCCTGCTCTGCTACATCTAGATGGCAGGCTACATGGTTGCATGATGCGACCATGCAGCATGTTATCCAGTAGACACTGAGCACTGTGTGCTCAGTGTCTGCCTGTGAACTGCTATTCTCTGTCTGAGGGCATCACGAGAGTGAGAAAGTTGTCCAGCTCGCGGTGGCCTCTGAGAGGTCCTGTGAGTTCACGGCCAATGAAATCACTTCACCTATGTGGTGTCAGCTCGTGCAGACATCAGAAAGGTGAAGTGAGCTCATTTTAAAATTGAACTGATTTGCATGTGGGGGGTTTTGGCTGCACTTTCTCCTGCTATGTGGGATTTGATGATAATTGGAGAGCCTGGGCTGCACCAGCATCATTTTTTTTATATGTCTATGAGAAATTACTTTTTAGTAAAGCTTCTCATCATCTGATACGTTCCAAATAGTGATGAGCAAACGTGCTGGGATAAGGTGTTATCCGAGCATATTCGGGTGGTAACCAAGCGTCTTCAGCGTGCTCACATAATATGTTTGAGTCCCGGCAGCTGCATTTCTCGTGCCTGTTTGACAGCTGCAACACATGCAGGCCCCTGCATGTGTTGTGACTGTTGAATAGCCTCGAGCATGCAGTCACGGAGACTCGAACCTATTTTTCAAACACGCCAAAGACGCTCGGTCATCACCCAAACGCAATCGGATAACACCTTATCCCAGCACGTTTGCTCATCACTAGTTACAGGTATTCCTCCATTTTATTGAGAACCTAGCAACAGCACCGAAAAAAAACACATTTTTAGCATTTATTTTCCTAAACTATTTGGAAAGTCCACAGCGTTAAACCTGTCTGTAACTACTTGTAAATTACAACATGGGAAAAAGCACAGGGCAGTGCTAGAAAATCTCAATTAGAAAGTATAATTTAATAGAACGTGTATTGAACCAAATTCATCGATTAATGCAGATGATATAGCGCTCGCATTGATTCAAAGCAAACGATTTAGTGCTGAGAGCTCGGAGCCAAAACGATGCTACAAAACTCAGTTTAATGCTGTCCTTGAGAATTCCTTCACAAAGAAATTCTTTGTAATGTTCAGGGACTCGGCAGAATGCGGTATATGTCAGTCTGATCCCTGAGGATTGGATTTTGTACTCTTAGAGCTGTTATGAGCCTACATTATATCCAAGGAGTAATTTTCCTTAGGGGTGCCCGGCTCGCTTGTGTCAATATTACAACATTTTAAGTCACGTACAGTATATGCTTCTGGGAGCAGAACAGGAGCCAGCCAGACTCATAATGGTCTGCATTCATTAATAAAGGCAGAAGCTTCTGTCCCTCCATTGCCCACAACAGGGATGCCTCTCCGGTCAGATGGGACTCGTACACACACATTTAAAGAGAGCTTTCTACTGAGTGGGCAGGAGATGAAATGTAGGACTTGCAGGCATTTCGGAAATCAGCTATATGCCTGAGCATAGGGATGACCTTAGTAGGTCAGAGTAGAATGCAGGTCAAAAGACTTATTATCTGGACTGCTGGAAAGCAATTGCTTTTGTAAGGAAGGGGGAAAAAAGCAGGAAAATAAGAAGAGCGCTTAAAGGCAGAGCACACATTGTTAAAAGCCTTGTGTCTGTGGTAATACAGCTTAGATGAGAATAACACAGGTATACAAGGATCACACATCAATCCATTACAACTACACATTTACTATATGTTCAGAGGCGCAGAAATACTTGATATCATTTATCCCAGACAGTGCAATGCTGTGGCAGTCGAGGCATGATGAGACTTACAGTACCACGTCAGCTGGATGGCATCGGATGCCTGTCTCAGGTGAATACCCTGGGCAGTAGATCGAATCCGTGGCATCAGAAAAACGTGGACGACCGTAGATAGTTAATCAGTAATGATAAATTACTTCTGTTTGTATACTTGAACTATGGAAAAAAATAACATGCTGCTCCAGTGCTGTCACCATCTGTTGAAAGGATTTTGTACTGAATGTCTGGTGTTTTCTGCGTCTTTCTTCTGCAGTCAGGGATCCAGATATAGCGTCTGTTCATTCAGCTTGTAGTTGTTATGTTAGACGTCATATTAAACTTCATTTATATTTTTTATTGCTGATTCAGAGACCAAAGTACAGAAAATAGTATATCGTTGTTTGAATATAAAGTGGAAAGACCACATGTCTCAGTAACGTCTTGTCTAATTCTAATTGTCTTGTCTGACAAGTGACTTTCAGCAGTATGAAACAGATGATCTGGGGAGCTTCTAATTAGACCACGTCTGTTAAAGGGAATCTGTCAGCAGGTTTTTGCTATGTAATCTGATGACAGCATGAGGTAGGGGTTAGAACACAGATTTCAATGATGTGTCACATGTCAAGCTGTGTGCCGCTGTTTACTTACAATGAAGGTTTTATCACCTGGTGATTATCATTGTCTGGGCTACAGCCATATGGGAGCCATGGTCTAACCACGCCCCTTGTGATAACCATCATACTGTCTATAGACAATGTACATACAGAGCCTGGGGTGGGCGGGGTCAGCTTTCTCAGCTCTGCTGCATTGCTAAATTTTAAGAAAATTTTTTTGTACAACACAAGGTTTATTACTCCATATTCAGCCAGCACCAATAAAGTGAGCAGTGTTGGAGTTGGATGGGGCAAGGCTTGATGACCTCCACTCATCAAATTAATGACAGCAGTCACACACAACTTTGTGCCTCACTTGATTCATTAATCAGATTACACCTCCCCTTAATGAACCAGGTATCTCTCACTCCACTTCCTATCATGACAGGTGAGAAAAATACCGGTCTTCATGAGTCAGAGACATGGTCCTCACCCAGCCTTATGTGTCCTCTGAAAATGCACAACATTCTACAGTAAAACTTACACTGCTGTAGTAATGTAGTCAGGCTCAGGCTGCCCGTGGTTTGGGACCATGAATCTACTGCCAATTTAATGTAATAAAATAAGTATTACCGGTACTTACTTGTATAAAACAATATTCTCCAGTGTCTCTACTCTGCTGCTCCCTGGAGGTTTTGGTCCTGTCTACAACTTCGCATCAACGTTTTTTTTTTCTGAAAATGCCCTACCCCTCTAAGCCTAAATGCATTAGCTTTTGCCACTAACAGATGGCAAAATGTTTCTGATGCCCATCCATTACTTTTTAGGTCAAATAGTATCCAACTTCAAATATATCTCTATTTGATATGGTATATGTTATTTGTAATAATGTCATATCTAAATACAGTAATGGAGAATGTATTAATACTTACATATCATACACGAGTGTGCTTGTATTAAATGCAACTAATGCTTTTGGAAACATAGGTCACTTAATAAATTAGTTGCATCTCTGCCCTTCATGACCTGACAAAGATTTTAATAGATTTGTGCTACAATTCATTAATTTCCAGGGAAAAATATATTAAACATATCCAGCCACAGAAGATGGCACCCTGTCCCGCTAAACCCTGCCAAAAGTGGCAAGTTTTTGTACAGTGTTGCTTGAAACTTTTCTGCCAATAATAAATGCTCCCCCACGCGCTGATCAGTAAACCATAGTGAGGACATTCAGATCTAAATAATTAAATAATTCACGCTGAATCTTATATATATTCCATAATTATCCTTAGTATTAATTTTAGTCAGACTGCTCCACTACAGAAATAAATTATCCTGTGGTGGACCCTGGATCTCAAACAACAATGGACTCAAAAGCTGGACAAGAGACAACCATATCTAGCTGTGACTTTGAGCCATTCTGATGCCAAATTTATTTCTTTTTTAATTCACAAACATATTAAATCTATATCTGCCCATATTCCAGGCAAACCAAGAATAATTGTCCTGGGTGGACCCAAAAAACCTCATGAAGACAGTTAGATACTTGTTTGGATCAGCATCGCAGTTGACGAGCCCAACAAGGGAATTTTTCAAGACTGGTGCATTGGCCTGGAACAAAGTGCGCCAAATTTGTAGAATAGCATAGATTACAGTAAATTTGTTGCACATGTTATAGTAATTTGATTGGGCTCAGTATAGTAAGTGTGTGTTCTGTGGCTGGCCATGCCTCGAATGTAAAGCCTGCCTACTTGTAGCAAATTGTTGGGGCTGGCACAAACGGTAAAAAGTCTCATTTGTGGGGAGGAGGAATATCTGTAGAACCAAGTTTTGCAATTTGTTGATGCTATAAACTCACATAGAGGGAATGACAAATTCCCCCAGGGACGCCCCATAACTTTATTTTACTCCTATTATAACGATATGTTCCCAAGTTTAGACTCATATAGGCTTGTATAGACCAGCAAAGTTTTGTGCTTCAAATATGTCTGAAACTTTGTCATCTTTGTATCTATAAAATGTGGTGAATTGCTATGACCTGACCAAATCTTGTGCGATCCATACATAATTAACCCTTCCCTCCGAGATATTTGTACATATCCTGTCCTTATTGATCAATTGCTGCGGCATTGCTTCTTCCTGGCAATACAAATTCACTCTTAAATATTTATTATAGCCTTGATTACGTCCCATGCATTGCTTCTTCAGTTATTTTCCTCTAGAAATTTTAAAGTATGTCTGGCACGGGAGACGCATGTTACAAACTAAGCCATTTTTCTTATTTCTTGTCTTTCAGAACCACACAATGACCCAGCATAGCAGTTAATGCAAAACACAGACTCATCTGAAGATCATTTGGAGGCACAGAAAAGGGAACACATTTTAATCTTTGCACGAAACTTTGATTGTTTATGTATATTATCCCAAAAAGCATTGTATTTTACCATAAACTTGTATTATTGGAACTGTTGGATGTTCACGTGTTTGGACTTTTGAGCACCGGATAAACTTATTGTATATACAGTGTTGCACATGTATTATGTTGTTCAATATGGAAATAGTCTTATAAAGGCAGCCGACTTGGGCCGTATTCAAGGAGAAGGAATCGAAAAACCTGTGAAGGAAAAGGCTGACATAAATGTTCGTTATTTGCCGGCAAACCAAGAAAAAGGTTGTTTTTATTCCAGCTGTATTCCAACTGCCTTTCCAGTCGATCTTGGTCTTTAATTGTCATTTTAATATAAAACAGCTGACGTTTTTTTATACTGCAGCAGAAGATTCTTGCACAAAATAAAAAAAAAAAAAAAAAAAAAGCTTTTCTCATTAAATGGAAGAAAAATCTTGAATAAGGCCTATATAAATATATACATACATACATACATACATACATATATATATTTGTAAGCCTTGCGGTATGGCAGATAGCATTACCATATATGCAATAGTCGTTATGTAGATTGTCCCTCCGACTTTTCTCCGGAAGACCATTTTGTTGCTTTGTGTGTCCAAATTTTTTTTGTTTACCTTTTTTCTTTCCTTTTTTATATTAATGATTACACACAGCCAAAATTCTTGAATCTGTTACCCAACTTGTATGTTACTGTTATTAATGTTTACTCTGCCGTCTAAACCTGGAGATTACTGGAATTGTTTTCCAAAAGAAAATAAATTCAATTTATCAATGAATCATATTTTTGTATTTTTTTTAATTTTATTAAAGGTATGCATAATCGTAGACATCTGTGGCAATACAAGAACCAGTGTTGATAAGAATGCGTCCATCTCAGGTGGGATTTGGTCTGCTTGTTAAGACTTATGCATGTGCAAAGCTGAACTTTTTCATCTCTTTAAGAATCAATCTAAGGAATGAAACTGAAAGGTAGAAGATACAGATTAGATACTGGAAAAAAAAATTTGACAAGGTGATCAGAGAGTGGAACAGGCTGCCATGAGTGGTGGTGAGTTCTCCTTCAATGGAGGTCTTCAAACAGAGGCTGGACAGACATTTGTCTGGGATGATTTAGTGAATCTTGCATTGAGCAGGGGGTTGGACTAGATGACCCAGGAGGTCCCTTCCAATGCTAACATTCTGTGATTCTATAATATAAGTTAGACGTAGGACCAAATTATATGAAAGAGATGCAGATTTATAAAATAATGGAATTGAGAGGGGAGAAATGCTGGACTTAATATGAAGATAATAAAGAAATGTATTTATTAAAGGGGTATTTTTTTTTTTTAATCTTTAATAAAAAAAACAGTCTGGCATTTGCAGTGTAATTATTTTTTTCTATAGGCTCCTAAATCAGTTATCTTATCATTATACAATTACATATGCTAAACTGTCATCTTCTACAGTATAACTGTGTGAAAGGAGCTGTGTAATCATCATCATAACTGTGATAGGAGTTTCGGTTCATTACTGAGATCTATAAACCATATTTTATCAGACAGTGGCAAATTTGGCTATCATTCAGCAGTATATAATAGTTTCCATCTTGTTGCCTGTTAAGCCAAAGAAAGGATAACCACACATTGTATGCTGTTCTGCTGGGTGAATGAAGAATTCCAGTGGAAATGAGAAGATCAAATTTATGCAGTCTATTATCAACTTGTTTCTGCATTAGACAGGTTTCGAGACAAAACCTTCCCGTTTACATTGGAATTCTTCATTCAACCAGCTTGCAATCCATGGTTTTCTTCTCTTCAACTTGTCAATTTTATGTTGACTCCCGCTCAAAACACTGAACAGCAGCGGCTGGTTTTCCACGCCAACAAAGGATTTGTGCCTTACTTATACCCTACAAGATGAGCACTACTGCATTTATAACGTGAAGTGTAATAACCTATGTGTGCTTTTGTCACCTTTTAGCATTTCCTCTAGTCCATAAGGGAACATCCAGGAATAAAAAACATGCACCAACCTGACATTTGTTTCATCTCCAAGAACCTATAATATTAAAACTTAGATCCTTTCCTGAGCATCTGGTGCCTTTTCTGCTCCGAAGCCTTGTTATGGTTATTTTTTTTCCTCTAAAGCCACTTTATTTTCAGTTCTATCTATCTACAGTATAGATTTAGAGGAAAGGCCTAAATGCCTTAGAATTTATTTATTTTTTTGAGTCCCATAACCAGGTGTTTATCCCATGCATTTGCTGGGTTCCCCTGGGAGTCTGGGATCTTGCTCAGCTTTGTGTGAGATGGAAGGAGTGAAAATTGTAAACATTATTCCGGGTATTATTCAAACATTCTCATTATTATACAATTGTCTTGTAATGGAAGACAAGTCCATGTTCCAGCGACACATTGTATTGTCACATACTGTATTCGGCTGTGCCAGCAGAAGAACCATGAATGATGCAGGAGATTTCTGTGATTCAGATGAGGTTCAGAGCATGAGAGTAATGCACATTATTATTACTAGGGATAAAATGATAAGTGTCTATACGGGAGGAATATGAATAGGTGAGCAACTGAGAAAATGTGTTGTTGAAGCGATTGTTAGCAGGATTGTGTCAAACATTGACTTCTGATAGAAAGATAGGAGGAAATATTAAAACGATCTTAACTGGAGCCTTGGGATTTCCATTGCAACGCATTGTATCCAATATTCAGCCTACAATGCACCGGTTCATGGTATAGTACAACATATTGGTTGGGAATTTTTTTGTCTGGCATTATTTTTCAGTTTACTAATCTTAATAGAATTGTATAAATCTATGACTGGAATGCAAAAACCATTGAGAATATTTGTTCCAACTGGATCAAGTGGAAGTGTGACAGTTTATACTTTGTTCTGTATATTTTATCATTACTTTAAGGTGCAGATGTTATTTTTGTCTTTGCCTTTTCTGCATCTCTTTCCCTTTAAAGAAAGGTTAAAGGTAATCTGTTTGGTGATTCTTGCTGCCAGAACTACAGTCAAAGGCAATTCACTGAAAAAAGGACATAAAAAAATAAGGAAAAACACCATGTCACAACACAAATGCACTGCAGGATGAGAAGGCCACTGTAATGCTGCTGCAGTGCAGTATAGTGCAATCTCCACCAGGGGATGCTGGTGAGGGAAGAGAGTTTGCACACACAGAGTAATACCACTGAGCAGCAGCACAAGCGCCACCCGGTGGCAAAAGAGTGGTCAGACGAGCCGAGTGAACAAGCACAGGGAGTGAACAATAAGACAAGTGGGGTGGCATGAAAGGGAGGTCACGGGAACAGAGTAAACGGGAAGAGGACAAAACACGGTCTCAAGGGGTCAGCTGCTCTAGCCTGGAAGCATGAACTATCACTGACAATGGTCTGCAAACTACAGCAGACTGATATAGCCACACAGAACTCAAAACGAGGCAGGAGAGGTCAACCCCACATGACCAGACCGGGGGGAGAGTAACATGAAACAAACCCCGGCCTGGATCTTGACAGCCCCCCATGATAAAGGCAGGGGCAGGAAGGGTGCAAAATTCTAATTAAACCAACTGCTTGTAAACCCACCATATATGACGGGGTGTTGCCTAGTGTTCCAAATGCAGACAGGTTGACACAGGGCACCATTTACACCATTGTGAGGCACACTGTTGTCCGGATCACATCCTATTACTAACGTCCCTAATATTAGATCAGGCAGGCTGCCTAGTAACAAAAATACATTCCACAGGACAGACACACCAAATTCACTAAAAAGGAAGCAGTACTTACCAACACCATGTCACAATGCAAATGCACTGCAGGATGTAACAGGAATTTGTCCATAACCCCAAGGTTGATGACCTGTCTTAGGTCTCATTCCAGTACTGGAAAAAAAATAGTACCAGTGTTATCAGTGTACATGTGTGCTGACCGTGTGCCGTCTGTATGTATGTGTGTCATCCATGTCCCGTATGTGTGTGCTAACCGTGTGCCGTCTGTATGTACATGTGTGTCGTCCGTGTGCCGTCTGTATGTACGTGTGTGTGTGCTAACCGTGTGCCATCTGTATGTATGTGTGTGTCGTCCGTGTGCCGTCTGTGTACGTGTGTCATCTGTGTGTACGTGTGTGCTGACCGTGTGCCATCTGTGTGTACGTGTGTGCTGACCGTGTGCCATCTGTGTGTACGTGTGTGCCATCCGTGTGCACCATCTATGTGACAAGTACTGGAATAGAAAGTAATGGCCGGAGCAGAGCCTCCCTCCCCTCAAGAAAGAGGTGTGGGCGGAGGCCGGCATGACGGGGGTTTGGAGGGGTTTAAAATGAGGGAGGAACATTTAAATAAGGGGGGGAGTGGTTGGGGGGTTTATAAGGCAGTGATGGGGCGGTCCCAGGGCAGTTCCTGTCTTGCCCCATCAGTAGTAAGACGCAGTACAACTTACCATGTCTGCAAACGTGGCGATCGAGCGCCTCAGGGCTGTGGCCTCGTCGCAGCCTCCTGGATGGCTGGAAGCGCAGGTGGCGATTATCGTTCAGGGAGCTTCTGGTCCGTCGTCTGGGCATCGCAAAGGGAGAGGCGGCCAAGAAGGATGAGGCCTCCCGAAAGACTGTCGCCGGATCAGGCTCCTCGGGCCTCGCGTCGGCGCAGGAGCCCCTCACGGGCCCCTCCAGGCCGGGCGGCGCGCGGAGCTCGCGTTAGCAGGCCTCGGCCTGGGAGGAATCCACCAAGCCAGCGAGGCCCTGCGGCGGTAACTTCTCCTCCGCCGAGTGCACGTCGGGGGGCGGAGTCTTTGCGCGCCGGCCGTCAAGCGAGAGCTGCGTCCTCGGGAGGTCGCAGTGGTGAGCGATCCTTTTTGCGGCCTGTTTCAGATAGCAGCGCGGGTGCGTCGGCATTGGTGTCTCCAAGCGCCGGGCGTCGTGGAAGATCTGCGTCCTCGGGGGGTCGCAGTGCTGAGTCACCTGCTGTGCGACCTGCTTCCAATCGCACTGCGGGTGCGTCGTCTTTGGAGCCGGTATGTCCCGGGCGTCGCGGAGGAATTGCGTCTTCGGGAGGTCGCAGTGGCGAGGGACCTTCTGGGCGGCCTGCCTCAGGAAGCATCGGTGATGCGTCGTCGTTGGAGCTGCTAAGCGATGGGCGTTTTTTGAGAGCTGCGTCAGCGGGCGGTCGCAGTTGCGATCGGCTTGCATCGCTATCTGTTCCGGATGATCATGCAGGTGCGTTGTCAAATTACGGAACGGCCGGCTCATCAGACCAGCAATTTTCCCCCCTTGGTGACGGCGGGGTTCCAGGTTCGTCGGGGGGTCACAGCGGCAGTTTTTCTGCACTGCGGCCTGCCTCTGTGGACGGCTTCAGAATTTCGTGGCATCGGTCGGCACGGGTCAGCAGCTTTTACCCCCCATAGGCGGAGGGTTTACAGAGGGATCGGAGGGCCGTTGCTGTGGGGTGAACGCGGGGGGCTTGGTTTGGCTGCTGCTGCTAATCCATCGTCGGGTGCTGCTGCGACCCAGTCTTCAATGTTGTTTCAGGATCAGCGGGCTGGATCCCCAATGGGGTTTAGGCCTTCTTCATCTGGAAGTCACGGAGCGGTTTCCGGACGTCAGGAGCAGGTCAGCGGAGTCGTGGTGTCAGATCAAGGCGGTGGCGACGCACCTTTGGAACCAGGTTATCCGGCTGGAGGGCTCACAGCTCCCTCGCAGCCCGGTGAGTATAATTCTATGTTAAGCGTTGGTCATTCATTTTTGTCTTCTTCACCGTTTGGGGTAGCTCGGCCGGGAGTTAGTAATAGTGTTGGGGGGGTGGCCGAGGTAGCCGGGGTTACGGATATGCTGGTAGATGTGCGGAATTTGCTATCCCGATTAGAGAAGGGTATAAGTTCTCCGTCTCCAGTGACGGCGTGGGTTGGATCACAGGTTGGGGGGCAGATAGTGGCGAGCGTGTCGGAACAGGAAGGGCTTATTGCTGAACCGGTGTCTGTGTCGGAGCAGACAGAGAAGGAAAAGGAGTGTCGGGTGCGTTTAGATGATAGGGCTCACGGGGAGGTATATGTTTGTTTTGAGGGCCCCTTGGGGGCTCATTTGAAGAAGGAAGTTAAGGAGCGTATTTGGAAGGATGAGTACGTTGAAATATTCTCATTGTTGCCTTTGGAGAAGTTTAATTTGGATAAAAGTAAAAAGGAAGATAGTAAGAAGGAGGAGGAGGAGAAACGGAGGTGGCGATTAATTCCTCAGACGTTCGTCAACTGGCAACAAGCGTTTGCTATTTTAGCAAGTGTTATCGGGGAGAAAGCTTCAGACAACTGCTCGGCTTTGATTTGTTATTTTGATGCTATTGGGGAGGCGCATAGGGTGTATGGGGGACAGGCTTGGCTGCGGTATGATGAGCAGTTCAGGCAAAGGAAGGCCGTGCGTCCGGCGATTCGTTGGGATCAGAAGGACATTGGTCTGTGGATGAGAGTCATTGCACAGAATAAGTTTGGGCATTCCTTTCTCGGGGGAACTGGGGGCGCCGGCCAGAGTGGAAATACCGCTGGGGCAGCGGGAGGAAGTGGTCAAGGCCAAGGAGGTAGGAACAAATTTGGGGTGTGCTGGCAGTTTATGACGGCCAGTGTAAGTTTGGGGCGGGGTGTAAATTTAAGCATGTCTGCTCCAATTGCAATGGCGCCTCCCATGGAGCGTCTAAGTGTTTTAAAAAAGGGAAGCAGAAGCCTGGGGGTGGTAATTCCCAAGGGAGAGACTCCGGTGAGTTTGGAAAAGATGGTCCCTTATCTAAATAGATACGGTGACAGGGAAAAGGCGACGTTACTGTTCAATGGTTTTAAGGATGGTTTTGTTATCCCGCATCCTCCGTTTGTTATCCCGCGGGTACTTAAGAATTTGCTTTCGGCTTTATTGCATAAGGAGGTGGTCAGTGAGAAATTGGCAAAAGAGGTTTTGTTGGGTCGTATGGCGGGCCCTTTCTCGTCGCCACCTTTTCAGGACTTAGTGGTTTCCCCGTTGGGCGTTGTTCCCAAGAAGGAGCCGAACAAGTTTCGGCTTATTCAGCATCTTTCTTACCCACGGGGGAGGTCGGTGAACGATGGCATTGATCCGGAAATTTGTTCGGTTATTTATTCCTCTTTTGACGAGGCTGCGCGGTGGGTGAGGAAGTGTGGTCGAGGGGCCCTTATGGCTAAGACTGACATTGAATCTGCTTTTCGACTTTTGCCAGTTCATCCTGATAGTTTGAAGCTGCTGGGTTGTTTTTGGGAGGGGGAGTTCTTTGTTGACAGATGTTTGCCGATGGGCTGTTCCTTATCATGTGCTTATTTTGAGGCTTTTAGTTCTTTTTTGGAGTGGGTGGTGCGAGAGGTGTCTGGTTGTGAATCTGTTATTCATTACTTGGACGATTTTCTGTGTGTAGGCCCAGCAAATTCTTCATGCTGCCATGGGATCTTGAAAACTGTTGAGTGGGTGGCGGAGCATTTTGGGGTTCCTTTGGCGCCAGGCAAAACTGAGGGCCCATCTTCTTGTTTGTGTTTTTTGGGAATAGTCATCGACACGGTGGCATGGGAGTTCAGATTGCCCGAGGAAAAGTTGTTGGCTTTACGGGCTGAAGTAGGTAGAGCGCGCCGGGTGAAGAAGTTGTCGTTGCGTGATTTGCAGTCGTTGCTAGGGAAGTTGAACTTCGCATGTCGAGTGATGCCGATGGGGCGAGTTTTTTCACGTAGACTGGCTAGCGCTACGGCAGGGATAAAAGCCCCTCATCACTTCATACGTTTGTCTGGGGAACTTAAGGCGGATTTGGCAGTTTGGGATTCCTTCTTAGAAGGATATAACGGGCGCTCTTTGGTCATGGCCGAGGTTGTTGGGGGTGATGTGTTGGAGTTGTTTACAGACGCGGCCGGAGGGGTTGGTTTTGGAGCCTATTTCAGGGGGCAATGGTGTGCGTCTCGTTGGCCTGCAGAGTGGGTGGCTGAGGGCTTAGTTCGGAACATAACATTATTGGAAATTTTTCCAATTCTGGTGGCGGTGCATTTATGGGGAAGTGAGTTTCGTGATCGCAGGGTGCGTTTTAATTGTGACAACATGGGAGTTGTTTGCGCGATTAATGGGCTTACTGCGTCCTCTCCTCCTGTCGTGCGAGTTTTGCAACGTTTGGTCTTTTGTTATGTTTGGAATTGAATGCACACGTGACGGCGACGCACGTGCCGGGTGTGAAGAATGACATAGCTGATTCTCTTTCTCGTTCACAGTGGGATCGTTTTCGCTCATTGGCCCCGGAAGCGGAGTGCGAGGGTCTAGCCTGCCCGGAGGAGTTGTGGAAGGTGGTTTACGGTCTGCAGAGTCTCTGATTAGGGCATCGTTGGCTCCAAAAACTTGGGCGGCTTATCGGGCAGTGTGGCGTAACTGGGAAGAGTTTTTAATGACAATTCCAGTTCTGGGGGATGGGGTGGATTTACAAAGGGCCTTATTGGCTTGGTTGGGGCAAGGGGCGAGGGAAGGATGGTCTTGTGCCAAAGTGTCGCGGGTTTTAGCAGCACTATCTTTTGGGTTTCGTTTGCGGGGGATTAGCGATGTGTCGAAGACCTTTTTGGTGCAGCAGGCGGCAAAGGGTTTTCGTCGAAATAAGGGGTTGGGTGATACGAGGCGCCCGGTATCCTTCGCTTTGCTAGAGCGATTGGGTTTTATTTTGGACACGACGTGTTCTTCTCGTTTTGAAGTTCTGTTATTCCGTCTGGCTTTTTCGTTGGCATTCTTTGGGGCTTTGCGGGTAGGTGAGCTGGTTTCGGGTAATAGACAGGCGGCGGGGGGTTTGTTGGCTAAGGATGTATTATTGACGTCGGGTGGTGTTGAGTTTTGGCTGCGTAAATCCAAGACGGATCAAGAGGGGAGGGGCCGTCGGGTAGTGTTGGGTATTGTATCAGGGTACCCGATGTGTCCAGTGTTATGTTTGCAGCGGTTTTGGGAGTTGGGCCCCGGGTTGGGGGGCTCATTGTTGTGCCATGCCGATGGCGGTAGCCTGTCCAGGTATCAGTTCAACGCCATTTTCAAAAAGTCCATTCGAGCATTAGGTCTCGATGATTCTCGTTTTGGGACGCATTCATTCCGGATTGGGGCGGCGACTGAGGCGGCAGGTAGGGGGTTGGACGCGGCATCAATACAACGTATTGGGCGTTGGAAGTCTAATCGATTTAGGAGTTATATTAGGCCTTGATTTTTCGAGGTGGTATTTGGTTGTTCTGAGGGCCTGCGTGGGAAGTTTGGAGTTGGTTAAGGGTGATCTTTTGGGATGTTTAGTGTTATTTTCTCATTTCAGGTTCCCTTCCTATGCTGATTTGGATTTTTGGTCACTCCTTCGTCCACTGGGGAGCGTTGAGAGCCGACGTCAGGACTGATGGTCGGCAACTGGGATTTCCCCGGTCTATGGCGGTAGTGCGATGGCTCGGTTTTCGAGGAATGCAGTGGAGAAGGGTGTTGCCCGAAATTCATGCGTGCGCCCGCTTGGACCGTGCTCCCGATGTTTTGGTACTCCATGTCGGGGGGAATGATCTTGCGGTGCGTCCTTTTCGTGAGTTAGTGCGAGATATCAAGCAGGATTGCTTGCGGTTATGGGTGTTGTATCCGGGGGTCATTTTAGTTTGGTCTGACATTGTGCCACGCAGACGTTGGAGGAACATGAGGTCTCTGGTTAAAATCAATAAGGCCAGGATAAAGGTTAACAGGGCTGTGTCTTCATTCATGGCTCGGAATGGTAATGTGTCGGTGCGGCATTTGGATTTGGAGAAGGGGGAGGGGGATTTTTGGTTGGCCGATGGGGTTCATCTGAATGCTGTTGGTTCAGATATGTGGGCACTAGGTATTCAGGAAGGTATTGAAAGGGCCATGGCTTTGCGGTCTTAGGGGGTCTCGGGCCATTGAGGTTTTCAATGGGCCCTCGTTGTGGCGGCTCAAGGGGTTGGGGAGAGAGTCCTTGAAGTTGGTGGAAATTGGTTTGTGGGGACTCTGTTTAGGGTCTCCACTGTTTGAAGTTATGTGGTGGTGATCTGGTGAATGGTGGAAGGGGAGTTCACACGGAGTGGGCGGATCCCCAGGTGGTTGGGTGAACAGCACACCTCAATGGTGGTGCTCCCGAGCCTGTGGGGTAACGGCTGGGAGTAAGAGGTGGGATGTTGTTCACAGGATATTGGTTTAATTCACCATGATCTTTGTAGCTTCAAGGACTCCTCCCTGATGTGTTATTGGTATATATATATATATATATATATATTGTTATATATATATTGTTATATATTGTTATTTATTGTTATTGTTGTTTGTATTTAAATAAAGGCTGCTGTGGCCATACATATTCCAAAGAATTACTGTAATTCGTTATTGGGGTATGGATAACTGGGGTATATTGATAAGGGTAAAGGGGGGCTCAGTTCTAGAGTCCTGGGTTTTGTACGAGTAAACAACTCGACTATACCAACGTCAAGTAATGGCCGGAGCAGAGCCTCCCTCCCCTCAAGAAAGAGGCGTGGGCGGAGGCCGGCATGACGGGGGTTTGGAGGGGTTTAAAATGAGGGAGGAACATTTAAATAAGGGGGGGAGTGGTTGGGGGGTTTATAAGGCAGTGATGGGGCGGTCCCAGGGCAGTTCCTGTCTTGCCCCATCAGTAGTCCCACCCTCCCTCCCTATTGGATGATGTTACTGGATGGTTAATTTTGGGTCATGGCGGCTCAAGGGGGTGGGGAGAGAGTCCTTGAAGTTGGTGGAAATTGGTTTGTGGGGACTCTGTTTAGGGTCTCCACTGTTTGAAGTTATGTGGTGGTGATCTGGTGAATGGTGGAAGGGGAGTTCACACGGAGTGGGCGGATCCCCAGGTGGTTGGGTGAACAGCACACCTCAATGGTGGTGCTCCCGAGCCTGTGGGGTAACGGCTGGGAGTAAGAGGTGGGATGTTGTTCACAGGATATTGGTTTAATTCACCATGATCTTTGTAGCTTCAAGGACTCCTCCCTGATGTGTTATTGGTATATTATATATATATATATATATATATTGTTATATATATATTGTTATATATTGTTATTTATTGTTATTGTTGTTTGTATTTAAATAAAGGCTGCTGTGGCCATACATATTCCAAAGAATTACTGTAATTCGTTATTGGGGTATGGATAACTGGGGTATATTGATAAGGGTAAAGGGGGGCTCAGTTCTAGAGTCCTGGGTTTCGTACGAGTAAACAACTCGACTATACCAACGTCATGAAGAATAGAAATGACAGTTGTTTAGGTGTCAAAGATGTGCAGAGCTAGAGATAGATAGTTAGATATTGGGTAAGTAGATGATAGAATATTCAAAAAAGGGCTGGAGCAGCACAGCAATACAACAATTGGGTGCAAATCCTCGTTAGCAATAATCCAATACTTGCCAACTTCGATAACTGACAAAAAAGGCAGCACTCCATAGATTTCCAATGAAAAAAAGTGGATTTTAATCAGACCCACATATTATGGCGAAACGCATAGATCTGCATCACAGAATAAACAAATGTTTTTATCTTATTGTTTCTCCGTTATCTTTTGTGGGATATTGACAGCAGAGCAGGATAGCCGTCCATCTCCTTCTATTATCCTCAAAATATAGTAATATAGAATAATGTAAGTCAAAAGTTTTCACTGTGAAAAGTATGAAGAAAGGTACAAAGCTACCTAAGAAACATTAAATTGTCAATTGACCCTTAAAAAATGCAACTTTTAATACTAAGCTGTAAAACAAAGAAGTAATAAATGCAATTGTGTTGGGTCCACAATGTCGCAATGTTTTATATCCAACCTTACTGAGTGGTATAGTGCAGGGAAACACTCAACTAGAGCAAAGATAAAGATGTCAAGTGCACTAGTTCTGTCCCTCAGGCCCTGTTTGCACTGACTTTCTGCAATGTGTTTGAGGGGTCCACCTGAATCCCACTATAAACAGGTGTCAGACAAACCTGAGACACGCCATAGACTACAATGACATGAACAAAGGTCAAATTGACTCCATTTGTGGATTTTTTTGTTTTTTTTAAGGATTTGTCTTTCCAGACTGGCACAGAAACATAGCCTTTTTCTGTACCCGGATATAAACATGAACACTTTCATAAAAAATGATTGTTTTTCATACAGCATCTTACATTATTTTGGACTTGCCTCAGTTTTGCTTTGTCTTATTTTCTAATTTATCATTTTTATGGTAATTACTAAATATTATTTATACACTCGTAGTTTTACATGAAATTTAACTATAAGATATGGTTTGACACTGGGATTAGAGTTGACCAAGAATTGACCTGATTCAAAACTCCTCCATGATACCTTTGCGCTGCTTTTTCTGAATCCTAAATAATAAAGCCACCCATACACTTCCGACAGCTGTCTGCCCAACCATCGTTTGGCCAATCGTTTGGCTGGCAGCTGTCTCACCTGACTCTCCCATACACAGGAGCACTCTTGTGTAATCTATAAGAGAGTTATTCCCAGACATTGCTGGTGGCGGCTTCTCTCAAAGAGAACAAAAGGATTGCCAGTCAGAAATTGGACATGTTGGATCCTTAAAAGGAGCATATCATGTCCCCAAATGCTATAGTCTTGTAGATATAGGGATAATCTGCAGGTTAATAGCATTACAAAGCTGTCCTGCCGCTTTACTGAAGCTACTGGGACAAAAATGAACTTTATTCTTCCTGTGAACCTCTGGCTTTTAGTCATGGAGCCACGCCTGGACAGCTACAGTCATTTATCATCGTTGATTAAATGGAAAGAGGGAGGCATATCTAAAGAAGAATATAATGATGTCTGCAGAACCTGCAAGGCAAGAATCAGATTAGGTAAAGCTGACAATGAATTAAGGCTTGCAAGAGATGTCAAAAGCAATAAAAAAGGATTTTGGGGATATGTCAAAAGTAAAAGAAAAGTCAAAGATGCTATAGGATTTTTACAGGATGAAAATTATGAAATGGTAAGAAAGGATGTTGAGAAGGCCGAACTTTTAAATTCCTATTTTGCATCTGTTTTCTCTCAGAAAGGAAATGTAACATCAACTGATCTTCACTGTCCTATTAAGGGAATAGAAGAATCCAGGATATCTATAAACAGAAAAATAGTGAGGAAACACTTAGCTAACATAAATGAATTCAAGTCTCCAGGTCCAGATGAATTACACCCCAGAGTACTGAAGGAGATAGCAGAAGAAATTTTTTAACCACTCTCCATAATCTTTGAAAATTCTTGGAGAACAGAAAAGTCCCAGAAGACTGGAGAAGAGCAAATGTTGTTCCTATCTTCAAAAAGGGGAAGAAGGTGGACCCAGGAAACTATTGGCTGGTGAGTCTGACATATATACCAGGAAAGATCTTTGAACAAATTATTAAACCACATGTATGTAAGTACCTGGACAAGAATGAAGTGCTTAACCAAAGTCAGTATGGGTCTGTAACTAATAAGTCATGTCAGACTAATTTAATTTCCTTCTATGACAGAATCACTGACTGGGTGGATCAGGGAAATGCTGTAGATATATTATATCTTGAATTCAGCAAAGCATTTGACAAAGTATCTCCCACAATCCTTATTGAAAAAATGACTAAGTATGGAATAGACAAGGCAACTGTTAGGTGGATTCATAACTGGCTTAGTAATAGGACCCAAAGAGTGGTAGTAAATGGCTGCACATCCAGTTGGAAGAATGTATCAAGTGGGGTACCACAGGGCTCTGTCTTGGGCCCTGTATTGTTCAACATCTTTATCAATGATTTAGATAAAGGATTTGAGGGTAAACTGATTAAATTTGCTGATGACACAAAGCTAGGAGGGATAGCTAATACTAGAGAAGAGAGAGAGAGGATTCAAAAAGATATAAATAAACTGGAGCAGTGGGCAGCAACTAACAGAATGGTTTTTAACAGGTGAAAATGCAAAGTACTACATCTGGGAAATAAAAATGAAAAAGCATATACAGAATGGGAGGAATAAGGCTAAGCAACAGCACATGTGAAAAAGACTTGGGTATACTAATAGATCACAGACTGAACATGAGTCAACACAACAGTGTGATGCAGCAGCAAAAAGGGCAAATACAATTCTGGGATGTATTAACAGAAGCATACAGTCTAGATCACGTGAAGTCTTTATTGCCCTCTATTCTTCTTTGGTCAGACCTCATCTGGAATACTGTGTCCAGTTTTGGGCACCACATTTTAAAAAAGACATCAACAAACTGGAGCAAGTTCAGAGAAGAGCGACCAGAATGGTGACCGGTCTGCAAACCATGTCCTATAAGGAACGGTTACAGGATTTGGGAATGTTTAGCTTGCAAAAAAGAAGACTGAGAGGAGACTTAATAGCTGTCTACAAATATCTCAAGGGCTGTCACATTGTAGAAGGATTATCTTTATTCTCATTTGCACAAGGAAAGACTTGAAGCAATGGGATGAAACTGAATGGGAGGAGACACAGATTAGATATTAGAAAAAAACTTCTTGACAGAGTGATCAATGAGTGGAACAGGCTGCCACGAGAGGTGGTGAGTTCTTCAATGGAAGTCTTCAAACAGAGGCTGGACAGACATATGTCTGGGATGATTAAGTGAATCCTGCTTTGAGCAAGGGGTTGGACCAGATGACCCAGGAGGTCCCTTCCAACTCTATGATTGCTCCAGAGTGAGCAGCAGCTGTAGCCACATCCGACATTTTGACTGAAAGCTCTCTGCAGAGGCGCAATGCAGAGTGATCTGTCAATCAGTCGAAGTGCTGGTGCGTGCCACCGCTCACAGTATACTAAGTGGTGACTGAAGCTGCTACCGGAACGGCTCTATGACTGAAAGCCAGTGGCTCACGAAAGAATTAAAGTACATTTTCTCCCGGTAGCTGCACTTTCAGTAAAGTGCAGGACAACTTTGTAATGCTATTAAACTGCAGATTAACCCTACATTAGCAGGTTAATAGTGTTTAAGGACATGAAAGATTCCCTTTAACTTCATGGACAATCATCTGTTGGGGCCCCATACACATATTAGCCTGTCGACCAAACCAATATCAACATTGGTGGGTCCGGCCGACATAAATCTAATATGTATTTGGGCCTTAAGATTGTCTATTATCTAATAGATAACTAACTTAATAGGAATCTTAAGGCAGGAGTTTGCAGGTGAACCTCACTACATAGGCACATAGCTAGGAAATGTATGGCTAGCCCCTAAATCTGAAGGGATGCAGCTCGCTGATGATGAGTAGATACCAGAGGTAATTATTTATTGAACATATTTATTCTTAGATACAGCTGTTAGCTTTATACCAGAAGGATCAATATTGGATCGCTTCCTTTTCAATCTAGACATTAATGATTTTGTAGATGGATTGAAAGTAACAGAGCAAAATTATATGTTCAGATGGTCCTAACTTATGTAGCTTAAAAGACAGCCAGGCTGGAGGTTGCAGTAGGAAGGTTTAAAGGGAACTGGACGAGAAAATAACTTTTATTGGTGAAAAAGATGCTAAACGGAAGGTCTTCCCAGACTAGAGACACCTATCCAATGAAGAATTACATGATCTGTAGTCAAATGAATGGGTTATTACGTTGTACTGTACATGACAAGGTCCACCAGAATAACCACTCTATGTGATGACTAATAAAGCGGGTCACAAGGGAATTCCCCTCTATGATGGCCACGTGACACCTTCAGTCTTTCTCCTTTGCTCTGAACGAGATTAATGTGTTCCTTCAGTGAAAATACAGTATATCCACATTGTTCACAATGGAGTGAGAGTGTCATGGATAACATTCTTCCCATACAGTGTAACAAATGACAGCCATATCTCCAGTTCTTAGAAATGAATCTTAGGCTTTGTGCACACACTCAGGATTTGCAGTGGGAAATTCTGCTGCAAATCTTGATGTGTTGGCGGTAAAAACACTCTGCAAAAAAAGCCCATCTTGCTTCTTTTTTTCCGTGTTTGTCACATTTTTTATGTGAGTTTTTGTTGCATTTGTTTCCCCACTCATTAGTATGGGTGAAAATCTGCTTAAAAAACGCTAGAAGAAATGCTGCAGATCTGAATCTGCTGCAAATTAAAATGTAGCAACTTTGCTGGTATTGTAAAACATTGCACCAAATCTATGTGGAATAAATGCAGCGTGAGCACATACCATTAGTACTAGGGATCTTGCAAGCATTCTTCTATTAAGCCCTGCCTGTGTCAGTGCTTAGAAATATTAGCATGGCTGACACTTATCAGATCTTGGCTGGCAGGACAACCCATTCGCAACCACTCATTCATCTCTATTAGCTATGGCATCTAAAAGGTTAAACTGTTGCGACCTGAATCATCTGTGATTGCAGCAATTGGAAGCCAGTGTTACCTGTAAAACACCGGTAATCTGCAGTGTATGGAGTGGGATCTGCATGTATCTAACATGCCAGGAAGGAGTAAAAAGTGGTTGCATGAGTTTAGAAAACCACAGTTGCCTACTGTAAGAAATAGCTCCACTCTTGTCCATTGGCTCTGGATGGTATTGCAACAAAGCACAATTCAAGTGACCAAAACTCCAGACATGGCCTATGAACAAAAGTGATATCATTTCTTAAGAAGGCATCTCACATTACCCCTCATATAATCCATAGCTGGATTTACAGATGGAAATTTTCCATGGGTCATAGCAACACTTAATATACATCAAGTTGCAAAATGTTTGTCATAATGATGACATTGGATCATTCTTATCTGCAAAAATCAACTGGGCTCAGTGGCGTACGTCTCGGTCTAGGTGGTCACAAATCCTCCGTGATGCATATTTGGGAGCGCCAATGATCGCTCTGGTTTGGCCAAGGTATTTAGAACTAGACTTCGAACCAAATATTTTGCCCCAAATGAGTCTTTTGCACCGGAATCCTTATTTATTCGAACGTCCATGACAGCACTACAGAGAGAGGGGATCCGCCCCCTTAGGAACAGGAAACCTACAGATATAAAAGGGCGGCACCTCTCCCACACATCAGTTGGTTTCCTGTTCCTAAAGGACGGGTTTCCTACAGATGAAGATCTTCAGGAGGACCCAGGCCGGCCGGTCGACCCAGGTAGCGGGGGGGAATCTCCTACCTCGGCCGGTGCGGAGCCCCTGGAAGCGCCACGGTGGGTCCGGGTAGGATTCCACGGCAGTGTGCGGAGCAGGTGGAGCAGTATCCAGAGGATCTCTGTCTCCCAGCCAGCGCCGGTAGGTAAGTATTCCCCCCCCCTCTCCCTGGTCCCGATGCCTTCTCCCTGTCCTCTCCTGTGGTCCTGTCATGGTGGGGGCCTCTTGAGGGTGCAGCCGTGATTTTTTTAAAAAAAAAAAAAAGAAAATTTTTTTTTTAATTTGAATTTCCCGCCGCGTCACTGCTGTGAACGGCGCGGCGGGGGTTTTTTGAATTTCCCGCCGCGCGTCACTGTTATGGACGGCGCGGCGGGCGGTTTTGAATTTCCCGCCGCGCGTCACGGCTATAGACGGCGCGGCGGGCGGTTTTGAATTTCCCGCCGGCGTCACTGCTATGGACGGCGCGGCGGGGTTTTTGAAATTTCAATCGTGCGCCGCTGTTGCAGCGGCGCGGCTGAGGTCGGGGGAGATCTCCGCTTGGGGGGGCGATGTAGCGGGGGATTGTGCTTACCTCCGTCGGTCCGTGCGAGCGGGGGAAAAAAGGGGGCGGAGTCTCCACCACCGGAACCGGAAGTAAGACGCCGGCCGGCGTTTTTTGAAAATTCTGGCGGCTGCATCGTCGGGACGGCGCCTGCTGTGGGGACGGCGGGGAGGTGCAGGGGGGGCCGTGGGGCGGGGAGTAGGAGGGGGTGGACCCCTGGCCAGACCTGCTGATCCGGATATCCGGGGGAGGATATAAGGAGCCTAGGAAGGAGGTAAAGCGCTTCTGCCCCATTTTTTTACGATGGACACTGCAGAGGCTCCCTCGGTGCAACAGGAGAGCCAGCAGCAGCAGCAGACAGAGCGCTCCTCTTCAATGGCCAGGAGCACCAGCCGCAGAAGTTCCGCAGCTGGGAAAAAGCCCCCTCCCCGTGATCCGGTACCTACTGCTGTACAATCTGGGTAAGAGATCGTCAGATTTAGAATACCCAGTAATACAGTTTTTTCCCCATTTTGTCTGTTACTAGGGGAAGAAGTGTTCGGTGAAAAGCAAGCACAGGGAATGTGCCTTTTGCGCTTGCCCTCTGCCTGACGCTTGCCCTAAGAGGTTGTGCCAGCCGTGCATGCAACAGACGGTAGGGCATTGTTAAGGGGAAGGACAGGGGCATGGGATAACATAGTAAACCCCCCCTATGCCCCTTCCCTTTTTAGATAGCGGAGGAGACTCCAAATTTCACCGAAAGCCTGAAGGAGATAATAAGAGCAGAGTTGAAAGCGTCCTCAAGACACGGAGAATTTTCCAGGCGTAGAAATGTACCAGTGTTGTCTGATTCAGAGTCGCCTGCCGCCCATGATAGGGGTGAAGTTGTGTCAGGACCCTCCTCGCCTTCCTCTTCGGCTTCCTCCTCGTCTTCTACGGAAGACGCTACCCGTTTTTGTTTTCCCTTGGACCAGATGGACAAATTTGTCAAATCCGTTAGGTCCACCATGGGGGTAGAAGAGGCGAAACCAGAACCCTCAGTACAGGATCTGATGTTTGGTGGTCTAGATCCAAAAAAACGGAGATCCTTTCCACTAAATAGTAGCATCCAAGGCCTTATAGACAGAGAGTGGAAGAAGCCTGAAAAAAGAGGCTCCTTACCCCAAGCGTTTAAACGGAGATATCCCTTTGAAGATCCCCTGACGGGTAAATGGGATAAGGCCCCGAAGCTGGATGCAGCAGTGGCGAAGGCTTCTAAAAAATCCTCCATCCCTTTCGATGATATGGGGTCTTTGAAAGATCCACTAGACAGGAAGGCAGATTCCTTCTTGAAAGGCACATGGGAGATGTCGGCAGGTGCCCTGAGGCCGGCAGTTGCAGCCACTTGCGCAGCCAGGTCATTGATGGTCTGGCTAGACCAGTTAGCTTCCCAGTTAACAGATGGAACCTCCAGGGGGACAATTCGAAAGACCTTGCCAATAATTCAGAATGCGGCGGCTTTTCTGGCTGATTCCTCAGCGGACTCAGTAAGAATGGCTGCCAGAGCGGCAGGGCTGTCTAATTCAGCACGAAGGGCATTATGGCTGAAATGTTGGCCGGGCGATATTCAAGCCAGATCTCGCCTCTGCTCCATTCCGTGTGACGGCGAATATCTTTTGGCCCGGTCCTAGACGAACTTTTAGAAAAGGCGGGGGACGACAAGAAAAAGTTTCCCAGTCTATCAACTCCTTCCTATAAAAGACCTTTCAGCAGAAGGAGGTTCAGCTACCGAAGGTCGTCCAGGGAACGAGCCAAATGGGATGAAAAGAGGCGAAGAGGTACAGGGTTTATGTTTAGAGGTCCACCTAGGGAAACAAAAAAACCCTCGCAATGACTAGCGATGCCGGTAGGAGGCAGATTAAAAGCCTTCTACCCGGCCTGGTCGGAAATCTCAAACAGTAGCTGGATCCTTAACATCATAGCTACAGGGCTGCGGTTAGAATTCTCCTCGGTACCTCGGGATAACTTTAAAATTACCCCACTCAGATCATCCCCATCGGAGCAGGCCGCTCTAGAGTTGGAGGTTCAGGAGCTTTGCGCTAAGAATGTCTTAGTGGAGGTGCCAGAAGCAGAGCGGGGTAAGGGGTTTTACTCCCCTCTGTTTTTGATCCATAAACTGGATGGGTCTTTTAGAACAATTATTAATTTGAAAGCCCTCAATAAATTCCTGATTATTCACCGATTTAAAATGGAAACGGTCAGCTCAGCAATAAAGCTTCTGTTTGAAAATTGCTTTATGGTGGTGTTAGATCTGAAAGACGCTTATTACCACATACCGATCCATATGGAGCATCAGCGTTTCCTCAGAGTAGCAATCCAGATGGGGGAAGTACTGCGACATTTTCAATTTAGCGCCCTTCCCTTTGGCTTGGCAGTGGCCCCACGAGTATTCACTAAGGTTATGTCGGAGGTCATGGCCCACTTACGTGAATCAAATATGCTTATAGTCCCCTACCTTGACGACTTTCTTATTATAGGAAAGACGGCAGAGCATTGCCTAGAGCAACTGAAAAGAGCGATTTCTACCTTAGAGCGGCTGGGATGGCTAATAAATACCAAAAAGTCTCGTTTGAATCCGATGAGGGTTCAGCAGTTTCTAGGGCTAATCCTGGATTCACAAAATCAGAACTGTAGTTTACCGTCAGACAAGTTAATTCGTTTACGGTACCAGGTCCTAAACGCTTCCGATAATCCCTCCATGTCGCTTAGGAAGGCTATGTCTCTTTTGGGCTCCCTCTCGTCCTGCATTCCCGCGGTTCGGTGGGCTCAATTTCACACAAGGACACTGCAAGCTGAGGTCTTGCTGTATCAAAATTTGCTAGGTGGTTACCTGGAAGGCCAGCTATCCTTGTCCCAGGCTGCTATAAGATCCCTGGATTGGTGGAAGAATGAGACAAACCTGTCTAAGGGGTTCCCTGGGAATATGAGATATCCCGAATAGTCACAACAGATGCTAGCCCCTCTGGGTGGGGGGCTCATATGGGGGACGTTATAGTTCAGGGCTTATGGGAGCAGAATCAAATTCATATGTCTTCTAATATGAAAGAATTAACAGCGGTAGAGCTAGCAATTAAAAAGCTCCTTGTCTATCTACAGGGTCACCACGTTCGAGTGCTCTCCGACAATCGGGTCACAGTCGCATACATCAACCACCAGGGTGGTACTCGTTCCGGTCCTCTCATGGAAGTGGCAAAGCGCCTACTTCAGATAGCAGAACGACACTTTCTTTCTCTAACGGCTCTACATATAAGGGGAGAAGAAAATACCAAGGCGGACTTCTTAAGCCGCAATCTCCTGAGCCAAGGAGAGTGGTCATTAAAGACTTCCATCTTCGACCTAATTGTGCGGAAATGGGGTCTACCGGAAGTAGATCTCTTTGCTACCAAAAGCAACAGAAAAGTGACACAGTTCTGCTCTCTGAATCCCAAAGAACGCCCTCTGGCAGTGGACGCTCTTCTATTACAGTGGGATTTCAATCTAGCCTACGCCTTCCCTCCCCTGTCCTTACTCCCCCTAGTATTGAGGAAAGTCAGGAAGGACAGGGCAAGGATAATATTAATCGCTCCTTTTTGGCCCAGGAGGGCATGGTTTTCATGTCTCAGAAACATGTCGATAGCCGACCCGTGGGTCCTGCCGGACATTCCCGATCTGCTCTCCCAGGGTCCAGTCTACCATCCTCGAGTAGCGGGCCTCCACCTGACGGCGTGGATTTTGAACGGTCGCTGCTGACAGATAAGGGGTTTTCTGCTAATGTAATTAATACTCTCCTTAAAAGCAGAAAAGAGGTTACAACTAGGATCTACGCTAGGATTTGGAGGAAATTTCTTCAGAGCTCGGCGGTTGTAGCAGGGAACACAACACCGATAACCCAGATTCTAGAATTCCTACAAAAGGGTCTGGACTTAGGTCTCTCCACAAGCACCCTTAAGGTACAAGTTTCAGCTTTGGGGGCACTCTTTAGTTGCAACATCGCAAATAATTACTGGGTCAGTAGATTCATTAAAGCTGCGGGTAGGTCGAGACCCATAGTGAAGGTGAGAATCATGCCATGGGACTTAAATCTTGTTCTCACTGCTTTAACAGACCCCCCTTTTGAACCTATATCAGCAGCATCAATAAAAACTCTTTCCCTTAAGACCGCTTTCCTGGTAGCATTAACCTCGGCTAGGAGGGTAAGTGACATCCAGGCACTATCTAGACTGTCTCCTTACACTCAGGTCCTGAATGACAGGATAATACTTAGACCGGACCCAGCATACCTACCTAAGGTGTCTTCCGCTTTCCACAGAACACAGGAAATTATTCTCCCTTCGTTCATCCCTAATCCATCTAATCAAAAAGAGATGAAACTTCATACTTTAGATGTTAGAAGATGTCTGCTGCAATATTTGGCAGTCACTGATCCCTGGAAAAGGGACAATGCATTGTTTGTCTCTTTTCAAGGAATTAACAAAGGCCGTAGATTAACAAAGAGCTCGTTGGCCAGATGGATTAGGGAAGCAATTTCTCTGGCATACACCTCGAGGGGCAAGCAGCCACCTGAGAGGCTAAGGGCGCATTCCACTCGAGCTGTGGCGACTTCATGGGCAGAAAGGGCAGAAGTCTCGATTGACCAGATATGTAAGGCAGCTACGTGGTCTTCTCCACACACGTTTTACACTCATTATAGATTAGATTTGGGTGCTTCCTCAGACCTTTCTTTCGGACTAAGGGTGCTGCAGGCAGTAGTCCCTCCCTAAATAGTTATTACTCTCTGTAATTCTCTCTGTAGTGCTGTCATGGACGTTCGAATAAAGTCTAAGTTACTTACCGTTAACGGTATTTTTCGAAGTCCATGACAGCACCCTTACATTCCCACCCAGGTTTTATGTGCACTTCTTCCGCTTATGTAGTCCACATGTAATAAACAATTGATTAATGTTACTGTGTGATGCATGAAATTTTTTTGCTGTATACCATTTAACCTTGATGTCCTCTTATGCTCTGTATTCCAACTGATGTGTGGGAGAGGTGCCGCCCTTTTATATCTGTAGGTTTCCTGTTCCTAAGGGGCGGATCCCCTCTCTCTGTAGTGCTGTCATGGACTTCGAAAAATACCGTTAACGGTAAGTAACTTAGACTTTCGCCTCTACATAGTGGATATATAGTACCTTCCCAGTAAGAATCAAATACAATTCCCAAAACTTTCTTTTAGATTTATAGGCTTAGAGTATTTGGTAGAGGGGTAGACATACCGTATATTTATTAGAACATATGATTACATTACAACAATTCTATGCTCTAATATCTCTGATGATAATTCGCTCTTGTTTGCATGTACTATTAACACCTCTCTGACATTAATTAAATTACATTTGTAGTTAAAACATTCACGTTTTTGCCTTCCATAGACTTATAGCAGACATTTCCATCACACTTCGCAGCTCCTTTCCTTGTCTCTGACATATGGAACTGCTCCTTTAAATGAACCTGTTCAGAAAGTCACTAACATGTCCCTAATCCTCCTTAATGAATTCATTCACACCCTACTGCCCAATTCCATGTTCAGAGGGGGTTTTACCTTTTAGTGGTAAATGTACCATTCTCTTTACAATGTTTGTTCAAC
>JARQOD010000006.1:330100697-330160246 GCA_033576555.1 Oophaga sylvatica | reverse complement strand
ATAAAGGGGAAAATTTGGACATTTTACTAAAAATGAGGCATGGGGTTATTATTATTATTGTTAAGGGGGACCTGAGCATTGTTATCAGATTAGTGTTTCCTTGATTGGAGGCATTATGGGTATAATATTTATTTTTGAGTCAAATTGAGCACGCTGAGTATTATTTTTTATTAAGAGGACTCTGAGTATTATTATTAATTAGGAGGCACTCTGAGCATTATTTTCCATTAAGTGGGGAATTCTGGGATTATTCTGTATTTTGGGATTATAAAACGCACTGGATTATAAGACGCACCCCAAATTTTGAGGAGAAAAAGAAAAAAAACTTTTTTAATAAATGGTGGTGCTTTTATAATCCATGCATCTTATTGCTTACCAGGGGCGGTGGCTGCGGTGAAGCGGGGTCCCAGGGTCACTGCTGGAGGAGGCAAGAGTGGAGCATTGCTGCAGGCCGCAGGCTGGGATGAGGGGGTGTTCTGATGTGTGCTGCTGGGGGTGTTTGGTGGTGTGGGGGCTCTGCTGACATTTTGTGAAACCCCAGAGCCCCCGCACTTATGTAGCTTATTATGGGGGTGGACCCAGGAAATGACTGCCGGGACATGCACAGATGGAGATCTCGGCACCAAGATCTCGGGAGATGAGATCTCAAATTCTCATGTAATTGCGGGGGCTTTGGACTTTCACAAAATGTCGGCAGAGCCCTGCAAAACGAACACCTGCAGCGGTGCAATCGAAACATTCCCTCATCCCAGCCTGCGGCAACGCTCCACTCTTGCCTCCTCAACAGCACCCCTGGGCCCCTGCTCCACTGCGGCGGTAAGGTATAAAAAACATTATAAGACGCACACCTTTTCCCCCCAAATTTGGGGGAAAAAAATGCGTCTTATAATCCGAAAAATACGGTATACACTATGAAGCAAACTTGAACATGGAATACACAGATCTCTAATATTCACATCTCCTTTGTACTGGCTGCTATACAGTTAATCACATTTCTGTACAATAATGTATTGCAAGAATAGAGATATTAATCCTAGCAGATATGCTTTACCAGGATAGCAAACTCAAGTTGGAGCAGTTACGGGAGTGCAAATAAACACGTGTCCCAGGAAGTACAGAAGAAAATGGAGGTTCTTCTTCCCAGCATACCTTGGTTTAGTTCCCCAAAGCAACACTATTTGCTGCTAAACACACAGGTTATAAATTCAGTCACCACTAGATGGTGCTATAACACAACAAACCAGCAAATAAACATGAACACACTGCCCTTCATCCAGATGGGCACAACAATCTTTATCAAACTACATTGATTTATTTTACAAGACTTACCTTCATATTTATGAGACTCCTCTCAATATCTGAATTGGAAACCATTAAATGGAACGACACATATCTTCTCCTAACTCTAGATGTTCCCTCTTGATACACCAACATTTCCCCATGAATTCTGTTTAAGATCAGTTTATGATACAATTACAAATAATCCTGTTATTAGCTACCAATAGATGTTCTACTAGAGAACATTCAGTTTGTCTTAGAACATACCTTCATTTCCAGTCTAAACTGCATTAGCAAATTAAAGGTACCACAATGGGATGAGGTTTGCCCTCAGTTATACTAATATCATCATGGGGTCTTTTCAAGCCACCCATGGTTTTAGTATCTTGCTATACATCACCATACGCGCCTTTTTCAGACAATTTATTCATCATCTGGGATGGGCAGAAGATGAAGCACAGAAGTGTATGGAGACTATTCAACAAATTGGGTAACACATTTACCTTAAATATGTCACATATAAAGTTGAGCGATACTGCTCGATATCTAAAAATATCGTATCTAAATGGTATAGCCGATATCACTAAATATCGTCGATATCCGATTCTGATACCGGAAGTCCCATGTAAGTCTATGGGAACAAAATATCGCAACAAAAAAAACCCTTTCTTTCGTTGTAAACACAAAATATACACACATAGAATACATATATATATATATATATATATATACATGTCATTGTGACATATATATATACATATAGTTATAGTTTATACACTTCTACATAGTAAAATAGACTCTGATTCAATTGCTGGGTAAAGCCGTGACATACCCCATAGAAGTCGACGGGCTCGGTGCCGAGTACCCCCAAAACCTCTGGCTCTGTGCGACTCAACTTGGGCGTCACGAACAGGATTCTGTAGCTCGCTATAAGCGAGTCCTGTGTGCCTGAATTGAACTGGTTTTGTGCTTGAGAATTGCTAAAATCATCAGAGAATGTATTTGCCATTTTTTAGCCATATCTGCGTCACGACGAGGCACTGGTGAAGAAGAAGGGCGTGCTCTTCGTGGGTGTACACTCACTCAGTGGCGCGAAAACGATGGCTGACCACTGTAAATGGTACTGCAATGTAAGATCGTGCCCCACAGCTCTTCAGTTCCGCCTCCTCATCCTCCTCAGTGTGCGGAAACTAACACGAAGGTCCCGCCTCCCTACAAAAGAGGGGCCCTCTCCAGATGCTAATGACACATGTGACTTGGCAGAGATGGCTAATGGACACGAGCAGAAGTGTGAAGGGATGGAGCAGTCAGAGCTCTCCCCCCACGGAAGCGACCCGATTGCCAGGAACCACCGTTGGGCACCCGGCCTGGAAACCCTCCTACGCTGCAAGAAGCGGAGGATACCCTAAGAGGCCTGGCCCGGAACCGGGAGGAGGTCGCCAGGATGGAAGCCAGCTGGCGTGCCCTAAAACTAAACTTGGAGCGGCGCCAATCCCTCTTACCTGAAGTGTCTGTACCGGAAGGTGAGGCACCCGTTCTAGTAGAGGAGTCCGTGCGGGCATCCCAGCCCTTGCAATGTGATCCGGTTGACGTTGTCGCAGTGGAGGCACCCGTTCCTGCAAAAAACTGCACTGGCAGCACCCCAGATCCCGCTGTCTGCCCCCGTCGCTGAGACAGAAGAAGCGACACCCGTCCTCATGGAGGAGGCCGCGCAGGCACCAGAGCACTACCTGCCTGTACCGGAGCCCCGACTGTCATCTGTTCCAGAGCCGGCTGCTTCCTCCGCAGGTGAGCGCCGCCAGGACTGGGGGGCGCCAGGAGAGCTGCCGCAAACCAGACACTGTAAGCTGCAGTTTGATGGTGGAGACATGGAGCTGCTGGTGGAGGAGAATTTCAACCGGCGTCAGGAGGAAGAGTGGAGACGTTGGGAGCGGGAAGCAGAGCGACAAAGGGAGCAGCGAGAAACCCAAAAGCTTCGGCAACGTAACCTGGAGAAGGACCGGGCAGATAAGGACCGGATGAGAAAAGATAAAGGAACCCTGTGGGAGCCGCGGCGTAAGGGTGCAGTACGGAGCTTTAAATTGAAAGGTGGTTGGGGCTTCATCCAGGAGCCTGGACTTTATTTAGAAGTTTTTGTGAACCGGCGGGACGTGGAGGCTCACCTCCCAGGACACCCGGGGAGGGACCTGTTGCCAGGAGACTTGGTGACTTACACCCGACACTGGGGTTACAATGGATGGTACGCCCTAAATGTTACCAGGTGCGACCCCTACTCCCCAGAGTGTCAGGAACCTGTGAGACCCTCGGAGCCTTCAGCCTCCCACATCCAGGCCTCTGCAAAAGTGCCCACCCCACGCCGTAAATCTCCCCAGCCTCCCTCAGTGGTCTCCTCAGCAGCCCCAGCTATGGACATGATAAGTATAGCTGGCCCGTACCCGGCGCCTGTTAGGCCCCCTGGGGTTCGTTCAGTCCGGAACATAGGGTTCCAGACCCGGAGGAGATGAAAGAGGTGGCCACACAGAACCAGATAGCGGGTCACGACTTGACTGTACAGGCCACACGACGTCATCAGGTCCTGGTGGTCCTTGGTGTCTCGGATGTTTGGCAAGCATCAGAAGAGTACCAGGTGGTACCTGGAACACCCCTGCCAAAGAATTATAAATAACCCGGACAGGGTCCCTGTATGTAAATAGTTAAATTGTTGATGTACCAGGACGGGTGAATGTTCATAAAAAAGTTTTTTAATTTAATAAAAAAAAAAAAAACACAGTTTTCATTACTTTTATTACAGTCTCATCCTGCGACGCCATCGATCTCCTGTAAAAAAATGAAAAAAAAAAAAAGTATACCACCTGACCGACGCAGTCCATAGTAACGAGTGTCCCACGACGATCCAGCTCTGCTACATCAGAATGACAGGCAGAGCCTGTCATCCCGGCGCAGCACAGCTGATTACCTGCTTCCCCGGCGGTGACGTCATCGGACTGGTTTACGGCCGGGATTACCCTGCAGTCACTGCAGTTATCGCGAAAAACTGCATGTGACCGCCAGGGAGAAGATAATGGCGGCCATCAAGCAGTCCAGGACGTGACCGCCGGAGATCTTCTGCCAGGTAAGTGCCGCTGACTCCTGACAGACCCGACCGACGGACACTCACAGTGACAGTGACAAATCCGATTCCGGTATTCGATATGACGAAAATATCGGTATTCGGAATCGAAAGCCCGATACAGCTAATATCGGCCGATACCCGATATTTGCAGTATCGTATCGCTCAACACTAGTCACATATCCAGATTAAGTTATTGAATCTTTTAACTAAGGTTGGCGAAAGTCTAAAAAGTTTGCATACTTGTCACATAGAATGTGTTGATGTCAACAGCTTTTCAGATTTTTCAAGTTCCCACTATTAGAGGTGGCTATAATAAATGTGCCATATAGCCAGTATAAAAAAAATTAGAAGAATTTGTAGTCATGACTATGCAAATTGCCTCTTCAAACAAAGAGGACTTGTACTCTATAGCGCCACCTATTGGAAGTAGCGATCCTACAAGTCACAATCAACCCTTTAACGAGTCTTGTAATATGACTTAGGATAAAAGAATTTAGGACACAATCTGAAGTCCCCTAAGGTCGGTTTAGTTAAAGATGTTATGCTAATGCATTTTGGAAAAAATATACATCTGAAAATACCTTATTACAGACTCAGGAACAATGCCTAAAACTTACTAACACCAATAAGCGCAGAAATGTAAATTCGTCCAATGTGTTGATTTTATTACTACTATACTATAGGGAGAAGAGACAAATAAGGAATGTTACATTCTAGCACTGGTTCAATCTGTGAAAAGACCCAATTTTAGTACTATAGAATATAAACTAATAGAGACTGTATTTTCTTATCTTTCTAAATCATGATCTAATATTATTATTATCATTTTATTTAACCCCTTAAGGACTAAGTGTATTTCCGTTTTTGCTATTCCATTTTTTGCTCCCCTTCTTCCCATGGCCATAACCTTTTTTCGGTCAATATAACCATGTCAGGGCTTGTTTTTTGCGGGACAAGTTTTACTTTTGAATAGCACCATTGACTTTACTATATCGTGTACTGGAAAATGGGAAAAAAATCTAAGTGTGATGAAGTTGCAAAAAAAGTGCAATCCCACAATTGTTTTTGGATTTTTTTTTACCATGTTCACTAAATGCTAAAACTGACCTGCTGTTATGATTCTCCAGGTCATTACAAGTTCACAAACATCAAACAGGTTTAGGGTTTTTTTTTTAAAAAAATCCAAAGTTTGTTAAAAAAAAAAGTCGCAATTTTCCAAAACCCGTAGCGTCACCATTTTTTGTGATTTGGGGTTGGGTAAGGACTAATTTTTTTGTGCACCAAGATGCCATTTTTAATTATATCATTTTGGTGTGGATACGATCTTTTGATCGCATGTTATTGCATTTTAATGCAATGTTGTGGTGACCAAAAAAACATAATTCTGGCGTTTTGATTTTTTTTACTTTTTACTAGCTTCAGTAGTCCACATGGGAGACTAGAAGCTGCGATCAACTTGTGATCGCTTGTGCTACATGCTGCAGCCCTGCTCTATGTAGCAGATATGCTCACTTGCTATGAGCGCCGACGGCTAGGCGGGGCTCATAGCTATCCAGCTATGACAACCACAGGGGGTCTCCTGCAGACCCCAGGTTGTCATGTTAACCCATCGGTGACCCGCAGTCATGTGGCACGGATGCCAATGGGCGGGGTTAATGACGCGCTGTCAGAGTTTAACAGCGGCATTTAACATGTTAACAGCCACGATTAGAGCTGATTAGATCAGCTGTCATGTGTCGGAAAAGGTGCGAGCTCATTGCCGAAGCCCCACCAAACAGGGGGAGGCGTCCAATGTTGGATATATCTGTCATTGGACATTAAGGGGTGAAGCACAGGAAAGATTTGTAGTAAATATGAGTGAATGAGGCAAAATACGAATTCATCTGTTCTTAATAAACATAATATAAACATAATAATCCTTATATTCACCTCATCGCTCACCTATCCGTCCCTTCTGCTACTTTCTGTCACCTGTCCCATCCGTTCTGCATTTTCTCATCCAGTGCTACTACTGTTATGATTTGGTAGCTGAGGAGAGCAAGCAAAAAAGGAAATACACCAGAGAGGTTGGAATCTATGGGATTGCAGTACCCTGACTAACCACCACAACTAAAGGCAGCCGTGGAGCGTACCTACGTTGGTCCTAGACGCCTCGTCACAGCCTGAGAAGCTAACTGCACCTAAAGACAGAAAGAGGAAAACTATCTGCCCCGGAGCAGATCCCCAAAGAACATAGAAAGCCCCCAAACATGTAATGGCGGTTAGACAAGAAGAAATACAGACACAGATAGAAAATAGTATGAGCAAACGCTGGGGCCCAAACTTCCTAAATAGAAAAGGATAGGAAGGTCACTTACTGCAACCCCAAAAAACCCTGAAAAGTACCAACTCTACTAATTACAAAAACACCTGAGATCACACGACCTCTACCACCTAAATTAGTTCTCTGGTGTAACAAAAACTAAACAGCAGCCACTGAAAAAACTGGAAAAGGCAAATGAACAAACAACAGTGGCTGAACTAAACTGAGAGGAGCACAAGCCCCCGGAGGGGACCCGGCAGACCCCCACAGAAGTGCAGGACAAAATGCAAAAAGCAAGCACAAAAAACAAAAAGAAGAAAATGTCTTATCTGTTAGCAGAAGATGCAGGCACGAAACAGCAGGCTACAAAGTGAACAGGAATCAAAGATGAGACCAGAACAATTGATCACCGGCAACCCTGATGGGAGGGAACCTCCCTTACATAAGACCAGTCAGTAACACCTGATCGCCAATCTTCCCAATCTTCATTGGATAGTTCAGTACTGTTTGTAACCACCAGAGGGAGCTTCTGCTCAGAATTCATTTCTAGCACATTCACAACAGTACCCCCCCCTTGAGGAGGGGTCACCGAACCCTCATTTGAGCAACCAGGTCGGTCAGGATGAGCTCTGTGATACGCACGGATGAGTCTCCTAGCATGGATGTCCGAAGCAAACACCCAAGAATTGTCCTCCTGACCATAACCTCTCCACTTAACCAAATACTGGAGTTTCCGTCTAGAAAAACGAGAATTCAATATTTTCTCAACCACATACTCCAGATTGCCCTCAACCAAAACAGGGTCAGGAGGCACAGCCATAGGAACCACTGGCTCGACAAACCTCTTCAATAAGGACTTGTGGAACACGTTATGGATCTTAAATGTCCCTGGAAGAAGTAAACGAAAGGAAACAGGATTAAGAATCTCCATGATCTTATAAGGTCCAATGAACCTATGCTTAAACTTAGGAGATGCAACTCTCATAGGGATATTTCTTGAGGACAACCAGACCAAGTCCCCCACTTCAAACCGAGGACCATCAGTCCTATGCCGGTTGGCAAACCGCTGGGCCCTCTCCTGAGAGAGGGACAACCTCTCCACTACCTGGTCCCAAATCTGCTGCATACGCTCCACAACAGAGTCAACACCTGGACAGACAGAAGCCTCCGTCTGTCCTGAAGAAAATCGAGGGTGAAACCCAAAATTGCAGAAAAATGGGGACATCAAAGTGGCAGAGCTAGCCCTATTACTAAGAGCAAACTCAGCCAAAGGCAAAAAAGAGACCCAGTCATCCTGATCAGCAGACACAAAGCATCTCAGATAAGTCTCCAATGTCTGGTTTGTTCTCTCAGTTTGTCCATTGGTCTGAGGATGAAAAGCCGAGGAGAAAGACAATTGAACACCAAGTTTAGAACAAAAAGTCCTCCAAAATCTGGAAACAAACTGGACTCCTCTGTCAGACACAATGTTCTCAGGAATGCCGTGTAACCGAACCACGTGCTGAAGGAACAAAGGCACCAATTCAGAGGAGGAAGGCAACTTAGGTAATGGCACAAGATGTATCATTTTGGAAAACCTATCACAAATCACCCAGATAACGGTCATTCTCTGAGAAACAGGGAGGTCGGAAATGAAATCCATAGAGATATGGGTCCATGGTCTCTTGGGCACAGGCAATGGCATCAACAAACCACTAGAGCGAGAGCAAGGCTTGGAGCGAGAGCAAGTCCCGCAGGACTGCACAAATTCCCTGACGTCACGAGACAAAGTAGGCCACCAAAAGGACCGACTAACCAAGTCTCTGGTACCAAAAATTCCGGGATGACCAGCCAACGCGGAACAATGAATCTCAGACATCACACTCTTTTTCCATCGGTCTGGGACAAACAATTTCCCAATAGGGCAGCGCTCGGGTTTATCCTCCTGACACCCTTCCAGAGCCAGTCTCAAATTGGGCGAGATGGCGGAAAGAACTACACCCTCTTTCAAAATAACAGCAGGATCAGATAACTCAGGAGAGTCCGCAAGGAAACTCCTCGAGAGGGCATCCGCCTTAACATTCTTAGTGCCAGGAAGAAAGGAAACCACAAAATTAAAACGTGTGAAAAACAAGGCCCACCTGGCCTGTCTAGGATTAAGTCGCTTGGCTGATTCCAGATAAACCAGATTCTTATGGTCCGTGAGGACCACCACCTGATGTTTGGCTCCCTCCAGCCAATGTCTCCACTCTTCAAAAGCCCACTTCATGGCCAATAACTCCCGATTACCCACGTCATAATTACATTCAGTTGGAGAAAATTTTCGAGAGAAAAAGGCACAAGGGTTACTTTTAGAGTTCTCTGGATCTCTTTGGGACAAAACGGCACCTGCCCCAATCTCAGAGGCATCAACCTCCACCTGAAACGGCAGAGAAACATCAGGCTGCCGTAGAACAGGAGCAGAAGTGAATCTCTGCTTAAGTTCCTGAAATGCAGAGACTGCCTCAGGAGGCCAATTCACCACATCAGAACCCTTTTTGGTCAAATCAGTCAATGGTTTAACAATAACAGAGAAATTACCAATAAATTTACGATAAAAATTGGCAAAACCCAAGAATCTTTGAAGAGCCTTTAATGAAGTAGGTTGGACCCAATCACAGATGGCCTGAACCTTGACCGGGTCCATTTCAATAACAGATGGGGACAAAATGAATCCCAGAAATGAGATCCTCTGTACACCAAAAAGACACTTTGATCCCTTCACATACAGAGCATTCTCTCTCAAAATCTGGAACACAGTCCGAACATGTTTCACATGAGAGTCCCAGTCATTGGAAAAAATCAAGATATCATCCAAATAAACAATCAGAAATTTATCCACAAAATCCCTGAAAATGTCATTCATGAAGGACTGGAAGACAGAAGGAGCATTAGTGAGCCCAAAGGGCATCACTAGGTACTCAAAATGCCCCTCTGGGGTATTAAATGCAGTCTTCCATTCATCCCCTTGCTTAATGCGAATAAGGTTATATGCCCCCTGAGGTCAAGCTTGGTAAACCAAGTAGCACTTTTCACCCTGGAAAACAGGTCAGAAATCAAGGGTAACGGATATTGATATTTCACAGTGATATTGTTCAAGAGACGATAATCAATACACGGCCTTAATGAACCATCCTTTTTGGCCACAAAGAAAAAGCCGGCACCCAAGGGTGAAGAGGATGGTCTGATATGACCCTTCTCCAATGACTCCTTGATATAAGACCGCATAGCGTCATGTTCAGGTACAGACAAGTTAAAAAGGCGACCTTTAGGGAATTTACTACCAGGCACTAATTCAATAGCGCAGTCATAGCTCCTATGGGGGGGCAAGGATGCAGATTTACTTTCGCTAAACACATTAGAAAAATCAGTCAAAATGTCAGGAACATCCTGAGCCTGGGGGGAGGCAGAAAAAAACAGGAGTGTTGGTATTAACACATTGGCAGCCCCAACTGGTTACAGACACAGATTTCCAATCCAAAACAGGATTATGAGACTGTAACCAAGGGAAACCCAGTATGATAATGTCATGCAGATTATACAGCACCAAAAATTTGCAACTCTCCTGATGATCAGGTTCAACCCTCATTATCACCTGAGTAGAGAACTGAGGTTTATTCTCAGCCAAAGGGGTAGAATCGATCCCCAGTAGGGGAATAGACTTCCGTAGGGGTATCAAGGGAAACCCACAACGTTTAGCAAAATCAAAATCCATCAGGTTAATAGCTGCTCCGAAATCAACGAAAGCCTGAGCAGAAAATGTGGACAGGGAGCAAATCAGGGTAACAGTCAACAAAAATTTAGTCTGAACACTACCCAAGACAACTGAGCGTGCAAAACGTCTTCCCCGCTTAGGGCAGACTGAAATAGCATGAGAGGCGTCACCACAGTAGAAACATAACCCATTGCTTTTACGAAACTCATGACGCTGTGCCCCAGAAGCCACTCTATCACACTGCATGGGTTCAGAAGCTGGTTCACAAGGCAACACTATTCCACGCATACCTCTACGCTCACGCAAACGTCTGTCAATTTGAATCGCTAATGACATAGAATCATTGAGACCAGAGGGGACAGGGAATCCCACCATAACATCCTTTACATTCTCTGACAGACCCTTCCGAAAAAGGGCTGCCAAAGCATCGTCATTCCATTTGGTCAGGACTGCCCACCTTCGGAATCTCTGACAGTATAACTCAGCGTCCTCAAGCCCCTGATTTAATGCCAACAAGGCTTTTTCAGCTTGATCAGTGACATTAGGCTCATCGTACAATAACCCCAGAGCCTGAAAAAATGCATCAACATTACTCAAAACAGGATCCCCAGGTGTCAGGGAAAAAGCCCAATCCTGAGGATCGCCGCGCAGGAGAGAGATGACAATTTGAACCTGCTGTGCTGCGTTCCCTGAGGACTTAGATTTCAAGGCAAAAAACAACTTACAGTTATTTTTGAAATTCAGAAATTTAGCTCGATCCCCCAAAAATAAATCTGGCATGGGGATCCTAGGTTCCACAACCGGCAACCTAGCAAGATAGGTAGCAATACTCCGAACTTCAGTGGCAAGCTGATCCACACGGCCAGACAACTGTGCAAACTCCATTTAGAGAAAAAAAAAAATCCTCCTCAGCACCCAGAGATACAGAGGGAAAAAAAAAATCTCTGACAACTCTGACAATCTTTCTTTAAAAGAGTACCATACAAATATCAGTTTTTGGGCCGGTGATACTGTTATGATTTGGTAGCTGAGGAAAGCAAGCAAAAAAGGAAATACACCAGAGAGGTTGGAATCTATGGGATTGCAGTACCCTGACTAACCACCACAACTAAAGGCAGCCGTGGAGCGTACCTACGTTGGTCCTAGACGCCTCGTCACAGCCTGAGAAGCTAACTACACCTAAAGACAGAAAGAGGAAAACTATCTGCCCCGGAGCAGATCCCCAAAGAACATAGAAAGCCCCCAAACATGTAATGGCGGTTAGACAAGAAGAAATACAGACACAGATAGAAAATAGTATGAGCAAACGCTGGAGCCCAAACTTCCTAAATAGAAAAGGATAGGAAGGACACTTACTGCAACCCCAAAAAACCCTGAAAAGTACCAACTCTACTAATTACAAAAACACCTGAGATCACACGACCTCTACCACCTAAATTAGTTCTCTGGTGTAACAAAAACTAAACAGCAGCCACTGAAAAATCTGGAAAAGGCAAATGAACAAACAACAGTGGCTGAACTAAACTGAGAGGAGCACAAGCCCCCGGAGGGGACCCGGCAGACCCCCACAGAAGTGCAGGACAAAATGCAAAAAGCAAGCACAAAAAACAAAAAGAAGAAAATGTCTTATCTGTTAGCAGAAGATGCAGGCACGAAACAGCAGGCTACAAAGTGAACAGGAATCAAAGATGAGACCAGAACAATTGATCACCGGCAACCCTGATGGGAGGGAACCTCCCTTATATAAGACCAATCAGTAACACCTGATCGCCAATCTTCCCAATCTTCATTGGATAGTTCAGTACTGTTTGTAACCACCAGAGGGAGCTTCTGCTCAGAATTCATTTCTAGCACATTCACAACATACTACCACTGGAATCACGTGTGCAATGACCTTCCACCCACAGAAAGATCTCAGGGATTCATGAGCTGCAAGGGCTCAGAAGATGCAGTGAGGACTGAACGGGTGGCGATGTGTAGCAGAGGAGTCAATGAGGTGATGTATAAAGTGGGTATAAGGATTTTTTATTAATCTTTTGATGGCCTTTTATAGTTGAGAAAAATGGTGGCCAGTGGCTGTCACCTTGCTGAATCTGTGTAGAAGCAAATGACTAAAAATCAGCATTTTGGCAAATGCCGATTTTTTTGTAAAATTCTATTCCTGTTTATTTGCTCATTTCTAGTTTGTAGTTGCATTACATCGTAGTTCCTATTATAGGACCTGTGCATAGTCTGAGTTAGTCATGACAGCCATAACACTATCAATTAATTTAGCGCATAGTGTTTGGCATGCTTCTGAAGCCTCTCCTTTCATTAACTGCTCTAGTCATCAATACGATGTTTTCATGCCCTCCAACCAAGCACCTATTTCTGCTTATCATACTCCATACAGCCTGATGAGTGTGCCATCAATGCAGACTGATTTGTCTTTTTTGTCTTTTCTTGTCATTACTTGTCATTGAAACACTCAAAGTATTTTATTTATACAGTGGATTACAAAAGCATTCACTTCCCTTGGCATTTTTCGTGTTTTGCTACCTCACAACTTGGAATTTTACTGTAATGTTTTTTTTTGAGGTTTGCATCAGTTCATGTAAAGAACAAGCCTACAACTGTGAACATTTTCTTTTCTTTTCCTTGTGCTGCAAACAACAAATAGGACTAAATAACTGAAAACTTCAGTGTGTATAACTAATCAGCCCCCTAAAGTCAGTATTCTGTAGAGCTTCCTTTTGCGGCAATTACAGCTGCAAGTCAGTTTAGATAAGTCTGTATGAGCTTTCCACATCTTGCCACTGGGATTTTTCCCATTCCTCAAGGCAAAACTGTTCCAGCTCCTTCCAGTTAGATTGTTTCCTCTGGTGAACAACAATCTGCAAGTTTGACCACAGATTCTCAATTGGATTAAGATCTGGGCTTTGACTGGGTCACTCCAAAACATTTACACATCTCCCTTTACACCACTCGAGTGTTGCTTTAGCCGAATGCTTTGGGTCATTGTCTTGTTGAAAGGTGAATCTCTGTCCCAGCCTCAAATCACTGACAGACTGAAATAGGTTTTACTCAGCAATATCCTTGTATTTCATAGAGTCCATCTTCCCCTCAAATCAGACTATTTTCCCTGTCCCTGATGCTGAAAATATCCCCAAAGCATGATGCTGCCACCACCATGCTCCACTGTAGGGATGGTGTTTCTTAGGGGGAAAAGCTGTGTTGGTTTGACACCAGACATAGTGTTTACCTTCATAGCCAAAAATTTCAATTTTACGTTCATCTGACCACAGCACCTTCCTCTATACATCTGGGGAGTCTCCCATATGTCTATTGGCAAACTCAAAATGAGCCTTACAATTTTTGTGTGTAAGTAAAGGCTTTTATCTGCACATTCTTCCATAAAGGCCACTTATATGAAGTGTACGGCTTATTGTGATCATATGGACAGATGCTACAGTCTCTGCTTGAGGACTCTGCAGCACCTTCAGGGTTACCTTTAGTCTCTGTGCCACCTCTCTGAGTAATGTCCTTCTTGCCCGGGCTGAAAGTTTTGGTGTGCAGCCCTCTGTTAGCAGGTTTGTTGTGGTAACATGTTCTTTCCATTTGATGATAATGGATTTGATGGTGCTCCGGGGGATCAACAGAGATTGGGATATTTTTTTTTTTTATAACCCAGCCATAACTTGTACTTCTCAATAACTATGTCCCTGACATGCTAGGAGATCTCCTTGGTCTTCATGGTGTTGTTTGGTTAGTGGTGCCTCTTGCTTAATGGTGTTGCAGCCTCTGTGGTCTTTCAGGAAAGATGTGTGTATACTGACAGACCAGGTGACACTTAGACTGTACACAGGTGGACGTCCTTTCACTAAGCATGGGACTTATGAAGGTAATTGTTTGCCCCAGAAATTTTTAGGGGCTTCATAGTGTGTGGCCCAGCTGCGCTTGGTACACATGTCTCCAGGAGGATGCACAGGAAGGTAATTGTAAAAACCTGATATTCATTCACGCACACTTCCCAACACTACCACTAGAGGGAATCTTAGAATATATAAGGTTAGTGTGACGTAGGGGTTAGTGAGTTAGTTCAAGTTCTGGTCTTGGAGGGAGAGGAGAGAAGACTGATTCCTGACAGAGCTTAGGTAGCTCATCTTGAACTGAAGTGGAGGCTAGTACGAGTAGAAAGGAAATTACTCTAGCCTAGTCAGAGCTACAACTGAATCTGTTATCTCAGAACAAGCTGCCTGTGTTCTCTAGAACGTGGAAAGTGACTCTCGGAGCTACAGCGTGTATACAGTCTGACGGAACGTCCTGTGAGCTGCTCTGGACAGAGTTTTGAAGGGAAAGAAGGAAGGGAATTACGACAGTGTTTCAACGACGAGCTAACTGAGAGCAGGTCAGTGAGCTGGGAAGAAAAGCTGACTACTACACCTACTGCTACCCGTGCTTATGTTAAGGGTGAGAGCAGGGCGACAGGCGAGTGGAGAAAGAAGGAAGAGTGTTTTCGGTGACAGATCACCTTCACTCGACTTAACCGGACACCGGGTCAGAAGCATTGCTAGTACTTCACGGCTAGTGATAGAAACACCGGAATCCTTGCTGGACTTCAAGTCGCAGAAGGTAGCCCTAAGTGCCGATACGTAACTTGAGTCAGGGAGAACAGGAACTTTGAGCAGGACGCTGCAATAGAAGGACTTTGTTCTTGCCAACATCTGGTCACCAGAGACAGAAAAGGCTCTACCACAATGTCGACCGGGCGTAGCTGTTGCATTACGAGTTAAACTTGACTTTATGCAAGTTAGGACTCACCTACATTTCAAAGGGAAAGGAGGCCTCAAACCTGCTCAGCGATTACCTGCATGTGCATTCTCCACCCTGACCAGCTTCCCGGGATATACCTGCCAACAACATCAGTAAAGGTATGAAAAGAGACTGACTTTTGTGTGACTGCGTTATTGCCTGCACCCTGCATCACCATAGACTTTGAGGGACCAGTCCCACCTGTGGGGGACTTAACATCTTGCTGCCTAATAACATCCCCTCAGAAGATTAACCCTGCAGCGCTGGTCTATATGATCAGAAACCACAGGTGGCGTCACAAACTATTACTAAAATCCCCTGTAAATATCCCCCATTGTATGAGCGCCCAGGGCCACGGACCGAGCTCTGCTGCCAGTGACATCCCCCATAGACTTCTGTGGGCTCGGTGCCGAGTATCCCATAACCCTGGTACCATGTTGTGCGACTCATCTTTGGCATCACGAACAGGATACGAAGCTTACTGGATGTGAGTCCTGTGTGCCGAAATTGGACTGTTTTTGTGAAAAAGACTGTGTGCAGTTCTTGTAATTTTTGGCGCCATTTTCCGCCATTTTGCAGCCATATTCGCGCCCTGAGGCGCTGGTGAAGAAGAAGGGCGTGCCTTCGTGGGCGTACCCCCCCCTGTGGCGCAAAAGTGATGGGCGCCCTGTCAAAATGCTATTACAATACAAGGGCCTGCCCCACTGCAAGGGAGATCCGCCTCCTCTTCATCCTCTATGCCAAGAAGAGGAAGCGAAAGTCCCGCCTCCACGGAAAGGACCAGATTGTTCCAGATGGAAAGCACAGTCTGGCCTGGAGAGAGATGGCAGAAGGACAGGAGACGCTGTGTGGAGGAGCGGTGGCGCGCAGGCCCCGCTCCCCAGAAGAGCTACTGCCTGTGCCTGAGCCGTCCCCAGGTCAGGATACCGACCAAACCATGAAAGAAGTGGTGGAGGTGGATGCGGTGTTAAGGGACATGGCCCGACACCGTGAAGAGATGAACGAGACGGAGAGAAGCTGGCGTGCCCGGAAACAGCGGCTGCTGTGGGACGCAATGCTCTCTCCCCCAGGAACGAAGCCATTACCTGTGCTCCCTGTGCCACTACAGCCAGGGCTGATGAGAAACCGGAGGCCGCCTCCAAAAGTGCTGATCCCGACTCCACCGATGAAGCGGCAGGAGAGAAGGAGGCTGAGGAGGCCCTGCCCGTTCCGGAGTACCAGCCAGGCCTGGAGGCCGCAGCGGAATGCCGATCCCCGGTAGGGACGCCGGAGGAGACCCAGTCGTCCGTGTTGGAGGTCGACTGGGAGGAAATGGAGTACCTGGACGACGTGGAATACGCCGCCCAGGTGGAGAACGAAATGCGATGCCGTGAGCAGGAGCAGCGATGACAGCAGGAGGAGAGAGAGGTGCAGCAGTTCCGTCAGCGGTACCATGAGGAGTTCCTCGCCGACAAGGAGAATGTCCGGAGGGATAAAGGTACGCTCCGGGAACCGCGGCGCCAGGGGTGCGTTAGTGATTTTAAACTCCGCAAAGGCTGGGGCTTCATCCATGACCCAGGCCTGTATCAAGGGGTATTTGTCAGCCGCAGAGATGTGGAGTCTCATCTGCCCATTGGACACCCGGGAAGGGATCTCATGAACGGGGACATCGTCAGCTATACGCGTCACTGGGGTCTAAAAGGATGGTATGCCTTGAATGTTTCCCGTGTCAGCGACCCCGTCCCCGACGCCGGTGATGTGAATCGTGCTGCAATGTCCCGGGTCCCAGCCACAACAGCGCCCGGCCGTGCACCAGCATCGCAACCTGCGTCCTCCTCTGCTTTAAGATCCTATCCAGCACCGCAACCCGTGACCGCCTCTGCATCGCAATCTGCATTGTATACTGCGGCTCCTTTTACAACGCAACCGGAGTCTTACTCAACAACGCAGCAAGAAAGTGCGCTTCAACATGAGCCTGTTGTGAATGGGTTTGAGATGAGTTCTGAGCAGAGGCTCCCTCTGGTGGTTACAAGCGGTACTAGTGTGGATTGTGAGGACTGGGAATCAGGTGTTACTGATTGGTCTTATATAAGGGAGTCATTTTCCCATCAGGGTTGCCGGTGATCAATTGTTCTGGTCTGAATCCTTCTTTCCAGTTTCCCTTGTAGCCTGCTGTGTCGTGTCTGCATCTCCTGCTATCAGATAAGACAATTTCTTATTTTGTGTTTTTGCTATATTTTTGCATTTTGTCCTGTACTTCTGTGGGGGCCTTCAGGGTCCCCTCCGGGGGCTTTTGCCCTCTCAGTTTGGTTCAGCCACTGTGTTTTGTACTTTTGCTTTTTCCAGTTTTTTTTCAGTGGCTGCTGTTTTGATTTTTTTACACCAGAGAACTAATTTAGGTGGTAGAGGTCGTGTGATCTCAGGTGATTTTGAAATTAGTAGAGTTGGTGTTTTTTCAGGGTTTTCTGAGATTGCAGTAAGTACCCTTCCTGTCCTTTACTATTTAGATAGTTTGGGCCCCAGCGTTTGCTCATACTATTTTCTTTCTGTGTCAGTATTTCCTCTTGTCTAACCGCCATTACATGTTTGGGGGCTTTCTATTATCTTTGGGGTTCTGCTCCAGGGCAGATAGCTTTCCTATTTCTATCTTTAGGTGTAGTTAGTTTCTCAGGCTGTGACGAGGCGTCTAGGACCAACGTAGGAACGCTCCACGGCTGCCTCTAGTTGCGGTGGTTAGTCAGGGTACTGCAATCTCATAGATTCCAACTGCTCTGGTGTATTTCCTTTTTTACCTGCACTCCTCAGCTACCGTAACATAACATGAGCCGAATCTATATTCTGGAGAGGCACCCGTTGGGCCCCTAGTGGATCGGACAAGGACTGTAGCCACGCAAACGCAGATCGCAGGCCATGACCTTCTGGTAATGAGCTCCAGAGGACATCGCACACTTCCAGCCCCAGGGATGGAAAAAGCAATCGCAATCTGTAAAGAAGAAGAACAGTAGGACCCAGACAGGGTTTACTGCACCTGTATAAAGTTTGAAGAAGTTTGATGAAGAAGATTTGCACTTTATTGAAAAATGTTTGATAATGTTTATTTGCCAAATGTAATTGAAGTAGAATACCCCATTTGGGTAAAAAGAGTTAAGAATTAATGTGATTTCTTGAAAAATGTTCTTATGCAAGGACTGAGTGCTGAGGACTCTTGCAGCACAAGACTGTATTGTAAATAGTTCGCACTTCGGTGCCCCATCTTGGTTTTACACAAAGCCTTACTACCTCTGAAGAAAAACCTGTATGGTGAGGCCTAGAGTGAGGTCTGCAGCTCAGAAGTCCTGCAGCCCACCCAGGACCCACGTGGGAGGTTTTTGGTGCGGGTCCTCCACAAGTATATTGTATTTATGTGAAAAGTATTTTGATATTTTTCTACTTGCCTATGTATACATTGTAACGTTAAAGAGTCCTTACCTCCCGCAAGGGATGAGTTAAATTGTTGATTTTATATATAAAAAAACATTTTTCTTTTCTATTTCAGCCCTGGAGTGCTGTGTTTAACCAGGGGGGGATGTGTGGCCCAGCTGCGCTTGGTACACATGTCTCCAGGAGGATGCACAGGAAGGTAATTGTAAAAACCTGATATTCATTCACGCACACTTCCCAACACTACCACTAGAGGGAATCTTAGAATATATAAGGTTAGTGTGACGTAGGGGTTAGTGAGTTAGTTCAAGTTCTGGTCTTGGAGGGAGAGGAGAGAAGACTGATTCCTGACAGAGCTTAGGTAGCTCATCTTGAACTGAAGTGGAGGCTAGTACGAGTAGAAAGGAAATTACTCTAGCCTAGTCAGAGCTACAACTGAATCTGTTATCTCAGAACAAGCTGCCTGTGTTCTCTAGAACGTGGAAAGTGACTCTCGGAGCTACAGCGTGTATACAGTCTGACGGAACGTCCTGTGAGCTGCTCTGGACAGAGTTTTGAAGGGAAAGAAGGAAGGGAATTACGAGTGTTTCAACGACAAGCTAACTGAGAGCAGGTCAGTGAGCTGGGAAGAAAAGCTGACTACTACACCTACTGCTACCCGTGCTTATGTTAAGGGTGAGAGCAGGGCAACAGGCGAGTGGAGAAAGAAGGAAGAGTGTTTTCGGTGACAGATCACCTTCACTCGACTTAACCGGACACCGGGTCCGAAGCATTGCTAGTACTTCACGGCTAGTGATAGAAACACCGGAATCCTTGCTGGACTTCAAGTCGCAGAAGGTAGCCCTAAGTGCCGATATGTAACTTGAGTCAGGGAGAACAGGAACTTTGAGCAGGACGCTGCAATAGAAGGACTTTGTTCTTGCCAACATCTGGTCACCAGAGACAGAAAAGGCTCTACCACAATGTCGACCGGGCGTAGCTGTTGCATTACGAGTTAAACTTGACTTTATGCAAGTTAGGACTCACCTACATTTCAAAGGGAAAGGAGGCCTCAAACCTGCTCAGTGATTACCTGCATGTGCATTCTCCACCCTGACCAGCTTCCCGGGATATACCTGCCAACAACATCAGTAAAGGTATGAAAAGAGACTGACTTTTGTGTGACTGCGTTATTGCCTGCACCCTGCATCACCATAGACTTTGAGGGACCAGTCCCACCTGTGGGGGACTTAACATCTTGCTGCCTAATAACATCCCCTCAGAAGATTAACCCTGCAGCGCTGGTCTATATGATCAGAAACCACAGGTGGCGTCACGAACTATTACTAAAATCCCCTGTAAATATCCCCCATTGTATGAGCGCCCAGGGCCACGGACCGAGCTCTGCTGCCAGTGACATCCCCCATAGACTTCTGTGGGCTCGGTGCCGAGTATCCCATAACCCTGGTACCATGTTGTGCGACTCAATAGCAAAAGGGGTTTAACACATATGCACATGACAATTTTTAGTTATTTGATCGCAGAAATTTCATTTATGCCTATGTTTTCTAATTTCACTTCAGCAACTTAGACTATTTAGTGCTGATACATCTCACACAAATTGAATTACAAAAATATTTAAACTCAGGTTGTAATGTAACAAAATACGGTAAATAAAAAATTAAGGGGAGTGAATCATTTTGCAAGATACTGTATATGTTCCAGCACTATTTGAAAACGGTAAGCAGAATTTATCAGTCATTATATTTCTCTTGCTATTTTGTTACTTGTTTATTTACATATTTATATGCCCGTTTCCTGCCCTTGTCAGTTACCTGCTTCTGTAGGTCACCATATCCTCTTTTTGTAAAGAATATTTATGAGTTTTATATGTATCTTATATATTTGTATACATTTTAATTGTGTATTCTTTCAATACTATGTGCCAACTATATATATTTTTATGTGTATGAGGTTTGTACTTAAGTTTGACCTCTGTGATGTTCAGGGTGTGGGCATGTGTGATCCAAATGTATATACAGTACTGGCTAAAGTTTGGACCCACTGTTTCAGGCTATGGCTTTCTTGGTTCTTATTTAAATGTGCACATTGTAGATTCAGACTGAAGGCACCAAAACCGCAAAGGAACAAACATGGAAACAAGCAGCAAAGAAACATGCGTGACTCAAACCAGAATATATGTGAAACCTCAAATTCCTCAAAGTAACTCCCTTTTAATTCGATGATGGTCTACACCCCCCTTGGAATTCTCTCATCCGGAACGGCTTTCCAATAGTCGTGAAGGCGTTCTCAGAGGAGCTGAGCACTTGTTGGCTGTATTGCCTTTCCTCTGTGGTCCATCTCATTTCAAACCATCTCAAGTAAGTTAGTTATTTTCTCATTCATGTCAATGGTCCTGATGAATGAATTCACTCTTATAACGTGTTGTCCTTAATAAAGCTGTTTTGGAACCTAATGATCATTTGGACCTTTGACACTTCACTAGCAGCACATCCGTGATCCATTTCTTTTGCCTAATATATGCTGTATTTTGTGGAATACTTTTCCTTTAAGACTGATGGATTTTAGCAGCGATCTTGAATTACTTTTCGCTCTCACTAGGTTATAAGTATATTTGTACAACTATACCAGGAAAGAATATCACAGCTAATTCATGATGAGCTGGGCCATTCCTTCCACCCAGAAATCTTTCTCCACTTAATGACTGGAGTAAAATTTATGGCATCCACCTCTTAGTGAATTAAGAACATCTGACTCCTACATGCTCCCAGTCTTGATGCATCATGTCTACACGTTTCAAGAAAAATGACAGAGGAAAAATAGATTGTATATAAGAAAGAGCTATGCACTAAAAACAGAATACAAATCTGCGTGTTGTGGAGGAAATCCATTGCCTTGGGGTGGGATGAAAGCTTTGCACTGAGACACACATCAGGGCAGTCATCACACCAGCAGGAGATGGCTTTGTGTATACACTGAGATTTCTTTGGACCACATTGTGTTATTTTGTCCCTGTAGCTCACTATATATATTACTACCATTAACTTTTGTCCATTACATTGGCTTTTTATGTCTATTGAATTTGCAATTATTGGGATGTCCCTTATTATTATCTGCTTTTTGTGTGTCATAAAGTAATTGGACTCTTTCACTTATGTATACACTAAGTATATTTCTGCGTGTGCTGCCGTCAGTACTTTGAGACTAATTTTAACTATATCCTGTCCATTTATTTTTAAATTAAACATATATTTTTATTTATTTATTTTTTACCTCTGGCTCTTGGCATGTTCTTTGTATGTAGGATTTGTACTCCCAAATATTCAGCAATGAACTCTGCCTTGTGTAAACTTGGCCATGTCACCTCTCATCTCTTAAAATGGTGATAGAGCAAGCTGGGGACTCTTGCTATCCTTTTTTTCTGATTTGCCAGCCGATCAACCATCACATATTTTCCATGTAGGAAATGACACATTTCTTGTGGACATAATACTGTCTTAATATATTGTGCTTTACATAAAGGGGGCAAAGATAAAGAAAATTGTCCTGCACTTTGAGTGCATCATCTTATTCACTTCTTGCTACACCTGCCATTTTCTATACTTATTGGTAATAATATTCTACGTTCAGTGACACCACATTTCTCATGATTAAATGTATATGCTGCATATCTTGACGGATAACAATTGCATCTTGTATCATTTTTATTTTGGATTGGAAATTTTAAAAAATCTAGATATATTTTCATATGATAGTTAATTGGTATTTTTAACGATTACATTATTAGAAAATGAACACAAGAATAAGGGCTTCCACATAACTTTAATGAAGGTCACACTTTACTTCTACTTGACTTAATCCTGGAAATGAGGCCACTAAGGTCACCAGAGATGAGCTAGATGGATTGCAGAATAATAAATTAGGATCCTTTTTCCCATGGCAAAAGTTTATTAAAGCGAGCAGTGTTCAGTGTGGGTTAAGATGTATGTCTTGAAATGAACTGAGCTGACACTTTCATGAGCCGGGACTTTCGTATATAGTGAGCAGAACTCATATGGGTTCAATAGCACATAATAGGACACCTCCAGGGACTTGGCTGTTACAGAAGGTAGAGAGCGGGAGCAGTGTTATTCTACAAATAAGGACCACTGTATTTGTGGAGAAGAGAATTAGGTTGCCGATGGATCACTGAGGGATGTATGACACTTCAGCTGTTTCAACCATTGTTCTTAGTGCTAAATATACTGTAAAGAGTATAACTCCAGAGTTTTTTTTTTTGCTTATTTTTTCATGATTTCTTTTTTTTTTGAGGCATCATTAAAGGCTTGTACTAGAAAAAAAAACAAATGAAGTTGATGAATTAATCGCTGCAATTAGAATATCTTAAAAATACTGAAAACTGCTAACCGTGTGTGTCCTGCAGTATTGCTCTGTGTATCGTATCATGACTATTCCCCGATATATACTTCTGATGTGTCCAGAAGTCCCAATGCACCAAATTAGTGTCAAACACAACCTTCTTAATTCACTTTTTAGAAGAGTGTGTTCAATTACTAATTTCTATGTTGACCAAAAGCAGACGAACTATACAGTGAGTGGGGTATACTTTTTTTTATAACGAGAGACAATGGGCTATGTATGTCACTGCATCGCTGTAAAAGTCTGGAAATTCTCCTGACATATAACCATGCTTAGCCAAAAATGAGCTGTAGACAGAGCTTCAACAAGGAACGACTTTTCTCTCTCCTAAGGGTTTGCTAACATGAGCATATTCATTGTATGACTGCTATCCGATGTTTTATTGCATAGCACTTGGACCAATATTATACTACGGGGCAGTGCAGATCTGCATTTTTTTTTTGTCATGACGATTTTTTCTGCTCCGTAAAACGGATTACATGCAGCCATACAAGTGGGAGTGTGTAAAACATCGGACTTCACTCATGTCATCCGAGTGCACACTGATTTAAACGGACGCAAACAATGGAGAAGATGGAGAAATTACGTTCTCCATCTTCTCCACACCCATGCTACAATTCTCTCATTCTGTAGTGACCAGAAAAAACATTATTAATGTATGTTATATGTCATATGGTAAGTGAGTTCTCTATGTCTTACATGATTAAACTTGTGACACCGGCTCATTGTTTTGCCTTGGGAGGAGATAAATTATTTAATTCTATGCTGCCCTCTCCTGCCTTGTTTTGGTATTACAACTTGTAGTACTATGCTGCCCTCTTCTGCCTTAGTTTGGCATTGCAACTTGTTTTTCTGATTTGAAACAAGTGGCAGTTGGAGGTGGGGTGAGACTGAAAACGGTGGAGTTACGAGTGGTTCCAGTGGTGAGAGGAGGTAGGAAATTGGGGCTCCTCGTTTGGGACCAGCGGGAGTACAAATAGCACCGGATTTGGAGTGCCCTGCGTTTTCCAGCGACAGAGTGCTGAGACTGCAGAACTGCACAGCAGATTTCCCGGATACTCAGATCCGATTAAGGTCGGTTGATCCTTCCCCTTCAGGCAGCACAGGTAGTCAAATTCAAATTTACTGCCATCCTCCCAAGGCCGGGACCGAGAAAAGGCTTTGACAGTCGCAATGTGTAAGAAAAATTATATCTGCTACCCATGACTGTTATGTTGAAAATTATAAGAATTGTTACCAATCTTCAGTAAAGTTCATCTTTCAAGTTTGCACGGGACCACCGGTGTATGCTTCTTTTGTCCGCAGCCTCATACCTTCCGGGCATCAACATAACTCTCAGTCTCATATACCTATCATCTCCCCCTTTATAATTGCCACTTAACCTAGGGAATGTTAGAGCCTTCGGAGTCACCGTGACGGAACCATCCTCCCAGATACTAGGCTCTGCATCTCACAAGGCGGTGCGACAATTTAATTATGGCGTCATGAACAGGATAGACCTTCTGTGTATGCATGTACTGTAACTGTTTACTAAGCCTGTTTTAACAGAGTTCACTACTCTAAAAGTGAAACTCACAATGGCAGACGAAAATGAATATGAGACGCTGGGCAACAGCACTTCTGATAAAGCCTCCACTGCATTTATGCCTCTCACCATGCCATATTATTTGGGAGCTCCCTGGATGCCACATTATAATGGAGAATCCAACACATTATGAGACTTTAGAGAATAAAAGACTGCTTTGTTTCGCCTGTACCCCATGACCAATGACCAAAAAGTGCAAATCCTGAGTGGCCAACTCCAAGGTGCAGCTTTGAGAGAAATCAAGTCCTGGCCCAAAGTTCAGAAAAGGACTGTAGAACAAATTCTGGAGCACTTAGAAAGCATATTTGAGGTCCGCTCCGCATCAGAATTAAAAATGCATTTTTTTGGAAAAAAATGAGTCACTAAGAGACTATGCTTTATCCTTGCAAGAAGCTTGGCGAGCTATAATACACGTGGAACCCCAGGAGGCCAGATTTACAGACGAAGCCCTGAAAGAGTAGTTTATTGAAGGAGCTGCCATGGAAACCCTACGCAGTCAACTAAAAATGTTAGCGCTCCAGCATGCAGATAGCTCCTTCCAGGAATTCAAAGAACTTGCTATTCGGATTTTAGGGAGAATTTCGCCCAGAGGCTAAAAAACTTGAACTATCTACCTTTGCTAGTGGCACAGCAGTTCAATCATTGCATAATTTTCCGAAAAGTAACATCCTGCTGTCGCAAGCCGCCCAAACGCAGGCTCCAAATACTAATGATATGATAGAATTACAGAAACAGATGGCGGAGTTAGCTAGCGGACAAGCCGAGGTCTGAAAGAAAATAGAAAAGCTAGAGAGCCCGCTACTAGAAGCTACGCCCAGAACACAAATGGAATTCCCTGCTGACCACACTAGCCAGAAATATCAAACCCCATCCGGGAGAAGATCCACCGACTGATTCTAGAGAATCTGATAACAGTAAACTGACAGATTTGCACTTCACATGATTTGGACACCCGCTAACTTTATAGGACTCCAATGCCGGAAAAAGTGGAACAGTTGGTTCATAATTACATATGAAATACGAATACACTCTATGGATCATATGTCTGAATAACAATATTTCAATGTATTTTCAAGCAACAACTGGCTAAATAGATTGTTGCATTTTCACTAAATCTCTTCATACTGCTCTAAATCCACCCATTTTCTTTCATATATTGCATGATAAAACTGACTGCCTACAGCCTCCACTAGGGGGCGCTCAGTGCATATGAATGTATAGAGTTAAGCTTCACCTCAATAGAGGCTTTATACCCCTTCACCCCAAAGCCTGTTTTCACATTGCTGACCGGTCCAATTTTTACAATTCTGACCACTGTCAATTTATGAGGTAATAACTCTGGAACGCTTCAACGGATCCCAACCATTCTGGGATTGTGTTCTCATGACATATTGTACTTCATGATAGAGGTAAAATTTCTTTGATATGACTTGCGTTTATTTGTGAAAATATAAATTTGGTCAAAATTTAGAAAATTTTTCAATTTTCAATCTTTTAATTTATATACCCTTAAATCAGAGAGTTATGTCACACAAAATAGTTACCGTATATACTCGTGTATAAGCCGAGATTTTCAGCCCATTTTTTAGGGCTGAAAGTCCCCCTCTCGGCTTATACGCCGAGTACTGCCGAGGACCCGGAAGACAGCGGTGCGCAGCAGTGGACCGGTCCGGTGACAGGTAAATATCTCAGGTGCCGGGGTTCTGAGCGAGCGGTGACACCGGCACCTGTCCCCCATAGCGCGCCGGTGTCTCCGCCTGCTCAGGACACCTGCACCTGGCCCCCAGCGACGAGAGGTGAGTATGTCATTTTTTTTTGCGGCAGCATAAGGGACCTATACTATGGGGCATAATCTGTGGAGCATATGGGGCATAATCTGTGGAGCATATGGGGGCATAATATGTGTAGCATATTGGGCATAATCTGTGGAGCATATGGTGGCATAATCTGTGGAGCATATTGGGCATAATCTGTGCAGCATATGGGGGCATAATCCGTGCAGCATATGGGGGCATAATCTGTAGAGCATATGGGGGCATAATCTGTGCAGCATATGGGGCATAATCTGTGAAGCATATGGGGGCATAATCTGTGCAGCATATGAGGGCATAATCTGTGCAGCATATGGGGGCATAATCTGTGCAGCATATGGGGGCATAATCTGTGGAGCATCATATGGGGGCATAATATATGGGGCAGGGTGGATTTGATTTAAATCAAACTGATTTAAATCACGATTTAAATCACAATTTAAATCACTAGTCAGTAAGGCTTGATTTAAATCGGTGATTTAAATCAAAGTTTCTACCTAAACTAGTTCTTGCTACTTTAACATGCAAGTAGATGAAGATTTTTAGAATCACTTTTTATATTACTTTTTTCTCCCCAGTTTAATGGGTTAATCATTCATATTTGGACACCACTGTTCTGTTGTACTTAGGAAGGAGAAAAATAATCCTGACCTTAATAACAATTTAAATAGATTTATTCAACTGAAACAATAACAACATTACAGCATAAGTTATTTGCTTAAACAAACATCCATGTTTGTTAACTAATTTGGCTAAACAAAATATATATATATTTTAAGAAACTTAGACTGTCAGCCCAGCTGACACATGAAAAACTTAAATACTACTGTCCCTGCTGTCCTCTGTAGCTCACTCGTCGTCATCTTCATCATCATCTTCTTCTTTGTACCTATTCATAATCTGGAAAAGAAAAACAAGCTTTCCTGCTCTATTGGGTCCCAACCGATTTCTCAATTTAGAATGAATGAGTCCAAAGGAAGAGAATATTCTTTCAACGCCTGCAGAAGAAGCTACTGCTGTTAAAAGTGAAATCATTACTTGAACAGTCTCTAAATCCAAGCGCTTAAGTGACTTCCACCAGTTTACTGGTGTGACCTTCCTTAAAATATCTTCAGCAAACATATATTTCTTGAATGGTTCCCCCTTAGCTCTGAAGTTTATTATAGTTGGCATTAAAGATGGATGATTGCTGGATACCCATGTCATAGGTAACTCCTCTTCCTCAGCACTTAGGTTTTGACCCTGATATTGGATATTGACAATATTTGCCAAAAAATGAGCTGGAGTCAGTGCTTGTCCAATTCGTTTGTTTACTGCTTGTAATTTAATTCTGTCCATGTGTAGTTCTGTTTTTAAGTGTTCACTCAGTTCCTTCCAAATTTCAACAGCATCCGCAATAAAACAGCTATTTTTCTGTATTTTGTTTAAAGCTTGAGAGATGGGTTTCAGGAAGCTCAGCATATGTTCAACATTTCTCTTAAGCCCAATGTTGAGGATTTTGGCCGTGACAGTGCCATCTATTTTATCTCGATTATCTTCACAAAGTCTCATCCGAATAGGCCAGTTTTTGATATACTGCTCAAAACAGTCCACCACAGAGTTCCATCTAACATCTTGTGGGAGCGTTAGCTTGGTTCCACCCATCCTTTTCAGAGCTGCTGCAGCAAAATGATTATTAGGCTAAGTGCACACGTTCAGGAATATTTGCGTTTTTTTTCGCGGGAAAAAACGCATCAAAAACGCATGTATTAAGCATCCTATCATTTAGAATGAATTCCGCAATTTTTGTGCACATGGTGCGTTTTTTTCCGCGAAAAAAACGCATCGCGGAAAATCTAGCAGCATGTCCATTAATTTTGCAGAATTCTAGCGTTTTTCCCGCTTATTATTGACCTAGAAAGTTCAGGAAAAAATCGCGGTAAAAACGCGTCAAATCCGCGCAAAAAAAACGCACCAAAAACGCGCAAAATCCGCGCAAAAAAACACGCGTTTTTGCCGCGAAAAAAGTCCAGTTTTGCTCAGGAATATTCTGCAAACATTCTGCAAACGTGTGCACTTAGCCTTACGGAAGTATTTAGCAATTTCAACAACATTAGCCTTTATTTCTGGAACACTTAAGTCTTTGGCTAAGAGGTGCAGCAAATGAGCACTGCAACCATATGTTATTAGCTTTGTATTCCCTCCCTGCTCTTCTAAATTTCTTCTCATCTTGGATACGTTTGCAGCATTGTCAGTGACCAAACTGCGTACTAGACATTTGAATTTTTGTTCACATGTTGTTATAGCTTTTACTGCCACTTCTTGTAAGCATTCTGCTGTGTGTGCATTTCCTGACGTATCAGTTGTTTGTGCAAGGAAGACTTTACCTTCTTCTGTTGTTATACAAGCACATACAATAGGATCATTGTGGACATTACTCCACCCATCAATACTTAGGTTAACAATTTTACCCTCCAGAGCTGTTGCACATTGCTCCATTTCTCTGTCATACACTTGATCCAGCAGTTTCCCTGCAACATCAGCTTGCTGTGACTGTATCCTGGTCTCAGTGACTGAACCATATTAATGAAATGTGGGTTCTCAGTCAGACGGAAAGAAGAGTTTGTTGCATAAATAAACTGGGCAATTTTTTCATCAATCAACTCTTTTTCTAATCTGCTAGTTCTTATCACAAACCTATCTATGGTGGTTCCAGGAGGTAAAGGTTTTTTCTTCCTTTTGGGTGATGGTGATATGTGGCTGTGGGTGTCTGATGATGATGCTGCTGCTAATGAAGCACTATCCTGGATGGATAACTCTGAAACTGTAGAACAGGATGATGGTGATCTTGGAGGTGGATAGTTTCCAGAATCCATGAATTCCCCTAAACAAAAAAAGTCAATGCTGTTATTTTATTGTTTATACAATTTCTGCTTATTGTACACAACACAGCACTGCCCCAAAAGGAATATTTGTTTTTCTTCATAACTGTACCAAATGACAGTAACATGCAGTAATAATAAGAAATATAATTTTTCTCACACATGACAGTTCAGTCTTTAGAAATAGGATTCAATAAAAATGTTTACCAACCTGAAGATCCTGCCTGTTCAGAAGTGTTTCTTTGGTCATCTTCATCACCGCACTTCTCATGATGTTGCCTCATTCGCGCCACCAGGCCTTGCATCTCTTTGTTGCATCGTTTGCATTTTGCACGCATGCCTGCCTTACCGATAGGCGAAGGAGCTTCATTAAAATATTCCCAAACTGGGTCTCTTTTACGGCCTGCTGCCATTATAAGGAAAGAATGTAATAAACCTCAGATCGTACACACAAACAGATCCAGACTTGTCTGTCTGTGGCTATGCTGCAGTATTGTGCTCAAAGTTTCACTTTCATTTTCTTGTCTGCTTGCCCTTCCTCCTCCTCATACCTAGATTCACATTCTTCTTGTGTTGTGCAGATCTATTCCACTCCAAACAATCAGAAACATATTGTCTAACTTCTTGGACTTGACACTGAAGGGGTTGATTCTGTATTCATATAGGTTTGTAGAACAATAGGATTAAGGTCTTTTTCTCAACTCTGTTCATGTTGTAACATTTTTGCCGTGAAGAAGAGGCTGGGACCTCTGCGGAGTCAAATTCAGTTTTGAGAACTGCGTAAGTAAAGCGAGCGTCTGTGATAATATAGGAGAGAAACTGCCCACTAATCCTACAGAAACCTCTGGAAGAGCATGGCATTGTGAATGTTACACATATACAGCCTTTAGTCTACTGAGTTAAACAACTCAGCTTTATCTCATGATGGAAGAACCTTTGGATGGTAAAATATTTTCCTCAAAAAGCAGTTTATTGAAAAAAATCCGATTTAAATCAAAAAAATCCGATTTAAATCAAAAAAATCCGATTTTTTTGATTTTTTTTTAAAAAAATCATTGATTTTTATCCACCCTGATATGGGGGCATAATCATTTTTCACCCTAGGCTTATACGCGAGTCAATAAGTATTCCCAGTTTTTTGTGGCAAAATTAGGGTGTAGCGCCCGCGTCCCTGCCTGCTGCCAGACAGGGACGTCGCTCTCCTCACCTGCGCTCAGCGTCCTCAGTGCTCCCAGCCTCCTCTGCGCCTCTGGCATCCTCGGCGCCCTCCTTCCGCCCTGCTGGTCCCGCGCGCTCCTTCCCTGCTGCTGGCCTTGGGGCGCGCGCCCGCGCCCTCCCCCGCTCTTAAAGGAGCCGCGCGCATTTTCCAAATCAGTCTCCAGCCAATGCTGGAGGACTCCACCCTATATTAAGGGCTTCCTCCTTAATGTAGGTGCCCGAGCAATGTTGTTCCTGTGCAGTCTAACTCTGTTTCAGCCATCAGCTCCTGATTCCAGTTACCTGTCTGTTACCTGTCGGCTTGCCTGTCTGCCATCCGTCTGCAGTTCCATCCAGAGGTTCGGACGTCATCTGCAGAGATCCCCGGCTCTTGCCTGCTCACCTGGGAGCGATCATCTGCCATCCGACTGCAGCTCCATCCGGAAGTTCGGACATCATCTGCAGAGATCCCCGGCTCTTGCCTGCTCACCTGGGAGCGATCATCTGCCATCCGACTGCAGCTCCATCCGGAAGTTCGGACATCATCTGCAGAGATCCCCGGCTCTTGCCTGCTCACCTGGGAGCGATCATCTGCCATCCGACTGCAGCCTACCTGGAGGCTCCACCATATCAGGTCGTATATACCTGCCTGTCTAGAGACTGCCTGGTCACTTGCCGTGACAACCTGCCTGTCTAGAGACTGCCTGGTCACTTGCCGTGACAACCTGCCTGTCCAGAGACTGCCTGGTCACTCGCCGTGACAACCTGCCTGTCCCAGAGACTGCCTGGTCACTTGCCGTGACAACCTGCCTGTCCCAGAGACTGCCCTGGTCACTTGCCGTGACAACCTGCCTGTCCCAGAGACTGCCTTGGTCACTTGCCGTGACAACCTGCCTGTCCCAGAGACTGCCTTGGTCACTTGCCGTGACAACCTGCCTGTCCAGAGACTGCCTCGTTACTTACCGTTACAACCTGCCTGCCCAGAGACTTCCTTGGTCACTTGCTGTGACAAACCTGCCTGTCCAGAAACTACCTATATCCCCTGCCGTGATTCCCTGCCCTTTTCCCAGGTGCCACCCGCTCTCTTACAAGTAGACTCTCTTGTATAATAAAGCTTTGTGGTTCCACCAACCTGACCTGTCTCGTCAGTAGTTCCACCCACCAGACCCGTTACATAGGGGGTCGGCTTATACTCGGGTCGGTTTATACATGAGTATATACGGTAAATAAAATTTTCCCACATGTTTACTTTACATCATCACAGTTTTTTAAACATAATTTGTTTTGTTAGGAAGTTAGAAGGGTTAAATATTGACCAGCGATTTCTAATTTTTACAACAAAGTTTACAAAACCATTTTTTTAGGGACCACATACAGTGGGGGAAATAAGTATTTGATCCTTTGCTGATTTTGAAACTTTGCCCACTGACAAAGACATGAACAGTCTATAATTTTAAGGGTAGGTTAATTTTATCATTGAGATATAGAATATCAAAATTAAAATCCAGAAAATCACATTGTATAAATTATATAAATTTATTTGCATTTTGCAGTGAGAAATAAGTATTTGATCCCTCTGGCAAACAAAACTTAATACTTGGTGGGAAAACCCTTGTTGGCAAGCACAGCAGTCAGACGTTTTTTTGTAGTTGATGATGAGGTTTGCACAAGTCAAGAGGAATTTTGTTCCACTCCTCTTTGCAAATCATCTCTAAGTCATTAAGATTTTGAGGCTGTCACTTGGTAACTCAGAGCTTCAACTCCCTTCATAAGTTTTCTATGGGAGTAAGGTCTAGAGACTGGCTAAGCCAGTGGGCAAACTTACTTATCAGCAAGGGATCAAATACTTATTTCCCTCACTGTAACATTTGAAGTGACTTTTAGAGGCCTATATGACAGAAAATACCCAAAATTGACACTATTCTAAAAACTGCACCCTCAAGGTGCTCAAAACCACATTCAGGAAGTTCATTAACCCTTCAGGTGCTTCACAGGAATTTATGGAATGTGGAAGGAAAAAATGAACATTTCACTTTTTGCTGACAAAAATTTAACTTTAGACCCAATTTTTTTTATTTTCACAAGGGTAACAGGAGAAAGTGGACCCCAAAATTTGTTGTGCAACTTCTCCTAAGTATGCCGATACCCAATATGTGGTGTAAAACTACTGTTTGGGTGCACGGCAGGGTTCACAAAGGGAAAGAGTACTATCTGACTTTTTGAATGCAAAATTTGGGTTTGGCGAGCCAGTGATATGCCAAAAGAGTGGAAACTGCCCACAAGTGACCCCATTTTGGAAACTAAAACCCTCAAGGAACTTAGCTAGATGTGCAGTGAGCACCTTGAACCCCCAGGTGCTTCACAGAAGTTTATAACGTTGAGCAGTGAAAATAAAAAAAATCACATTTTTCCCACAAAAATTAAATTTCAGCCCCAATTTTTTAATTTTCACAAGGGTAACAGGAGAAAATGCATCATAAAATGTGTTGTGCAATTTCTTATGAGTATGCCAATACATAAAATGTAGATGAAAACTACTTTAGATCCAAATTTTTTAATTTCACAAGGGTAACGGGAAAAAATTTACTCCACAATTTGTTGTGCAATTTCTCCAGAGTATGCTGATACCCCATATGTGGGGGAAATCTACTGTTTGTGTGCTTTGTAGGGCTCGAAAGGGAGAGGGCGCCATTTAAGCTTTTGAATGCAAAATTTGCTGGAAACATTAGTAGACGCCATGTTGCGTTTGGAGAGCCCCTGATGTTCCTAAAGAGTTGAAACTCCCCAAAAGTGACCCTATTTTGGAAACTATACCTCTTATGGAACTTATCTAGATGTATGGTGAGCACCTTAAGTACCCATGTGCTTCACAAGGTTATAACGTTGAGCCGTGGAAATAAAAAATCAAATTTTTCCTACAAAAACGTTCTTTTCGACCCATTTTTTGTTTTCACAAAGGGAACAGGAAAAAATGCAGCATACATTTTGTTGTGCAATTTCTTCTGAATACGCAGATACCCCATATGTGGTGTAAAACTACTGTTTGGGTGCACAGCAGGGCTTGGAAGGGAAGGAGTGCCATTTGACTTTTTGAATGCAAAATTCAGAAAGCATGGAGTAACATTTTTCAGAGCAGATTTTGATTAAATGTTTCACAGGTGTCATGTCCTGTTTGTGAAGCCCCTGACCAGTGACCCAATTTTGGAAACTAGACCCATTAAGGAATTTATCTTCATAGAATTTTACGTTGATCTGTAAAAATGAAAACAGCTATTTTTCCACAAAAATTTAGTTTTAGCCCTATTTTTTCATATTCACAAGGATAGCAGTAGAAAATATACCCCAAAATTGTTGCGCAATTTATCCTGAGTACACCGATACACCATATGTGGTCGAAAACTGTTTTTGAGGCACAGTGCAAAGCTCAGAAGGGAAAAAGCATCATATTGGAGTTCAGATTTTGCTGCACTGGTTTGAGGGTGCCATGTCACATTGGTAGAGCCCCTCAGATGCCAGAACAGCAGAACCCCCATAACTGACCCCATTTTACAAACTACAACTCTCAATGAATTCATCTAGGTGCCACAGATTGCCACAGGTGTGTCACAGAATTTTATACTATTGGGCAGTAAAGTAAAACTAATTACATTTTTACCGCTAAAATTTTCGGTGTTGCTGACTCAATTGACATCGGCATTAGAGGGATTAAACGCCCACAATCAGTGCTGGCAATGATCGTGGGCATTGCTGCAGGCTGTCAGCTCTCATATAGCGCTGACACCCACTTTTGATCGTGGCGATGCTCAGAGTGAGCTCGAGCAATAGTCACGCTGAATATATAATTTGGTTTGTGGGAAAGCAGCTCATGTTGTGAAGGGGTTAAAGGGAATCTGCCATCAGGTTATTGCCATCTAATCTTGGAGCAGCATAATGTAGGGACAGAGACCTTGTTTTTAGCGATGCGACACTTACTTGGCTACTTGCTGTAGTTTTGATAAAATAAATGTTTAATCATCAGGCGGGTATCATTAGAAAAATGAGTAAACCTGCTGTCTTGTAGTCCTCCACATGCATGAGCTTTGCATTACTTTGTCTCCACTATTATTTGGCAGATTTCTGCCTATGCACAGTAAGCACAGAAAGCTGCCAATCAGTGGGTAGGGCGGGGTTATACTGAGCTCAGCATTCAGAGAATTGCTAGATCTGCAGCAGAAAACTGTGACTTTATTAAAACTGAAGAAAGCAGCCCAGTAAGTGATACACCACTGGAATCAGGGTGTCTTCTCCTATATCATGATGCTCTCAGAATAATGTGCAAATACTATTTAAAATCCTTTGGCATTATCATTGCAATCATTTGTACTTTTCCTTCTATTTCCCTGGTGCCAGAGCTAGATGGACATTTTTCTACTTAAGTAAAGTAGTAAACTTTATTTTAGTTACATCATAGATGAAAATGTAATGAAAATCTACATGTAAAAGACTAGCAGATGTACTGGAAAATTAAGAGAGTTAGTAAACATATGTTTTCTCTCTGTGGAAATACAAGTATAAGGAATGAATCTGTGGTGTTAAGCAATTCTTCCAGTATTAAACCGAATCCATACTTCAGTTGTCAGAACTTGTTAACCAAATGGGTCATATTTGGAAAGACACCCTCCAGATTCCGTATGGTCTGGCTCAATTAAATGAGCCATATAAAGGCCATATTTGCTAACTAAAGTCTCTTTATACTATTAAAGGATATTTCATCTGTGTTGGAGCTCTGCTTTAATGAATAATTTTCTGGAAATAAATTATTATTTTTATATAAATTATAGAATTATCATACATGTTTCTACTTGTTTCACTGATTGTAGCTTTTTTTTAATAAATAAAGCTACTATAGCAGCAAAAAAAGAGCATTTGCTTTGTAACATAACATCTGCTTAATTAGTAAACTTTACATTTAATGTAGTAATTTTACATTAGTACACATAGAACAGAATGAATTAACATGGATTTGTGAGCCTGGAAATAGCCATAGCAACTAGTATGGAAATGCTTGTGGAAATTTCTGCGCGGATTCTGCATATCTTGGCAGAAAACGTAGAGTAAATTCCGCTCGTTTTTGTGCAGATTTCATGTGTTTTTGATGCGGCATTGTTTGCGGATTTGTTGGCTAAGTAAAGATGCCCCCCAATAGACAAGTCTTTGTTGAAGCACATTTACTGCCAATATGACATATTTAATCAGCAGCCAATGAATATACATTTATTAATAAAATTCTGTCTATTATTACTTTTATTACAAACCTTCAAGTCTACCTTTGCAATTTGCTCCAATTTTAAGAGTGCCGTAAGATTTTTTTCAGGTGAAATTATATAGTTAGTGCATTGGCTGCTGTTGAATGTTATTAAAAATATGGTAATTGCATCAGTATTTTACTTGTCAAGAATATAAACATGGGTCTTAAAAAATAAGCTGTAAGGTTAATGAGTTATGTGTCTAACAGTGCACCATTAATGTCATCCTCCTGTATTGTGATGCTGCACATTAGATGCTTTGCAGCTAATTAGGACCAATGTATTGTAAGCAAATGATGGGTCTGTAGAAACTTTGTGTTCCTTGCTTAGAGTACAAATACCGCATGAATGCTTGTGATGCTGGTTAAAGTGATAAAAGTTCTTATGTAATGTGTAAGATAACGAGGTTAGAACTACTTAGATAAACTTGTTCCAATTCTGTGCTACTAGAAATAGGCTCGATGTTATCGCATCGGAAGTGCAGTGAAACATACATGTCACCGCTATTCCCCACGCAGGCGCAGTAACAGCCGCGTCGTTACCACGCATGCATGGGTAAAGCGCGCAGCTGTGGCTGTTACGGCCACGAACTGCGCCTGCGCAAGTGACACTGCCGCGGTGCCTAATGGGATTCGGGGACAGCGGCCGGAAATTCCAACTTGTGATTATATTATAAGATAGTCAAACTGGAGTACCCCTTTAATGTCTGATGCTGCAGCACCATATACTGGGATGGAAAGCAGGAATCCCTTGCTGAGAACCTTGACTGCTCTCCTCGTGGTGTAGCAGGGTTCCATACTGATATCTGCACATTGGCATCCATGCCAGTGTAAGACTCCAGGGCTGTGAGTGCTGTGGGTGAGCTCATCAGCAGCCCAGCCTCCAGCTCATGTCAGTTCTCCGGCTGTAATCATCCCAGCGGCAGCAGTAGGAGCAGCAGGAGCAGCACTCTCCCCCCAGCGTCTCCCATACACTGCAGACTGCCAGGCGCTGCTCTGCAGATCACTACTGGACGAACACTGCAGCAGGCACCACTGCCACCCTGCCCCGCTCCTACCCACAATGCACGCCTAGGAGGAAGGTGTCTGACGGGATCTTAAACTTCCTGTCTGCGTTCCAAGCCTCACTTCCACTGATGGCAGCTGGGCTGAAGGACCTGTGATCACGTCAGGTCCATGTGACATGTGTGGCGGGAGTCTGACTTCTGGCTGTGCTGCTGCACTGTATTCAGCAAGAGGCACTGCCGCAATGCCTTATGGGATACAGTGACAGCGGCCAACTGGTAATTATATTAATAGATTATTATTATGTGGTATTTTTGTTTTTTGCGTTTCCGTTTTTTCTCCCCTTGTTCTCAGAGCCAAAACTTTTTATTTTTCCATCAATATAGCCGTGTGAGGTCTTGTTTTGTTGTCATGCCAACCCACCGGTGACCCGCGATCATGTGACGTGGGTCACCGGTGGGCGGATTTCCGGTGCGATTGCCAGAAGTGCTTGTTAAATGCCTATATCAGTGTTTGACAGCGGCATTTAACGGGTTAATAGCCACGGGTGTATTGTCGATTCCACCTGCGACTGTTCTAGGAACATGTCAGTTGTTCAAAACAGCTGAGATGTCCCGGGAAAGATGTGGTCTCACCGCTGGAGCCCACATTAAAGGGAGAGAGTCCGACATCGGCGTACTATTACGCCTGATGTCGGAAAGGGGTTAATGTTATCTTGTTCCTTTTCTAAGTGTTCATGATTTCTTGACATCAAGTTTTCAGTCTATATTTTGCAACAATGCCTTGTAAAAATACTACAGAAAACGTTCACTTTTTCTAATATTTTATAATTGAAACATACATGAAATAATGACCCTGCAAATATTTTATGTATTTATAAAGATTTTTAGCTAAAGTCATTGCTAGACGCATAGAGCAAAATAATTTATCTCGATTTCAACTTTTAAATGGTTATTCTCAAACATTTTTGGCAATATTTTGGGAAATCATACCTTACAGGTAACCACAGGTTCAGGTTTTTTGCCATAAATTATGAATATACCGTAAATGTTTCAAATGGGAACAGTCCTTCAAATATAGTGAAGCCTTGTTGACATTCCATGGTATGTACGGAGAGCTTGATCTATATAGTCATTTATGCAGCAGAAGATGAAATATGCAGAAAATATTGTCAGCCAAAAGCTCCAAAGAAAGAGAATGATGATCACCAAATGCTGCGACGGGGGAGAGTAAGGTATAAGGGGACGACTGGACTGCGGGTACCTGCATGCCGGGTCCAGAACTGTTGAGCCTGCATCCCCTGTTGCCTGGGGGAAACAATAGTGAGCCGGACCATCCTGACCGAGGAGGACGGGGGAATATAAAAAGGAGAAAGGGCGCGCAGCAGAGCAGTTTGGCGCCAATCCAGGACAGCACGCAGTCACGCATGCAGCGCGCTCTGCTCCCCTCTCTACTGAGTACCGATGCTGCGACAGGGCCTCACTGCCTGCAGAGGGACCACTGCCAGGAGAAAAGCCGGCCATGCTGCAGCAATCCAGAGAGAGGTACTGCTGCGCTCTGGGTAGCCATGTGTTTAGCAGCAGCCAGAGAGAGAAGTGCTCCATCCTGGGAGCACCAGTATCGTGCAGTCCAGCGTCCGCCGTCTCCCGCCGCCAACAGCGGAGATCACAGAGAGAGACATGTGCAGTGTGTGCCCGGTGACTACCAGAGATAAAAAAGCCGTACGCTCCGTGTCCATGAGTACAGCGCACGTGCCACATAAGAGGAACCGGGTACGGGACAGACACTTGTGCCCTGACTTTGCCAGTGTTTATTTACCTAGCCATGTTGGGCTCGTACAGGACTGTGGCCCGCACCCTTGTCAGCCACTGTAGCACATGGACTAGGAGCTAAGCGGAAGGTACTGGAGACCGACCGCTGCGGCCAGAAGACGGAGCATTGTTGTCTACAGTATCCCATTGGGAAAAACACCGCGCCTGCCGTTGTCGGCACTATTGACTTAAAAGTCTGAGGAAATACTGACTTTCTAGCCAGAATTCAACAGAACTGCAGTTACTCTATCCATTGCTCTTAACCTTGCATAACCTTTGCAAAATTGTACTGTTTTGTCCTCCCTTTAACTGCTTGCCTCCCTGCTTGGAGTATTCCCCTGTTAAGTAAAACTGTTAAACCTTGCTCTGCCTCCTGTCCATCACTGCATCTCGCAATCTGCTCACAAAGGCACGGAAAATAATCAGTGACCAGTAGAGATGATTCCTTGGCGTGGAGTCCAGTCCAGAACTCTGTGCTAGCCGTGAAAGACTGGTTGCCAAGTAGGAGCAGACTGGACCCGAACCAAGCAGCATTATCTGAATTGCTCATCTCTAGTGATTAGGTAATCCTAAGAGCACAAGTGACCAGACTAGAAATAGTGTCCTAACAAAAGTATAGAAATCTGTAAAAAAAAAATAGGAAAATGCTACTTCTGGAACCCTACTGATGCTTGTGGTGCAACTCTATATAAAAGTCCATTTGTCTAATGAGGCAGTGCTGAGTATTAAAGGGCTGCTCAAAATCTTGATCCATCACATTCTTCAAGCAGAAATCCCAAACTTGCTGGGTTCAATAGTTCCAAATTGGACATAACATTACTCAGAGATAATCCTAATTACATCTAGGTTCACATTGCGTTAGGGGCATCCATTTAAGGATGCGTTAAACAGATGCGCTAATAACGCTAATGTAATTTTTGACATCTTTTTAACCCCTAGCGCTAACGTATGCGCTAACGCATGGTAGCATTTGTTACCATGCATTACCATGCATTAGCCATACAGGTCTATGCACAGCGAACGCATCCCCAAAATGCTGTAGACCACGTTCGAGAGTGCGTCACAGCATAACGGAACATCGCTAAGACATGCTGATTATGACATACGTTAGGATGCGTTTTGCCTATGGCAGTCTATGGGTGCATTAACCGATCCATTACATTGCGTTACTGCTGCTTTGTAACGCATCCTTTAAGCAGACTGCAATAACGCGATGTGAACCTACCCTTAGTGACAGGAATAAAGGGTAGTAGATGCATAGGAACATTTCCAGCTTTCTAGAATAGTCTTTAAATTCCCTAGTGACATTGTTTTGAAGAGAAAATACCGAAAAATAAATAAATGAGACAGTTATGCTTCTTATTTCACCTTTATTACATTTTAGGGGTTTCCATTTTCAGGTAATTTGTTTTAAAAAACAATCATTTCTATACTCATCGTCCCCAGGTCTGTTGCTTCTCTGGTGTGTGCTATTGTCTACAGTGCTGAGAGCACATCATCAGTGCTGCAGACAATCAGTGAGATCAGTGGCTTTGCCCAAGAAGACAACACTACAGCGAGTCAACGTGACTTCAGTGCTGCAGACAAGAACAGACACCGGGAGCAGCCGGTGGAGGGATAGAGCAAAATGATGCTGGGGATGAGGTATTCCAAAAATAGAAAGCACCTTTAGGTCTTCTTCACAAGTCCGTAAAAAACACGTACGTGAAAAATGGTACTGGTGTCATCACTGTTTAACATCAGTGTTTTTCATCAGTGTTTCTGTGTTTGCCATCAGTGTTTTTCCATTAAGGATAAAGAAAAAATTAAATTACAAAGCTTCTCCTCTTCTTTGTAATGATGGGTCCGTAGAAGCGCATGATCAGCGTCAGGTTTTTTCACCTATTAGCTCCCCTGCCACCTCCACACCGCACTTTGGTTTGATGTTGATGTTATCCTAACAATGGATTAAGGAAATGCATCACTAAGGACAGAATGAGTGCTCCTCTTCTTTCTGTTTTTGTGCTATAGCAATAATTCTCTGTGTATGCATCACCCTGAAGAGGTCCTGGGAAGCTAATTGTAGGTTGAGTTTTTCCAACAAAACATTTATAAACTGATTTATTTGGTGCCTAATCTTTAAAAGTGAACTAGGATCATATTCTATTCCAACCGCTGCAACGATGCCTCTACCCTGTGCCAGTCGTTGCACTGGTCGCCCATCCAATATAAAGTTCAATATAAACTTATCACTAGATATCTAGTCTAATTCATCATTTGCTTCCCCCACTCTCAGTTCATCATCATTTGTTCTCTCCCACCCACAAGTCATTACTATTTGCTGTTCCCCACCTCCCAGTCTCAATTGATAATCATTTGTTGTCCCCCACCCCCAGTCTCAATTAAACATTATTTGCTGTCCCCAATCCCCAGTCTCAATTCATCATTATTTGTTGTCCCTACCCCTCCATCTCTATTTATCACAATTTGCTGTCCCCACCCGCAAGTCTCAATTCAACACCATTTCCTGTAACCCATCCCCCAGTCTCAATTAATCATCATTCACTGTACCCCACCGTCAGTCTCAATTCATGCTTATTTGCTCCCCCTCATTTAATTAATAAAAAAAAAAGAAAAAGTTTTTCATACCTCTCAGACGATCCCTTTCAGGCGCAGTCCTCTTGTCTAGTGCAGCGCTTACGCGATGACTGGAAGTATTACCTGCAATCTTGGTTAGCGTTAGAGAGCACATCTACCAGTGGTAGACATGGCCATAGTGCTGTCTGACAGCTTATCAGTCGTGAGGTAGATACTGCAGATACATGTTTGACTCTGGAATGAAGACTTACTTGGACCTGAAAGGATGAATTTTCTTAAAGCCTTAGAGATTTGTGAGATCAATGGAGCTGGTAAGTTCAGACTTGTAATTTTTGGCGATACTGCTTAGCAGAATAAACCATCAAAAGGCACCAGATGTGAGACTAAACCTGTTCCAACAGATCCTTTTCTAATTTTGAAGGACGATTCCGCTACCTATTCTTTCTCAGGGTGCTTACTACAATCATTGTAGCTTCTTTCAAAGTTTTTAAATTCTATGACTCCCAAGATATGGCTACTGAAGCTTCCAACTGGTCAACACCTGAACTATGCAGATTACAGGTTTGTGATAATTTCTGTATTCTCTTACATGAAGAAATACTTGTCAGAATAAGGCAGTGACTGGGGCATTGTCCTTAACAATGGATTTCAGGACATGGCCCTTGAAAGGAACCTGACAGCTGATACATGCTGCCCTATCCACCGGCAGTGTGCATCTGACCGTCGTTGCACAATTTCAGTCATGTTTGTCTAACTTAGAAATGCTGCAACGCTTCAGAGAAAAACGTAGTTTAATAGCTGCCACACTGGAGTCTAGTCGGAGAGGAGGGTCCCCGGTGACTTCTCCCCGCCTGCTGCTAGTGACTGACAGGTCTCTTCCTGCAAGGGATAAAATTAGCAATTATTAGCAATCATACGATGGCAGAAACCTCTCCAAGAAAAACCTAAAGAGATGAACTGGAATTTATATTGGTATGCATGGAGCATGTAAGCGCATGTTCACACTGGTCACTAAACAGACAAAACCTAAGATAAAAACAAAATAAGCAAATACCCTGCAGTACATAAATAGCAATGGTGCATGAAAGTAATATAGGGTGCTTAGTAAACATAATTTTGATCAAATTTAACAAATTAACATAATTTTGATTGTCCAAAACAGGGTCAGCTGGACATGGTGGGATGGCTGTTACGTTTTTTTTAATCAAAATTATGTAAATTAAGCACCATATATTATTTTCATGCAATATTGCAATTTATTTATTTTGTGCAGGATATTTGCTTAATTTGTTTTTTATTTTAGGTTTTGTCTTCTAGAAAGAAGCCTAGGCACCAAGACTCTCTACTCTCCCATTTGTGACTCTTACTGTTATTTTTATAATTTACTGTACTCGGGGAGCTTTTACCAAATTTCACAATGCCAAAAGCATACGTCATAAAAATTGATATTTTGGACCTGATGAGGCTGGTGAAATTACTTTGAAAATGCATGACAAAATTTTTTTTTTTTTTTCCGCCATTTTGACAGCATTTTAAGGTAAATGCACCAGCCCTATTAGGTCTAAGAGATCTATTTAATAATGTTCGTTTAGTGGTTACCATTGCCATTTTTGGTTATACAACCAATGCTAAGTCCTAATATAAATGAAAACACCATAAATAACTTCACTAACGAGCATTAATTGTTTTGCAGTTTAATTTATAAAAACTGTAAAAGCTGTAGATAAAAATGAAAGCATTAGCGCTTCTGAGGGACCTGAGTATGTAATAATTTATTGATAGTCTAAAAATAATGCATTCCAAGGAATACACCTCATCTTCCTATTATAAAAAGAGGTCATACTCTGCCTTTTTTATCAGAAAATAACACATTTCGAGGAACTCACCTCTTCTTCAGATATAAAAAAGACAGAGTATGACCTCTTTTTTATCTGAATAAGACTTTTTTTCTCCAAACGCATTATTTTTAGACTATCAAATATATGCATATTCAGCTCCTTGAGAAGTGCTAGTGCTAATTTTTTCTGTTTTTATTGTTCTTATCATTGGCAAGTGCATTTGTAGATGGGGACAACTGTTTGATCTACAGGCTGTGAGAGTTGTTATGACTTATCACAACAACCAAAGGTGAGAGACTTCACCATTGCTGAACTTTACCTCTTCCTGCATAAGTGGTATCACGCTTTTGCTGTGCTCTATTTTTCTGTTCTCTGTAACTAGTTCTGTAGTTTTTGTCTTTTTGCATAGATATACAGTTTGACTTTTCATAATGTGTTGGTATATGACCATAAAAAAAATGCAGCAAAAACTAAAGATAACACATTTTGCTAAAATTCTAGATTACAATTAATCATAAATGGATATTAAAATTCAAATCTAATGATATTGTAAGGGTATTTTAGAGCAATTATGTTTTCATTCTGTTTTTCATTACAAACTGATTTGGATGTCATGCACTGCTTATTTTATATGAATCAATTTATGCATATTACAATATTTTGTTTATCTATTTAGATGAGCAATGAAGAGGTTAATTAGAAAAGATGTTCTCTGATTTGTTTATGGAAACTTCTTTCCTATTATTCAAGCAGTTTCCTGTTGGTTACAGGACAGGAAAACCAGTAAGGTTGTGGTTGGGTTTTATAATAGGAACCAACAAGCCATCCACTGACTGAAGGAAAGCATTGCCTTGTTAAAAAAGAACTGCTTAATTTCCATAAAAAACCCTCTGAAAACAAGGGAGAAATTCCTCAATTTAGATAAATGATAAAGCCACATGGTTTAACATTTACTGTATCTAAACCTTGACTCCAAAAGTCATGTATTTTGGAGGTGATGAAGTGGCAAATCACATTTCTCAACATCGACAAATTCAAAGAAGTTAGTAAAGTTTAACCCTTAAAGGTAATCTGTCAGCAAGCTTTTACTATATAATCTTAGGACAGCAGGAGATAGAAGATGAGACACAGATTTCAGGGATGTGTTACTTGTTAGGCTGTGTGCTATTGTTTCCATAGATTGAAGGATTTATCACCAGGACGTTATCACTGCCAGGACTGGTGCCCACATGAGCAGTTGTCCAACCACACCCCCTCCTCTGATAAGCAGCACACTGTCTATTGAAAATGTACACAGAAAGCTGTGGTGTGAGCAGGGTCAGCTTATTGAGTTCTGCTACATGCTACATTTAAAAGCTCAGATTGTTTCACAACTGCTGCACCAGTACATTGAGTGATACATTATTGGAATCAGGGTCTCTTCTCCTACATTATGCTGCTCTCAGATGAGGTAGCAAAAAGCTGGTGACGGATTCTCTATAAGGAATATGTCAATGCTGACCATAAGACTTATTTTTGCCTCATTAGTTTTACAGTGTTATGTTTATCTTGCTATTTAAAAGGTACCTGTCAGGCCAGATAATGCTATTAACCTATAAATATAGAGTAAATCTGGTGATTAATACCATTAAAAAGGTGCCCAGGAGAAAATTAACTTTATTTCTCCTGGGAGCTGCTTATTTCAGCTAGACAGACAAACTGGCAAGGCTACAGTCATTGCTTACAGTACTATGAGCCACAGTTTTAACCACATCACAGCACTGACTGACAGCCGGCTCTACAGTGTAAATGTGCAGAACCTGCTATTGTGGCGTTCTCATGTGGTGTATGGCTGAGGGTTGTACTCCTGACAGGGTATGATGTATCTTACAGTGGCCAAGCTTTCTGTTAGGAGAATAGTCTTTCCTTCTCAAATTATACACACACACAAGAAACTCCACAATACAATGTTTGCACAGTAACTGCCTCTAGGCAGAAGATGATGATGGTGGTAGTAGTTGGTGCATTTGAGCCCCAGTCATGAATCAGCCGTAAGAATTTGAAACAGAAGTCTATTTACTGAATGTAATGGGGCAAATCATTATTTGCAAACAGCAGTAAACTGAGGTACAGGATTACACTCATGGTTGATGATTGCTGTGTACCTGCAGACAGGCAGATCTTAGTAACCTCTGGTTTTATTAATTCTGAATATCTCTTCTTCAGCAATGTGCTCTGTTTCTGCCCTGAGGTAATTCTTCCTCCTAGAGGTGCAATGTTAGTCTTCCTCATATGAAGACTATTAACTCCCCTTATCATGCTAGCCCCTTTTTAAGCAAAGCCGGCAGGGAGAAAGTAGGTAATTCCTTCACCTACAAAATGGCTTCCTCTTCTCAAGATGACTGACCACCAACTGCCACTTCAAATTTAAAACTCTCTCCCAGCACTTGTCTCCTCCCCCTTCTATGTGACTGTAGAGCTGCAGTCTTTGGCTAAGAGCCCTGAGGCGTTTCTCCAGAACCCCAGAACCTTCTCCATATTAAAACAGAGCTGGGTCACCTGATCAAGCCTGGGAGGAGAAGATTAACCCTTTTTGTGCTGCCTGTCAGCAGGTCTCATAATGTATTTAAAATGCACAGTCTACATAAAAATTCACAGAATTTATGTGAAAACACACTATATATCCGGTTTCCCATAGAAGTGGCCACTTTGTGGGATAACACACTATCAGTCAGTGCCAGGGGGTGCATACAACCGCAACTCACTGTGCTATAAGCAGTGACTGTAGACATGTCGGCACCCCTGTCTAACTGAAACTGGCTGCTCCCAGGATGAATAAAAGTTCATTTTCTCCCTAGACCCTCACTTTCAGTACAGCGGCGGAGCACCTTCCCAATGATATTAACCAGCAGATCAATTCTACAGTTAGAAGTTAATATGGTTATCCAATGTAGGCCTTGTTTTTTTGTTCAATAAGATATATATTTTTTACCCTAAATAGTTTTTGTACCTACAAAATGCATGAATAATGTGTTACTTTTATGCTGCTTTTCACCTTCTTTGCTTTTTACAAATATGAGCTCATTTAACCCCTTCAACCCCAAGGGTGGTTTGCACCTTAATGACCGGGCCAATTTTTACAATTCTGACCAGTGTCTCTTTATGAGGTTATAACCCTGGAACGCTTCAACGGATCTGCGCGATTCTGAGATTGTTTTCTCGTGACATATTGTACTTCACGTTATTGGTAAAATTTCTTCGATATAACTTGCGTTTATTTTTGAAAAAAATGCAAATATGGCGAAAATTTTGAAAATTTTGCAATTTTCAAACTTTGAATTTTTATTCCCTTAAAACAGAGAAATATGTCACATAAAATAGTTAAGAAATAACATTTCCCACATGTCTACTTTACATCAGCACAATTTTGGAATCAAATTTTTTTTTTCTCAGGAAATTATAAGGGTTAAAAGTTGACCAGCGATTTCTCATTTTTACAACAAAATTTACAAAGCCATTTTTTTTAGGGACCACCTCATATTTGAAGTCACTTTGAGGGGTCTATATGGCAGAAAATACCCAAAAGTGACACTATTCTAAAAACTGCACCCCTCAAGGTACTCAAAACCACATTCAAGAAGTTTATTAACCCTTCAGGTGCTTCACAGGAGCTGAAGCAACGTGGAAGGAAAAAATGAATATTTAACTTTTTAGCCACAAAAATGATCTTTTACAAACTTTTTTTTTATTTTCACAAGGGTAAAAGGAGAAAATGGACAGATAAAGTTGTTGTGCAATTTCTCCTGAGTACGCCAATACCCCATAAGTGGGGGAAAACCACTCTCTGGGCGCACAGCAGAGCTCGTAAGGGAAGGAGCGCCGTTTGACTTTTTCAAACTAAAATTGACTGGAATTGAGATTGGATGCCATGTCGCGTTTGGAGAGCCCCTGATGCGCCTAAACAGTGGAAACCCCCCACAAGTGACACCATTTTGGAAACTAGACCCCCTAAGGAACTTATCTAGATCTGTTGTGAGCACTTTGAACCCCCAAGTGTTTCACAAAAGTTTATAATGCCTGGGTGTGAAAAAAAAAGAAACAAATTTCCACAAAAATGATTTTTTAGTCCCAAATTTTTGATTTTTCCCAAGGAAATTGGACCCCAAAAGTTGTTGGCCAATTTGTCCTGAGTACGCTGATACCCAATATGTGTGGGGGGGAAACTGTTTGGGCGCACGGCAGGGCTTGGAAAGGAAGTAGTAACGTTTTGGAATGCAGACGTTGATGGGGGTCATGTTCCGTTTGCAGTGCCCCAGATGAGCCTAAACAGTAGAAACCCCCCACAAGTGACCACATTTTGGAAACTAGACCCCTAAGGAACTTATCTAGAGCTTTGGTGAGCACTTTGAACCCACAAGTGCTTCACACAATTTATAATGCCCGGGCATGAAAATAAAAAATCCTATTTTTTTCCCACAAAAATTATATTTAGTCACTAATTTTTTTATTTTCCCAAGGGTAACAGGAGAAATTGGACCACAAAAGTTGTTGTCCAAATTGTCCTGAGTACGCTGATACCCGATATGTGGGGGGAACCACTGTTTGGGCGCACGGCAGAGCTCGGAATGGAAGGAGCACCATTTGACTTTTTCCAACCAAAATTGGCTGGAATTGAGATAGGACACCATGTTGCATTTTGAGAGTCCCTGATGTGCCTAAACAGTGGAAACCCCCCACAAGTGACCACATTTGGGAAACTAGACCCCTTAAGGAACTTATCTAGATCTTTGGTGAGCAATTTGAACCCCAAGTGCTTCACACAAGTTTATAACGTAGAGCCGTAAAATTAAAAAATCATATTTTTTCCACAAAAATGATCTTTTCACCCCAATTTTTATTTTCCCAAGGGTAACAAGACTCCAAAAGTTATTGTGCAATTTGTCCTGAGTACGCTGATACCCCATATGTGGGGGTAAACCACTGTTTGGGTGCATGGCAGAGTTTGGAAGGGAAGGAGTGCCGTTTGACTTTTTCAACGCAGAATTGGCTGGATGCCATGTCGTGTTTGGAGAGCTCCTGATCTGCCTAAACAGTGGAAACCCCCCACAAATGACACCATTTTGGAAACTAGACCCCTCAAGGAACTTATGTAGATGTGTGGTGAGCACCTTGAACCCCCAAGTGCTTCACAGAAGTTTATAACGTACAGCCGTAAAATAAAAATCTTTTTTTTTTTTTTACAAAAATGATTTTTTCGTCCCCAATATTTTATTTTCACAAAGGTAACAGGAGAAATTGGACCCCAAAAGTTGTTGTCCAATTTGTCCTGAGTACGCTGATACCCAATATGTGGGAGAAAACTACTGTATGGGTGCACGTTGGGGCTCGGAAGGGAAGTAGTGACGTTTTGGATTGCAGACTTTGATGGAATGCTCTGGGGGCGTCATGTCGCATTTGGAGAGCCCCTGATGCACCTAAACAGTGGAAACCCCCCACAAGTGACCCCATTTTGGAAAATAGACCCCACAAGGAACTTATCTAGATGTGTGGTGAGCACTTTTAACCCCGAAGTGCTTCACAGAAGTTTATAATGTATAGCCTAAAAATAAAAAATATATTTTTTTTTTACAAAAATTATTTTTTTCGCCCCCAATATTTTATTTTCACAAGGGTAACAGGAGAAATTGGACCCCAAAAGTTGTCCAATTTGTCCTGAGTACGCGGATACCCAATATGTGGGAGAAAACTACTGTATGGGTACACATTGGGGCTCGGAAGGGAAGTAGTGACGTTATGGATTGTAGACTTTGATGGAATGGTCTGGGGGCGTCATGTCGCATTTGGAGAGCCCCTGATGAGCCTAAACAGTGGAAACCCCCACAAGTGACCCCATTTTGAAAAATAGACCCACAAGGAACTTATCTAGATGTGTGGTGAGCACTTTGAACCCCGAAGTGCTTCACAGAAGTTTATAATGTATAGCTGTAAAAATAAAAAATATATTTTTTTTTACAAAAATTATTTTTTTCGCCCCCAATATTTTATTTTCACAAGGGTAACAGGAGAAATTGGACCCCAAAAGTTGTTGTCCAATTTGTCCTGAGTACGCGGATACCCAATATGTGGGAGAAAACTACTGTACAGTCATGGCCAAAAGTTTTGAGAATGACACAAATATTAATTTTTACAAAGTCTACTGCTTCACTTTTTCTAATGGCAATTTGCATATACTCCAGAATGTTATAAAGAGTGATCAGCTTAACAGCAATTACTTGCAAAGTCAATATTTGGCTAGAAAATGAACTTTATCCCCCAAAACACATTTCAACATCATTGCAGCCCTGCCTTAAAAGGACCAGCTAACCTCTTTTCAGTGATTGCTCCATTAACACAGGTGTGGGTGTAGATGAGGACATGGCTGGAGATCAATCTGTCATGATTAAGTAAGAATGACACCACTGGACACTTTAAAAGGAGGCTGGTGCTTGGCATCATTGTTTCTCTTCTGTTAACCATGGTTATCTCTAAAGAAACACGTGCAGTCATCATTGCAATGCACAAAAATGGCCTAACAGGGAAGAGTATCGCAGCTAGAAAGATTGCACCTCAGTCAACAATCTATCGCATCATCAAGAACTTCAAGGAGAGAGGTTCTATTGTTGCCAAAAAGGCTTCAGGGCGCCCAAGAAAGACCAGCAAGCGCCAGGACCGTCTCTTAAAAGTGTTTCAGCTGCGGGTTCGGGCTACCAGCAGTGCAGAGCTTGCTCAGGAATGGCAGCAGGCAGGTGTGAGTGCATCTGCACGCACTGTGAGGCGGAGACTCTTGGAGCAAGGCCTGGTCTCAAGGAGGGCAGCAAAGAAGCCACTTCTCTCCAGAAAAAACATCATGGACAGACTGATATTCTGCAAAAGGTACAGGCAGTGGACTGCTGAGGACTGGGGTAAAGTTATTTTCTCTGATGAATCCCCTTTTCGATTGTTTGGGACATCAGGAAAACGCCTCATTTGGAGAAGACAAGGTGAGCGCTACCACCAGTCTTGTCTCATGCCAACTGTTAAGCATCCTGAAACCATTCATGTGTGGGGTTGCTTCTCAGCCAAGGGAATCGGCTCTCTCACAGTCTTGCCTAAAAACACAGCCATGAATAAAGAATGGTACCAGAATGTCCTCCAAGAGCAACTTTTCCCAACTCTCCAAGAGCAGTTTGGCGATCAACAATGCCTTTTCCAGCATGATAGAGAACCTTGCCATAAAGCAAAGGTGATAACTAAATGGCTCAGGGAACAAAACATAGAGATTTTGGGTCCATGGCCTGGAAACTCCCCAGATCTTAATCCCATTGAGAACTTGTGGTCAATCATCAAGAGACGGGTGGACAAACAAAAACCTAAAAATTCTGACAAAATGAAAGCATTGATTGTGCAAGAATGGACTGCTATCAGTCAGGATTTGGTCCAGAAGTTGATTGAGAGCATGCCAGGGAGAATTGCAGAGGTCCTGAAGAAGAAGGGTCAACACTGCAAATATTGACTTGCTGCATTAACTCATTCTAACTGTCAATATAAGCTTTTGTTACTCATATGTTTGCAATTATTATATTTCTGTCTGTGATAAAAACATCTGTCAAACACACATAAAAACCAGAGGGCAGCAGATCATGTGAAAATATAATATTTGTGTCATTCTCAAAACTTTTGGCCATGACTGTATGGGTACACATTGGGCTCGGAAGGGAAGTAGTGACGTTATGGATTGTAGACTTTGATGGAATGGTCTGGGGGCGTCATGTCGCATTTGGAGAGCCCCTGATGCGCCTAAACAGTGGAAACCCCCCACAAGTGACCCCATTTTGGAAAATAGACCCCATAAGGAACTTATCTAGATGTGTGGTGAGCGCTATGAAGCCCCAAGTGCTTCACAGAAGTTTATAACGTACAGCCGTAAAAACAAAAAAATCATTTTTTTTTTAAAAATGATACTTTTGCCCCCAGTTTTTTATTTTCTCAAGGGTAACAGAAGAAATAGGACAAATTGCACAATAACTCTTAGGGTCCAGAGTACGCTGATACCCCATGTGGGAGTAAACTACTGTTTGGGCGCATGGCAGAGGTCAGAAGGGAAGGAGCACCGTTTGACTTTTTCAACGCAGAATTGGCTGGAATTGAGATCGGACGCCATGTCACATTTGGACAGCCCCTGATGTGCCTAAACAGCGGAAAACCCCCAATTCTAACTCCAACCCTAACCCCAACACACCCCTAACCCTAGTCCCAACCCTAACCACAAACCTAACCCTAACACACCCCTATCCCTAATCCCAACCCTAACCCTAACTTTAGCCGCAACCCTAACCTTAACCCTAACCCTAATGGTAAAATGGAAATAAATAAATTTTTTTAATTTTATTATTTTTCCCTAACTAAGGGGGTGATAAAGGGGGGTTTGATTTACTATTTAATGCGGGATTTTGTGATTGGCAGCTGTCACTCTAAAAGACGCTTTTTATTGCAAAAAATAGTTTTTTGCATCGCCACATTTTGAGAGCTATAATTTTTGCATATTTTGGCCCACAGAGTCATGTGAGGTCTTATTTTTTGCGGTACGAGTTGACGTTTTTATTGGTACCATTTTTGAGCACGTGACATTTTTTGATCGCTTTTTATTTCGATTTTTGGGAGGTTAGAATGAACAAAAATCAGCAATTCATGAATTTCTTTTGGGGGAGGCGTTTATACCATTCCGCGTGTGGTAAAATTGATAAAGCAGTTTTATTCTTCGGGTCAGTACGATTACAGCGATATCTCATTTATATCAATTTTTTTATGTTTTGGCGCTTTTATAGAATAAAAACAATTTTATATAAAAAATAATTATTTTTGCATCGCTTTATTCTGCGAGCTATAACTTTTTTATTTTTTCGCTGATGATGCTGTATGATGGCTCGTTTTTTGTGGGACAAGATGACATTTTCAGCGGTACCATGTTTATTTATATCGGTCTTTTTGATCGCGTGTTATTCCACTTTTTGTTCAGCGGTATGATGATAAAGCACTGATTTTTTGCTTTGTTTTTATTTTTTATTTTTTAAGGGGTTCAGAAAAGGGGTTAACTAGTGGGACAGTTTTATAGGGGGGGTCGTTACGGACGCAGCGATACCAAATATGTGTACTTTTATTGTTTTATTTTTTTTATTTACAGGAAGAAATGAATTTATTGGGGAATATTTTTTTTTTTTTTTTATTTATTTATTTTGGAATTTTTTTTACACGTTTATTTTTATTTTTTTTTACTTTTTTACATTGTCCCAGGGTGGGACATCACTGTAAAATGTGAGATCACTGGTCTCACAGTGTGCACAGCACTCTGTGAAACCAGCGATCTCACAGGCAGCGCTGCAGGCTTCTCAGTGCCTGCTCTCGGCAGGCACTGAGGAAGCCGCCTCCCTCCAGGACCCCGGCGCCATCTTGGATCCGGGTCCTGGGAGGGAGGAAGCCCTCAGAACAGCGCGATCACATCGCGCTGTTCTGAGGGTCTCAGCGGGGCGCGCAGGGAGCCCTCTCCCTGCGCGATGCTCCCCTGTGCCCCCAGTACACCGCAATCATGTTTGATCGCGGTGTGCAAGGGGTTAATGTGCCGGGAGCGGTCCGTGACCGCTCCTGGCACAGAGTCCCGGGTGTCAGCTGTGATAATCAGCTGACACCCGGCGGCGATTAGCTGCGCTCCCCCTGGGAGCGCAGCTAATCGCTATGACGTACTATCCCGTCCATGGTCAGATTGTCACGGGTTTTATGGAGGGATAGTACTCAGATGTCAGAGAGGGGTTAATGCAGAATGTCTAGCTTTTTACTGTTCATTAACAGTAATTAATAAAAAGAGCTAATTGAAAAAGAAATTGTGAATGTTATACATTTCATACATAATTTTCCATAATTTTTTATTGTATTTACAGTGCCATGTAAAAGTTTGGGCACCCCTGGTCAAAACAACGGTTGATGTGAACAGTTAAGCAAGTTGAAGATGAAATGATCTCTAAAAGACCTAAAGTTAAAGATGACACATTTCATTTGCATTTTATACAAAAAAATATATATTTTTTCATTTTTTACATTTTAAAAATTACAAAAAGGAAAATGGGCCGATGCAAAAGTTTTTACACCCTGCATGGTTAGTTTCACAGCATAACCGCGAAAGAGTGGAGCCAGAAGACAGCAGCTCTGATTTCTCCTAGTCCTACACTGATTAGAACACTTCACCTGCATATTAAACGGTGTACATTTCTTTTAGCAGTGCAAGGGTTAATCTGCTTAGCTGAGAGCTCATGGAGCATTAAGGTTCTCAGGTGTGCACTGTTAGCCACTCCCATCTCCTATATAAACTAGGTCCCGGCTTACACTCATTGTCAGGGCTAGCTTATGCTGCATAGCTGGAGTTTGTTGGTTATTACTGGAGAAAGCATTTGGTGAATTTATCTGTGACTGTTGCTAGGTTTTGAGTGTGTGATAATTTTCTTCTCCTACTTTGCATTCCTCTTTTATATATGTGAGTATATTTGTATGTTTGGTATTTTTCGTTACCCCTGTTCATATTACCTTGTTAGTCTGGGTGGTGTACTACGGTACACTACTACTCCCCTCTTCCCTGGGTGGGGAAAGGGTACAGACTGAGGGCAGATTCAGGAGCTAAGGCAAGGTAGGTGGCTCAGGTGTCTTCACCATCAGAAGTAATCCGTAGAGCAGGGTGAGCTAGGGCACCCCTAGCGTTAGGGAAAGGAAATGAGCTCCTTGTACCAGGACACCCAAGAGCAGAGCCGTGACAGTTAGTACCTAGTAGCACCTCTTTTTAAGACTGTCATACAAATAGACACTCCCGTGGGAAAGCAATTCTCTTGACCTGGACACTGTATGACAGACTTAAAAGTCTTAATACTTAAAGGTCATTTTGAGGAAGACAGAGAAAGAAAAATTTAGGAATTTAATGGAATTTAAACTGATAAAGATGCTCAATTTTTTGACACTAGGACTCAATTTAACTCCTGGATTTATGACTCACTACATGGATACAATTCACACCTCTACCAGACGGACTGCAGATAACTAAGAACATCATTCCCACTGCCTCTCCATTTGTAAGAATATGCCTAATTTGATTTCCTAGGCTTATTTTTAGGAGGCATCACACTGTTATGTTTCGGTAGCTGAGGAGTGCAGGTAAAAAAGGCAATACACCAGAGCAGTTGGAATCTATGAGATTGCAGTACCCTGACTAACCACCACAACTAGAGGCAGCCGTGGAGCGTTCCTACGTTGGTCCTAGACGCCTCGTCACAGCCTGAGAAACTAACTACACCTAAAGATAGAAATAGGAAAGCTATCTGCCCCGGAGCAGAACCCCAAAGATAACAGAAAGCCCCCAAACATGTAATGGCGGTTAGACAAGAGGAAATACTGACACAGAAAGAAAATAGTATGAGCAAACGCTGGGGCCCAAACTATCTAAATAGAAAAGGATAGGAAGGGTACTTACTGCAATCCCAGAAAACCCTGAAAAGCACCAACTCTACTAATTTCAAAATCACCTGAGATCACACGACCTCTACCACCCAAATTAGTTCTCTGGTGTAACCAAATCAAAACAGCAGCCACTGAAAAAACTGGAAAAAGCAAAAGAACAAAACTCAGTGGCTGAACTAAACTGAGAGGGCAGAAGCCCCCGGAGGGGACCCTGAAGGCCCCCACAAGGCAAAAGTCTTATCTGTAAGCAGGAGATGCAGACACGACACAGCAGGCTACAAGGGAAACTGGAATGAAGGATTCAGACCAGAACAATTGATCACCAGCAACCCTGATGGGAAAATGACTCCCTTATATAAGACCAGTCAGTAACACCTGATTCCCAGTCCTCACAATCCTCACTAGCACCGCTTGTAACCACCAGAGGGAGCCTCTGCTCAGAACTCATCTCAAACCCATTCAGAACAGTACCCCCCCCTTGAGGAGGGGTCACCGAACCCTCATTTGAGCAACCAGGTCGGTCAGGATGAGTTCTATGATACGCACGGATAAGTCTCCTAGCATGGATGTCCGAAGCAAACACCCAAGAATTGTCTTCCTGACCATAACCTCTCCATTTAACCAAATACTGGAGTTTCCGTCTAGAAAAACGAGAATCCAATATTTTCTCAACCACATACTCCAGATTGCCCTCAACCAAAACAGGGTCAGGAGGCACAGCAGCAGGAACCACTGGCTCAACAAACCTCTTCAACAAGGACTTGTGGAACACGTTATGGATCTTAAATGTCCCTGGAAGAAGCAAACGAAAAGAAACAGGATTAATAATCTCCATGATCTTATAAGGTCCAATGAACCTAGGCTTAAATTTAGGAGATGCAACTCTCATAGGAATATTCTTTGAGGACAACCAGACCAAGTCCCCCACTTTAAACCGAGGACCATCAGTCCTATGCCGGTTAGCAAACCGCTGGGCCCTCTCCTGAGAGAGGGACAACCTCTCCACTACCTGGTCCCAAATCTGTTGCATACGCTCCACAACAGAGTCAACACCTGGACAGACAGAAGCCTCCGTCTGTCCTGAAGAAAATCGAGGGTGAAACCCAGAATTACAGAAAAACGGAGACATCAAAGTGGCAGAGCTAGCCCTATTATTAAGAGCAAACTCAGCCAAAGGCAAAAAAGAGACCCAGTCATCCTGATCAGCAGACACAAAGCATCTTAGATAAGTCTCCAATGTCTGGTTTGTTCTCTCAGTTTGACCATTGGTCTGAGGATGAAATGCCGAGGAGAAAGACAATTGAACACCCAGTTTAGAACAAAAAGTCCTCCAAAATCTGGAAACAAACTGGACTCCTCTGTCAGACACAATGTTCTCAGGAATGCCGTGTAATCGAACCACGTGCTGAAGGAACAACGGCACCAATTCAGAGGAGGAAGGCAACTTAGGTAATGGCACAAGATGTATCATTTTGAAAAACCTATCACAAATTACCCAGATGGTGGTCATTCTCTGAGAAACAGGAAGATCGGAAATGAAATCCATAGAGATATGGGTCCATGGTCTCTTGGGCACAGGCAATGGCATCAACAAACCACTAGAGCGAGAGCAAGGCTTGGAGCGAGAGCAAGTCCCGCAGGACTGCACAAATTCCCTGACATCACGAGACAAGGTAAGCCACCAAAAGGACCGGCTAACCAAGTCTCTGGTACCAAAAATTCCAGGATGCCCAGCCAATGCGGAACAATGAATCTCAGACATCACACTCTTTTTCCATTGGTCCGGGACAAACAATTTTCCAACAGGGCAGCGCTCGGGCCTATCCTCCTGACACCCCTCCAGAGCAAGTCTCAAATTGGGCGAGATGGCGGAAAGAACTAACACCCTCTTTCAAAATAACAGAAGGATCAGATAACTCAGGAGAGTCCGCAAGGAAACTCCTCGAGAGGGCATCCGCCTTAACATTCTTAGTGCCAGGAAGAAAGGAAACCACAAAATTAAAACGTGTGAAAAACAAGGCCCACCTGGCCTGTCTAGGATTGAGTCGCTTGGCAGATTCCAGATAGATCAGATTCTTATGGTCCGTAAGGACCACCACCTGATGTTTGGCTCCCTCCAGCCAATGTCTCCACTCTTCAAAAGCCCACTTCATGGCCAATAACTCCCGATTACCTACGTCATAATTACGTTCAGTAGGAGAAAATTTTCGAGAGAAAAAGGCACAAGGGTTACTTTTAGAGGTCTCTGGATCTTTTTGGGACAAAACGGCACCTGCCCCAATTTCAGAGGCATCAACCTCCACCTGAAATGGCAGAGAAACATCAGGCTGTCGTAGAACAGGAGCAGAAGTGAATCTCTGCTTAAGTTCCTGAAATGCAGAGACTGCCTCAGGAGGCCAATTCACCACATCAGAACCCTTTCTGGTCAAATCAGTTAATGGTTTAACAATAACCGAGAAATTACCAATAAATTTACGATAAAAATTGGCAAAACCCAAAAATCTCTGAAGAGCCTTTAATGAAGTAGGTTGGACCCAATCACAGATGGCCTGAACCTTGACCGGGTCCATTTCAATAACAGATGGGGACAAAATGAATCCCAGAAATGAGATCCTCTGTACGCCAAAAAGACACTTTGATCCCTTCACATACAGAGCATTCTCTCTCAAAATCTGGAATACAGTTCGAACATGTTTCACATGAGAGTCCCAGTCATTAGAAAAAATCAAGATATCATCCAAATAAACAATCAGAAATTTGTCCACAAAATCCCTGAAAATGTCATTCATGAAGGACTAGAAGACGGAAGGAGCATTAGTGAGCCCAAAGGGCATCACTAGGTACTCAAAATGCCCTTCAGGGGTATTGAATGCCGTCTTCCATTCATCCCCGTGCTTAATGCGAATAAGGTTATACGCCCCCCTGAGGTCAAGCTTGGTAAACCAAGTAGCGTTTTTCACCCTGGAAAACAGGTCAGAAATCAAGGGTAACGGGTATTGATATTTCACAGTAATATTGTTCAAGAGACGATAATCAATACACGGCCTTAATGAACCATCTTTTTTGGCCACAAAGAAAAAACCGGCACCTAAGGGTGAAGAGGATGGTCTGATATGACCCTTCTCCAATGATTCCTTGATATAAGACCGCATAGGTCATGTTCAGGTACAGACAAGTTAAAAAGGCGACCTTTAGGGAATTTACTACCCGGCACTAATTCAATAGCGCAGTCATAGCTCCTATGGGGAGGCAAGGATGCAGATTTACTTTCGCTAAACACATCAGAAAAATCAAACAAAAAGTCAGGAACATCCTGAGCCTGGGGAGAGGCAGAAAAAACAGGAGTGTTGGTATTAACACATTGGCAGCCCCAACTGGTTACAGACACAGATTTCCAATCCAAAACAGGATTATGAGACTGTAACCAAGGGAAACCCAGCACGATAATGTCATGCAGATTATACAGAACCAAAAATTTGCAGCACTCCTGGTGATCAGGTTCAACCCTCATTATCACCTGAGTAGAAAACTGGGGTTTATTCTCAGCCAAAGGGGTAGAATCGATCCCCAGTAGGGGAATAGACTTCTGTAGGGGTATCAAGGGAAACCCACAACGTTTAGCAAAATCATAATCCATCAGGTTAATAGCTGCTCCAGAATCAACGAAAGCCTGAGCAGAAAATGAGGACAGAGAGCATATCAGAGTGACAGTTAATAAAAACTTAGTCTGAACACTACCCAAGACAACTGAGCATGCAAAACGTCTTCCCCGCTTAGGGCAGACTGAAATAGCATGAGAGGCATCACCACAGTAGAAACATAACCCATTGCGCTTTCGAAACTCATGACGCTGTGCCCCAGACACCACTCTATCACACTGCATGGGTTCAGAAGCTGGTTCACAAGGCAACACCATTCCACGCATACTTCTCCGCTCACGCAAACGTCTGTCAATTTGAATCGCTAATGACATAGAATCATTGAGACCAGAGGGGACAGGGAATCCCACCATAACATCCTTTACATTATCTGACAGACCCTTCCGGAAAAGGGCCGCCAAAGCGTCGTCATTCCATTTGGTCAGGACTGCCCACCTACGGAATCTCTGACAGTATAACTCAGCGTCATCAAGCCCCTGATTTAATGCCAACAAGGTTTTTTCAGCTTGATCAGTGACATTAGGCTCATCGTACAATAACCCCAAAGCCTGAAAAAACGCATCAACATCACTCAAAACAGGATCCCCAGGTATCAGGAAAAAGCCCAATCCTGAGGATCGCCGCGCAGGAGAGAGATGATAATTTGAACCTGCTGCGCTGCGTTTCCTGAGGACTTAGATTTTAAGGCAAAAAACAATTTACAATTATTTTTGAAATTCTGAAACTTAGCTCGATCCCCTAAAAACAAATCTGGCATGGGGATCCTAGGTTCCACAACAGGCAACCTAGCAAGATATGCAGCAATACTCTGAACCTCAGTGGCAAGCTGATCCACACGGCCAGACAACTGTGCAAACTCCATTGGGAGAAAAGATCCTCCCCAGCACCCAGAGATACAGAGGAAAAAAAAAAAAAAATGCAACAAACAGAAAAATATCTCTGACAACTCTGACAACCTTTTTTCTTTCACAATATTTTTTTCCCTTCTGTGAGTACCATACAATTTTCAATTTTTTTGGGCCGGTGATACTGTTATGTTTCGGTAGCTGAGGAGTGCAGGTAAAAAAGGCAATACACCAGAGCAGTTGGAATCTATGAGATTGCAGTACCCTGACTAACCACCACAACTAGAGGCAGCCGTGGAGCGTTCCTACGTTGGTCCTAGACGCCTCGTCACAGCCTGAGAAACTAACTACACCTAAAGATAGAAATAGGAAAGCTATCTGCCCCGGAGCAGAACCCCAAAGATAACAGAAAGCCCCCAAACATGTAATGGCGGTTAGACAAGAGGAAATACTGACACAGAAAGAAAATAGTATGAGCAAACGCTGGGGCCCAAACTATCTAAATAGAAAAGGATAGGAAGGGTACTTACTGCAATCCCAGAAAACCCTGAA